>CM067345.1:18520010-18532510 GCA_034190875.2 Urechis unicinctus | reverse complement strand
TTCTAAGATTATTCGGTACTGTGAAGCATTAAATGTTTGTAATAATCGATCACACAATATATAACTCACGATTTTCTAGCAATTTCCCTACGTTCCATGCCAATAAATCAAGAATCATTTGCAAATGGCTTGTTCCATAGAACACGGGGATCAACTTATACATGCATTAGTTATGTTCAGCTAATATAACTAGTATACGTTACCCCATACAATAACAGATACCAGGTCAATCCAACACGCTTCCACAAAGCTCAATTACCTCACTTTTTCTAATACACACGAAATGTTGAAAATGACGAAAATGACTTCAACCTCCATGCGCTAATGTGCTCAATACCTATAAAAGTGTACCCCAATCTGCCAGAGTGAGTTTATCGCAAATAAATATGACCAAACGCAGTCAAAACCAGTTGTAGTTAGCTCTTAATTGCCACAGGCTAATTTGCGATTCGGCCTACATTTCATCAGGACAATTTTATGGTTGGGTAAGTAGCCCTAAGTCCAAATTACAGCCAGCTAGTATGTAAAATGTTAACCATGTAAAGTGAGGGTCATTCTTTAGTAAATGCCCTTCAATAACCTTTAGATGGTGCACAAAATGTGCATTCGACGTGCTCAATTAAAAGCAGTGTTTGCTTTCTGTCATACGTTTTCATTGTTTGTGGTGCTCGAATGCATATTCGAGCTTGCAAGGGTTTTAGGTTACACTATCAACATCGGAAATATATTGACCAAACAAACATAATTTATTATAGACTGCTTAGCTTCTGCGACTGGTAATATTTAATAAGTAATAAAGAGCCCGACAAACATTTACTCGGTGTTTAATTGCGTGTGACCCTGGGTGTGACGGATAATTGAGCAGGGCAGGGAGAAGACTTTGTTTTCACCCCATATGTTATTGTGTAAATATTGAGAGAGGCAGCACAGTGCACTTGATATTATCGCTCAATATGTACAGTTAGCGCTGCGGATGGTTATATTTCCCAACTGAAACCATGACTTTGGTCCAACGCATAATTTAGTTAATATATTTCTCTTCAGACTTACACAAAAGTGCATAGATGATGCGACCAATCCTAATCCTTATCTCGACGTTTATCCAAGAATATATTTGCAAACCATTTGCGAATTGCCCTAAAATGTATATATACATTTTCTCGCCGATCGACTGCTTTAGCCAGCCCAATGGAGGGCAGTATAAAAAAGAATTCGGGGTAATGGCTGTGGTTATTTAGTCTATTTATCATTGCTGAAAATACCGCATTTATCTATTGCTAAAAGGCAACATTGATAGCATGTTGCGACATGCAAGTATTTGTAATATCCAGTAAAATTATCCTGAAGCTGCGGAGCCAATCTGTTCTTAAAAGTTTGGCCATTTGTGGAATAATAAACTGCATCGCCTCTTACACTACAGCAATGAGCAAGATAAGCACCACTGAAACTTATTGGGCTAGCTAGCACCGCAGTACACCAGACAAATGCTTCTGGCATGATTTGTTGACTCCGATAACCGCAATAATATATCACTTTGCATACTACCTGCATTGCTAATGTTGTTGTTATCTAACTTGAGTCTTTATAATGAACTTAGCCATAACTGTATATTACTGTCTCGAAGCTGTACATTTAACTTATTAGTTATATTGTACAATCTTATGTAATGAAATAGATAACTGCAAAAGCCATGGCATGTATGCACCACACCTCAGTCGTTATATATGCTACATTGTAGCATTTGAGGGATAATATATTTAAAAGATTTGCACACGAAGTTTGCCTATGTAAGCATGACCAAGGTTTGCTTATATATTTGCAATGGCTGGTATGCTGTTTGAATGCGTTCGTGCAATTGTAAGAAACTGCTGGATCAGTATCATGTCTCTTCGCAATTCCCTATGATAAAGCTGCAGAACCATGTGGGGTCCATTGACAGGGAGAATTGGGGCAAGATGCGGTTGAGAAGAGACTGATCCACGTTACTTCGGTAATTTGATATCAAAACCTGAACGTGATAGCATTAGAGAGAAATGGTGGAACGTCGGTGGCTAGTCTTAGCTACTAACGGGGTGGCAGGGAGCAAACTGACGTGCGATTAATCATAAGCACTCAGTGTAGCCAAGATTATGAGCTGGCCAAACGCGTGTACGATTGGTTGTACGTCTGCCTTGCTACACGTACAAGGCATGCTAATGAGTTTACATTCATATATGGGCTATTCTGATGAAATTAATCAATGTCATGGTTTTCAGAGCAGGGGATGTGTAATTACCATTATGATGCATTGTATCTTAGCTGGTCGAAGAAGCATTTGATATTTATATGGCACAACCGATGAGATTTCAACTTGATGCTGTAAGTTACGACACGCTTCATGTATTACTGCGTGGTAACGATCTTTCAATTCGGCCATGGTTATAAGCATTGTTATCAATAGTACTGCGCACTCAGTACCTAATGTGGCAATGTATGACCTTTGCCTGAGCCATTACGTCGCTGAATTTGAGAACATAATGTAAACAGATATTTCTTTGGTTGCTGATTACCTCCCGATTGCCACCAGGCATGTGTTTCGTAAACAATGCATAAAGTAAAGCCACTGCTTAGATGATATTTGGCGTTTTGTACAGGTCTCATTCTCGTTGATATCGTAATTGAGGTTTGAACATTGCTTTGACTATTCCCCGATATTGGAGGTTTTTCAATGTAATGCTTGTTATGTAATACATATTGATAGCCTTGTGTAGCTGCTGAGTGAAATTTCCTTTTTATTTTGTAACCTAAAGCCCTATGAATCAGCAATTGCAAATGCGTTAGTTTGCGTGCGCCAGTGTGTTTTTGTCTATGAACTTGAGTCTTGATGAATCATCTTTGTACTGCTACACCTGCATATCAAGTAGCTGTTATGACTTGTGAATGAGATTTGAAATAACGATGTTATGTCACTTTTTGGTATTATCCTTTCTCCGGTCATTTTTGAGTAAAAGCGCCGTTTTAGTGTTGTGCAATGAAAGCGCAATGAGAAACACCAATGAATCATAAATGTTGATGAAACATTTACGTACGATAACTAGAGTATAAGGGTTATCTATGTTCTGCTGTTCTTACTGTTTGTCACTGAAGCTCGTCCGCATGACTTACATGTGATTCATATTAGATTAACTCCTAGTGGTTGCGTTTCTGAACACATTGCGTTATTCTCATCTGCATAATTACGGTTCGTTGCAGATAATGCTGTATGTGAATATAATCCGCAATTCGATTACATTGGAGGTGCGGCTAATATCACGACAGGCATTTTCGGGAAGCGATTTGTGGAGGCTCTGTTGTCTGTTGGATAGCGTATAAAAATAATACGCCGTCGGTTTGCCTGAAAATTCCGTTCATCGACCGACACAAATGCAAACTATTATGGCTGCATTAGGTATGCATTAGAATGCCTGATAGAGACATAAAGCGCGGCGACGATTATTCATTAGGGAAGTGTATGTCAACATATGTGTCAGCAGCTTATAAATCATTCATGGCCGGATCATGTGTACATTGACAAAAGCCGCCGTATATCGGACTGTGTTAATACATTGACTCTTTAGCCAACTATTACGTTGAACATGTTTTATCCGTATAGCTTATGCATTCACGGAGCTTATGATGTCCCCATTGTGCATTTATTAAGCATTTTGCAAACATACTTATGGGGAGATGGCGTTGAAAGCGCGTAGTGCGATGTACTGTCGAAATTCTAAGTTTATGCTTAAAGTTCTAGTTACTCTGAAAATATAAGCACGAAGCGAATGGATACGTAACCGCAACACATGCCTGCAATTATTGCTCCACAAATATGCGCGATATCACCTGTAACTTGATTTGAAACTATAGTGTGCATATATTTCCACGGGTTATATCTGCATATGTCGGATAGAAAAAAACAAAACAAACTGCAAATGCGAGACTGCACTAAGATATCCATATAAATGAATCTGAATCTGGTCGGAGAAGTTGATGAAATGTGTACCCCGGAGCAATATAGACCAGATACGGCTGCTAAAGTACATGAACCAATACACTTGACGATGCTCAACTCTAAACCGCACAGCATACAAGGAATGTATCTCTCATGTGGGTTCCAGCACTACTGCCTACAAGGCAAGGTACAAACCACATCAATTGCACCAGACCATATGATACCGCTTTGGCAATTGTATCCATCGACCCGTTATTTTCCTTGCACTTTACGTTATCCCTTTGTTTGCTCCATATACATCCATAATGCACAGATTGACATTAAGCGGTGAACTATCATAAAGCCACAATTGATAATTCAATTGCCTTTGTGCGTATTGAGCAGCTATTTCGAGTCTTTTATTCTTCTGATGATTCCATTGTAATTTACCCGCAGGCAAAGAGTTGCGTAGTTTATTGCTACAAGATTATACTTCCGACCACCGAACTATTCGTGCAAATCAAAACCAGCGGCCATCTATATGCGGGTTTTTTTATCCATAATTTAGAAGAAATATTAAGCTCGTCTTCAGTCGACAAAAAGACACTCTCGCAGAGCCTTCGTTAATAATGATTTACATGCAGCCATATATACACCACTAATGGAAAGGTACTATTTTAGGGACGCTACGATTATTCAACTACGCATAATATTCTAAATTGGGAGCGTAAAGCGTAAATTGGCTCTCACGGGGGAGTATGAAGAAGGCGTTTGGAACGCCCGCATATTTTAAATTTCCTTCGATTCCTAACAAATCCTCGTATAATTATAAAATACATTTTACAGGCTGTAACAGATATATCTAAGGTCGCGATTTTTATTTATCAAATTAAACATACGTCGGGGAGAACCAATCTAAATCCAATCTTTTCTCATTTTCCCATGGACTCTCATTCACACATATTTTATTCTGTCAGTGTGCTGTTAATTCAGTAAGATATGACTCGTTTGTGATAAAAGTACGAATTAGCACTTTACGTATCTGGATTAAACATCGACTTGTATTGTTATAAAACAATATTCCGTTATTTTGTTTGAGGAAAATAGACATTTAAATCGCATGTGTTCAGTGCCCAGCTCCAGTTGTAGGGTCAATTAGAAGCATAAACTTTTTCATACATAACGCAAAACATAAGCAGACAGAATATGTCTGTATTCATGGGTTAATTGACAACAGCAGCAGCCCCAGCATTCGTTAATTATGACAATATTATTATCCATTATCATTAATGTTAAACGAACAATGTCAAGCAACGTCACGGACTCTTACTAGCTTTTATCAATCGTGATATTTCTCACATGACCGATAAAGTACGAATATCGTAATTCAATACATACAGTATATTGGCATCAAATTCGACTTGCTCAAATGGCTGACGACACCACTGGAGCTCTGATTTCGGCGCAGTGCTTCCGAGCGTCTAAACATATTTAGAACCAACCACGCCGCGCTTGACAGATTGCTGTCAGGAACGACCGCACGAAACACATCACATCCCCTCACCTCCTCCGAGAACCCCAATCAGTATCTCGTCAACCCTGTTGACTCTGTGGGGGCCGATGCATTTTTTTGCAGTTGCAAATCAAACGCATTGATGACTGTGAATCCTTTACTTTTAATATAATTCCGTTGCTCAAAATGACTCAAGCTAGGTAAAATTGGCTATGGGGCCATTTAAAAATAATTTTTCATCGTTTCCATGTCATAGGTGTGACACTCAGGATATAAATGTATACGGATATTAATGTAAATAAGTAAATCTATGCTAAACAATTTGGAAACATGTTTGTGAAGTTTTGGAGATTAAGCATACTTTGCGTTTCGGGGCGATTTTGGTGAGAAGTTAACCGCACAGTTCTGCACATGCTAGTCCCCACAAATCATTAGTGAAACACGCAATTATAACGAATAAAGCATATATTTACAATATATACAGGCAAGTGTCTGTACGACAAAGGGCTGCAAATGTTTTTGCATTGGGTGATATGTTGCTTGGCTGAGCTTGTGATACAGCAGCTGAAGGATAAACATCATGCCCTTGGAGAATCCCTACCTTACACTTGCAAAACAACTTGTGGTCATTTGTGCGGCAGCGGTGGGGCCCGAGGCGGATAATAGTTCATCACCTAATGTACGTTAACGCGAGAAGTTGATGTCAACAGCTGACATACCACAGCCAGAGTACCGCAGATGGACATCTGATCTCTGTTAACCGTCGGTAACGAATTCACGTTACCAGTGGCGATTGATGGTATTTAAGTGCTGCAACGTAAACTAAGTTGAATATAGTTTTGTGAGCCCATGCAGGGATGAAAAGATTTCATAATAATTAAAGTCTGTAGTTTCCCTTAAGGTTCGGTTTACTGTTACAGCACAATTAGGACATTTATGTCGATAGCATCAGTTCATACTGAGTAACCAATGAGGCAGTCAAGGTGACTTGGATAGTCATGGTAGCCGAGTTAGGACATCAGAAGGCATGATGAAAATGATGCTGATTGCGATAAAGCTTTGATACCAGGTGCAAGAAGTCAGTCTCTTACTGCTCTTCTGTGGCTTTTGTCAGTTGACATCATCGATGACGTGGCTTTGAAAACACCGCAGCACGACTTAAGTGCTTTAAGAACAGACTGTTTGCATCATCTAAATTGTTTGGCACTCAAACGAGTGATTTTTCCGTTACCGAATGGACATATGATGTTGCGTGAGTGGTAGTTCGGATCGATGTAGTAGAATATATCAGCACAAGAGGGCTCTGGAGCCACTCATACAGCATGAGGCAGGTTATGGTAGCGTTAATGTTTTTTTCTTTTCTGCCCTTAACTCCTCCTTGTATCAAGCTATTGGGTGAAACATAGGTTGCTGTGGGCAAACAAACAAGTGTCCAAGATTGCCATAAAAAAAAGAGTTCAACCGTAACGCTTATACACTGAATCTGAACAACCTCTTGATTTCAACGCAAATATATTACTATC
Organism: Urechis unicinctus; assembly: GCA_034190875.2. Classification (NCBI taxonomy): domain Eukaryota; kingdom Metazoa; phylum Annelida; class Polychaeta; order Xenopneusta; family Urechidae; genus Urechis; species Urechis unicinctus. The sequence continues at coordinate 18,525,528 of CM067345.1, read as the reverse complement.
AACGACAATACCGCCTCTTGTTATTCTGCTTGATCAACGTGAAATATATATATATATATATATATATATATATATATATATATATATATATATATATATATATATATATATATATATATATATATATATATATATATTATATATATTATATGCATAATATACTTATATATAGCTATATGTAAGCATGTATCTATCTACTTAAATATATATTTATTATATGTATATACATATATATATATATGTATATATTTATGCTTTTATACATATGACATATATATATATATATATATATATATATAATATATATATATCCTTGTCTATAAATATAGACCTATATATATATATATAAATATACACATACAAATGTTGATATATGCATATATTTATCGTACAAATCCATACGTATGCTATTATTATATATATATATATATATATATATCTACTAGGTTAGTTATATATATTGCATATATCCGGGTTTATATTATCTTTATATATGTATGCAGCAATGGGGGTTATAAACAGAACATAAAAATCTATTCATACGTTATATATATATATATATATATATATATATATTCGCTCTGCATATATATATTTTCATATAAATGACATATATATATTTACATATAATCCTGATTGATTGTATCATTCAAAATGAAATATTTATCAAAACATTTGAATGCCGTTTGGACAAATTCTGGAATTCTGTGACTGCAAAGATGATATCACAAGGTTTGACGTTCAAGATGACGTGCCATAAAATTGACATTGATCTGACGTCAGAGGCATAGAGTAATTCCTAAAGTCAGAATTTGACATATAACTTCCAGACATATTACAATCCCTGACTGAATACTTTTCGTTATTTCACTGAGCAATATTCCACTCTCTGCATATTTTATTCAGCAAATGGGTTTGAATCGTTGTTGGACAGAATATTGATTGCAATCCCTGATGGACCACGCCAAATTGTTTTTCTTCGGGATGTCACAATGTGTGATTCTGATCCATTGGAGACGAATAGTATTTAGGATATGATATAGCAAGTAATTGGAAAACCGGAGAGACTATCAGCAATGGTGATTCCCGTGGCTGCAAGGGTAAGCAGCAAAATTAAGTGTGTTAGTATTTCCCTTACCGTTAGGTAATCATACCAATACTATTTTCGCTGTAGTAATTGCTTGCGTAAAAATTGCATTAAAAAAACTAATCGGACCTAAAATCAGTTCCTTATACATAATTGGGCTTGGAATGCGGAAAATTATACTTACTTATTCATTGCAAAGAAATAGTAATGCAATTAGCTTTAATGATAGACGCAGTTGAACGCAGTGGTTCATTTATAATACTGGGCCTTGAATATGTTGATAAGGACGCAACTTAAAAGTAGTTAAGAAACAACAGATGATAGAAGTGGATATGTGAGAGTTCCAACGTGCGAAGGAGATGTACGCTTCAGTACCGTTTGTTTGAATAATGGTCTTAAGTGAAAAACGGGGTAATTTGAACTAGTCCTGGTTGTTTTAAGCGAACAAGTATAATTGATCACGAGGTTTATGATGACTGCAAGTGTTCCTTCTGTCAGACAAGAAAAAATAAAATCGTTTATAAATTATTTGTTTTGCAGTTAAGTAAACTTTGTATGCAGTTTCGCACTATTTGACCTTGTGCCATTAAGGCATTCCATGCATTGCAATGTTTGATGAGGTATCGTTAAGGGACAACATTGCATATATATCACACTACATCTTCCGTACCAGTGGTCCTGCTTTTGACGTTGCAATTACCGTTGAGGTACCCGAATGTTCACATGTCATGATGTTACATCCTAACAATGGTACCTTATTAACCAAGATCGATCAGTTAGATGGAAACTATATTAATACACCTCATCTGCATCTTTTTCTCGTGGCTAGGATAAAATAAGCCCGCTGTATCCTACTGCTCGTGGTAACTAATCGGGAGCCATCTGTTTGTCGAGGATTGCAAAGAATGCCAGCAGAAAAAAAGAACCCTGATAGTTGACAGAAGAATTTCACCCAGACGGGAAGCTGGAATGGTGTTGGTCAGGTTATATGCTGGTGACAACAAGCCCTGTGATAATTGCTCGTTGAGGGATGAATCCACCAGCAGTTATTTTTCATGCCTAAGAACATAAATTGATAAGTGTGTTCTAATTGAATTTACAAGTACGATTTTATCTTAACATCGCTTCTGCCGTATTCAATTTTTGGCAGAACTGATAGGGCTGATGCATCTAGGACGCGAGGTTTTCGTAGAGATATTGGACTATGTCACGGATTTTATATATCTTTATAGATTGCACATACATAAGTTCAATTTAAGAAATACAGTGATGATGTAAATGATTTTGCATCCCTCGAACGCTCTAGGCGCCATATATATACTATTCAGACTTCCATTTCAGACTTTAACTGGGATCGACAGCCATCGAATAAATGTTCAATCATAATAAACAATTCCTTCAATATATTTTTTACAAATAAGCTAGCAACATTTGCGATGTTTCATGATTATCCATATCTATTCACTATTATGAGCAAAGTCTGCAAGAGCTAAAGAAGAAGCCAAGATTGCTGAGCTGCTCGTAGAAAAGCGTATGATGAAAGAGCAGCATGCCCTTAAAGCACGACAGTAGAAACTTACATTTGACACGGTATTAGCCAAGGCACAAGCCGTAGCACAAACCCACGCGTCCCTTTGAAAGCAGAAGTTGGATACGTAAGTACATTACGAACAAAGACATTCCACGAATTATCTCCTAGAGCGATTTCATGAGGAGAAGGTATCCAGAAGGCCACTGCTTCAACACAGCTTAACCCGAAGGCAGAGGTTTTTCAGCCAACCGAAGATAAAAGATGCCCATTCGATCAGCAATTTCATTCTATGAACCTACAGAGAGAACACAATCAGCTGCATATCGACAACTCACCTCTGCAATAGTGCTGCCTCAGCCAGAGATAGCAAAATTCAAAGGCGACCCTACTGAGTACACCGCATTCGTCAGAGCATTTGATGCCAGGATTGAACCCCTAACCGATGATAATGATGTAAATTGCTTGAACTATCTGCAGCAGCTGCTAGAAGGTGAAGCACACGATGTAATTAGTGGTTGCATGTTTTTGGACCCAGATGCAGGATACAATAAGGCAAGGGCTTTGTTACAGTAAGAATATGGTGATCCACACAACGTATCAATTGCGTATTTGGACCGTGTTCTTGGATGGCCAGTTATCAAAACAGATGACAATAGTGCTCATTACTACTTATCAGATGCCTCAATGCAATGAATATTCTGTCTTATCTGACGATGCTGAACCATACACCTAACATGCAAGCAGTAATCCAGAAGTTGCCACTATACATGCAAAGAATGAAACGAAAGTTTCATGCGAACAAAGGATAGCAAGATTGCGTCATTTGTGGATGTTGTTAATTTTGTTAAAGAAAGCAGCTGACGCCGCCAATGACCCAGTTTAAGGCAAGGATGCTATAAGCAGAAACGATGCCAACACGACGAAATCAAGATCTTCGTCTGAGTGTAAGGGCAAAATCAGCAATAGAAGAAATATGAGCAGCAGCTTTGTCACTAATACCAACAAGCAAGACTTTGAGAGAAGAGAGGTTAAAGAAAAAACACCATGTGCTGTATGCAACGAAAAGCATGATATTGATGACTGTCAACGATTCGGAAAAATGTCTATCGATGAGAAGCGTGCATTTCTGAAAGGGAAAAACATGTGTTTCGCATGTTATGGCTATAACCATGTCTCCAAGGGATGCTTACGCAGGACATGCAGGAGATGTGGCAAAAACATCCCACTGGGTTACATATTGAAGGATTCAAGCCTCAAGCAGTTGTCGTCAGTTATAAAACTCGAGAAGCCGCTATCAACGATGTTCAAACCAGTGCCTGTGATGTTGAGTTACTAGCACAGTTCTCTATGCTATCATTCCGGTCCGTGCACAACAGGGCAATGGACGCAATGTCATAACATATGCATTTTTGATAACGGGAGCAGCGGTTGTTTCCTTACAGAAGAACTAGAGCAATAGTTAGCAGCTAAAGGGTCAGAAACAGCATTACAACTCAAGACAATGCATGGCAAAAGCTGTGTCAGTTCAAGAGTTGTCGAAAACCTAATCCTTTGTGATATGCAAGGAAAAAACACAAGGGAACTGCCAAAAGCCTTTACCAGGTTTTAGATTCCAGTATCACAAGACCAGATTCCAAAGCTTGAAGTGATAAGGAAATTGCCTCATCTACAGAAGATAGCATGTGAAATCCCAGATTATATGCCCAATGTTAGCATAGGGTTGTTTATTGGAAATAATTGCCCAGCAGCAATGGAGCCCCAGAGCGTTTTACCAATGCAAGGAAGTGGCCCATTTGCTGTCAAGTTACGTCATGGGTGGACAGTTAATGGCCCAATGAAGATGGTTTTAACCAGTGATGGCAGCACCTGTAACCGAATTTTCCTTCGAGATTTAGAACCAGTCATGGAGATCCAGCAGCCAGCATCTGTGCTGAAGATTCTCGAAAGTGATTTCAATGAGCAAGATGTCGGTAAAGTTCCAGAAGAGCGAGGACTTTCGTTTGAAGAAAGATTATTTACTTCCAAAGTAAAGGCATGTTCCAAAGATTCCAGTGGACTTTATGTGATACCCCTGCTATTTAGGCACGACAATGTCATGATGCCGGATAACAGACAACAAGCAGTTGTCATGGCAGAAGAAAAAGATGCTTCAGGATGAGAATTATCACAGCGATTACTCTGCATTTGTAAGCAAAGTCATAGAGAAGGGTTACGCAGTAGTAGCACAGCCACAAGACTTGGTAGACAACGGAAAGAAATGGTACTTACCTCATCACGGCGTGTATCACGCTAAGAAGCCAAACAAAACATCGGTTGTATTCGACTGTAGTGCAAGCTACTCCAGGGACCAGATCTTACGAATTCTCTCATCGGTGTTCTGACTAGATTTAGGGAAGGAGAGGTTGCATTGTTGGCTGACATAGAGTCTATGTTCTATCAGGTTAAGGTCCCACTCAACCAACAAGATTTTCTTCGTTTCCTTTGGTTGCCAAATGGAAGGGTGGATGCTGGTCTCCAAGAATACAAAATGACAGTACATCTTTTTGGTGCTGTTTAATCACCAAGCGTAGCAAATTATGCATCGAGAAAGACTGCAGATGAGTTTGAAACCAAGGTAACAGAAACAGCTGGAAGTCCAGACATACACCTTGCAGCGGAAACGATCCGCAGAAATTTTTATGTTGATGACTGTCTTAAATCGGTCAATGATGAATCAAAGGCGATAAATCTGTCCCATGATTTGCGAGCTCTGTGTTCTTCAGGGGGATTTAAGCTGACCAAGTTCACAAGTAACAGAGAAGCAGTTCTTCATAGTATCTCTAAAGAAGACCACTCCAGGGATGTTGGGTCACGTGACTTGGACTATGGAAACAAAACCATACAACGTGCGTTAGGGGTGC
>CM067345.1:18442510-18515010 GCA_034190875.2 Urechis unicinctus | reverse complement strand
TACCGCAGCATGTCATATACATGGACGACAGTAAGCTATGGGCAGAAAGAAGAGAAATGGTACTATGTCTTGAAGCCCTGGATTAAACGCTACCAAGTGTGCATACACTGAGGTTAACGGAGCAGGGGCATTAGCCTCAGGGAACAGCATTATCAAAGATACCCCGGTACTAGCTCCAGGAGTTACGTACTCATACATGTGATTGGAGCAGGGTTTTGAAGTTTCGGTTGAACCCACCAAGAAAAAGATAATGGAAGTTGCAAGGCAGATATTCTCATCCAAACTCAATGTTTCGAACAAAAGCACAGCGTACAGTATGTACTGTGCGTCGACACTCAGATATTCCATGGCCTTTGCGATCTGGAATCTCAAAGAGTTAGACTACTATCGGACCACTGGAGCTGGTTTATGCAAACTGGTAAAGATCACTTTTATTTACCAATGAAACTCGGTGGCCTTGGCTTCACGTCCCTACGCGTCGCTAACAAAACGGAACAGGCAGGAACCCTCAAGTATCTGCTCTCAAGTCCCACCTCCATCATGGCCGAAGTCGCCAGAAGACTCTGTCAACTCGACATCGAGTTCCTAGAAAGAAAGTCAGTGATCCACAACATCAGGAAAACCCTGAAGCTATCTCATATAATCTCAATGATGGCGACGAATATCCCATCAAAGAAAGAAATTAAACTGGAGGATCACGTACAGTGGATCAACCATAGATCGTCCAGAAGGCAGAGCCGCTTTTCTGCAGTCGTTACACATGACCTATGAATGGCTCAAAAAACTCTTGGCTGACATCCTAACCGCCCATGATAAATGCACGCAAACTAGTATGCATCAATCACTCACGGTTGATCCGACCATAAATCCGATGTGAAGGGCATGTGGTAGAGCGCAGGAATCTATCACACACATCGTATCTGCATGTACTCAGTACAGCTTCACACTGTACAAAGAAAGGCACGACGAAGTCGCGAAGATTATCTTCCGAAGCCTGGCCAAGGCATTCCACCTGCTACCTGGAATAGAGGATTCAAAGAGTAAAAGTCCCAAACCTACTGGAGAGTGACTTTCAAGATAGTTTGGGACATCCGGGTATTAGTCCCTACCAGGATTGAACACGATCGGCCTGACATACAGCTATGGCAGAAAGTAGACAAGCTAATATACCTGATTGAGATAGCTGTCTCTAATGACTATCAGCTCGCTGCCAGAGCCGACGAAAAGAGATCCAAATATGTGAAACTGACCGCAGCAATGGCGAATACCTTCAAGACGAAGGTCCGCATAGTCCCAGTCTAACCTGGACTCGGTTATGGAGAACGTCACGTTGTGCCCAGAGCTCCATGCGCTAGGCCCCTCTATAATGAAGGCTATACAGTTCAGAGCCATTATGGGAACGGAGAAAATCATCCGTACCCATCTTGCTTGCTAGTCTCAATATTGTTGTTATTTTTTTGTAGTCCGTCCAACATGTCAAGCTCGGAGTGGGAAAAAAGGTGAGTAACTACTCACTTTTTGCAAAGCTGGATAGAGGAGAAAAGGATAGGGTATAACACATAGCAGAGTTAAAACTCTTTACCTCCCAAACTCAAATTAATGGCGAAACCCCAGACTATAACGATGATCATAACAATGTGGTTGTCTGTCCACATAATACCTACGAAACGATAACGCCAGTCAGTACAACGATAGCCGCGGTAAGCCTTTAAACAAAAAAACTGCTTCACAGCAGGATGGGCTGTTCCCTGGCTTAGGATCTACTGGGAGGTTCTGTGCCAGACACAACGTGTAATGCACAGACAGGGAACTTATACCGAATTGGTACGTGGGAAAAACACTCTGCGAGTGCATACGACGTATCAGGACCGTCAGTGAGGTCAGCCTAGTAGATCCGATGGTCTGGTGTCTCCTGGGGTTAAACCTACGCACACCCGATGTTGGGTAAAAAGTAATCAATCCTGATCCCAATCATCTGCCAGATACTGGTCGAGTAAGGCGATTTACGGGCACTTCAAAGAAACTCGAACTTGATCATCTAGATATAGATCAAGATCTATTTCTAGATCTAGATCAAGATCTAGATATATATATATATATATAAATATATATATATATATATATATATATATATATATATATAGATATATACTATATATATATATCTATATATATATATATATATAGATATAGATATATACTATATATATATTTATAGATATATATATAGATATACATATATATTGATGTATATATATATATATATATATATATATATATATATATATATATATATATATATATATATATCTATATCTATATAGATAGATATCTCCCGATATAGATCTAGCTCTAGATAGAGAGATATAGATAGAAAGAGATAGATCGATAGATAGATAGAGGGAGCTAGATATAGATAGATAGATAGATATCGATATAGATAGCTCTATCTATAGATATCGATAGATAGATATATAGATATAGATGGATATAGATAGATAGATAAATAGATATGTAGATATGTAGATATGTAGATATATAGATATCTCTATCTATCTATATCTCTATATATCTATCTATCTCTCTATCTATATATCTATATCTCTATATATATATAGATAGATATAGATAGATATAGATAGATATAGATAGATATAGATAGATATAGATAGATATAGATAGACAGACAGATGGACAGATCTATAAAGAGGTATCTATATATCTATATATATCTATATATATATATATATATATCTATATATATCTATATATATCTATATCTATATATATCTATATCTATCTTTCTGCGGTTGCCTATTAGTTATAAGCAGACCCGCTGTTACTAAACACGCTACATCAGTCATTAAATGGTTATGTCAAAATGCGGCCACCATTTGAAGCTTTTAGCTTGATATTCATCACAGTCAAAAGTTAGAACATTGCTTACAGTACAAAACACACAACATGCATGAAGCTATTATTGGTAGGTTAAGTCATCATGATAGAGCAGGCTTTGCCATTGCTGACACAATAATAAACCTGGTATGTATTGGTGCAGCAATTTGTTTTCCATATAATTTTGAATACCATTTCGCTAGTATAGCGGCAAAGCGCTATATATTGCCCTAACGTATTTGGCAATCAACACAATGAAGCCACAAAGCAGTCATATCGCCGATCATTTCTGGTTGATTGCGGATACTTCAAATCGACTGATCCCCTTTAACGGTTCTATAAAGGTAGCAACAATTCACACGGAACAAAATGATCCGCTATGCGTGCATAACGGGTTTAACTGGTATCCATGGTATCTTTTACTGCTTTGATGTTGCATAAATAAATTTTATGTTGCAGATGAAATTAATCTTTTATATACTCCTATCGCCACAACGGTAGCCATAAGCTCAACAGTATAAAATATAGCATTACTGATACTCGGGGGTATTGTTGATGGTAAGATTTTTAGATAACATGAAACCGTTAACTTACACAGCTCTTTTCGGGTTATCTTATATTATATGCAAATAATACCATACGGAAATACCACTATCTGGTTGGTTTGCTCCTAGAAGGCAGCAAGGGGTAAAATGAAAGATGAGGAGTCCGGTAAAAATGGCCACATGAGGGTCGTAAGACGTGATAAATTGACCCTGACCGGTGATTATCATGGCGTTTTAGATTGCGATCGACTGTAATACGTCTATTAGGTCTTTATAGTCATAGCACATAAAAAAACCTGACAAATTACAATTGTTTCATGTTCAAGTATTTACACAATTGTCAGTTGGCACACCGTCAACCGTCATTGAATTCATGTACTGTTGAAGTGTTCCTCGAAAAATATCCTGCTATTGCGAGAAAAAAAACAAAGACATTATGCATGTTTACTTTCTAAGATAATGCAAAACAGTAAAGCATTTGACGCATTTTGAAAATGACGAGCAAACGATTTTTAGAAAATAACCAATGAACCAGTCCAAATGGGTAACTCTCAATTGATGGTCAGAGCATAGAATAGAAAATATGACGTCATCGACCAATATGACCAAATAGGACCAAAAGCGGCCAAAACCAGTTTGTTTAGATCTTGATTGCCAAAGGCTCATTTGCAGCTTGGCCTACATTTCATGCGGACGATTTGCTGGTAGGGTAAGTAGCGGTAAGTGCAAATTACAGCTAGATAGTATGTAAAATGTTAGATGGTGCATAAAGTGTGCAATCGACGTGACATGCTTTGAATAATTAACTAGCAGTGATTGCTTACGGTCATGCGTTTTCAGTTCCTGCGATGGTCGAATGCATATTAGACCTTGTAAGGGTTTAGAGCTTGCACTATAGACATCAACCTCGGGAAAATATGGACCAAGCAAAATGTAATTTTTTATCGACTGGTGGTATTTTACCAGTAATGAAGAGCCCGACAGACATTTATAGTGTGTATAATAGGACGTATTGTATCATGGTGTCAATTATGTTTGTGTGCGTAAATATGCAAGAGATATTTACCAATGCTTTTAGGAAAAAAAGTCTGTGCCTCTCTTGCGTCATAAGTCATGAAAGCGCGTGGTGCGATGAACTGTCGAAATTGGAAGTTTATGCATAATTGTCTAGTTACTCCCAAATTAAAAGCACAAGGCGAATGGATAATTAACCGCCACATATATGCCTAATATTATTGCTCTACAGATAGGTACTAAAGATCAGTTATCTCTAAGTGTAATTTTAAAATTGTTAGATGGTACTTACGACTTTAGACGAAACACTGGCATGCTATCTAATATGCGCAATCTCAGCTGCAACTGGATTGAAAGTATAATGTGCATATATTTCCTCGAGTTATATCTGCATATATCGGATAGAAAAACATAACACACTGCGAATGCACAACTGCACTAAGATATCCATATAAATGAATCTGAATCTGCCGAAGAAGCTAATAGAAGGTATACCACAGAGCAATATAGACCAGATACGGCTGATCAAGTACATGAACCAATACACTTTACGTTGCTCCACTCTAAACCGCACGGCATACAAGGAATATATTCCTCACATGGTTTCGTGCATTAATACCTACATGACAAGGTACAAAGCACATAAATTGCACCAGTCCATGTGATACCGCCTCTGCAATTGTATCCATCGACCCGTCCTTTTCCTTTCGCTTTAAGTTATACCTTTGTTTGCTCCATTTACATCCACAATGCACAGATTGACATTAAGTGTTGAGCTATCATTTAGTCTCTATTGATAATTCAATTGCCTTTGTGCGAGTCTTTTATTCTTTTGATGATACCATTGCAGTTTGTCCACAGGCAAAGAATTGCGAAAATTATTGCTTCAAGATTATACTACCGAGCCGTGAACTATTCGTGCAACTCAAAACCAGGGGCCATCTATATACGGTTTTTATTCCATAATTTAGATGAAAAATATCAAGCTCGTCTTCAGTCGACCAACAAACACTCTCACAGAGCCTGCGTTAATAATGACATACATGCAGGCGTATATACACCACTAAAGGAACGCTTCAATCCTTAGGGACCCTGCGATTATTCAACTATCACAATATTCTAAATAGGGAGCGTGAAGTGTTAGTTGGCTGTCACAGGTTATAACAGATATCTAAGGTCTCAATTTGTATATATAACAATAAACACACGTCGGGGAGAATCCAATCCAATATTTTCTCATTTTCCCATGGACTCTTGACTGGCATTCTCATTCGCACATATTCTTTCTGTCAGTGTGCAGTAAATTTTTCATTCATAACGCAAAAACTGAGCAGACAGAATACATCTGTATTCATGATTTTGACAATGTCACTGACTCATACTAGCCTAAATGTCCTAGCGGTCAAAAATCCACGGGTCCTAAAATTAAGGGTTCACTAAACATTTCAGGGTTTCGAAATAGGTCAATTACGAGTTGATGGTTATTTTTTTCAGTCGTGATATTTGTCACATGGCAGATAAAAAGTACAAATATCGTCGTTCAATAAACACTGTACATTGGCATCAAAATGGACTTCGACCTGACTGGAGCGTTTTCGGCGCAGTTCTTCCGAGCGTCTAAACATATTTAGAACCAATTGGGACATTTATGTCGATAGCATCCATTCATACTGAGTAACCAATGAGGAAGTCAAGGTGACAAAGAGTTGACAGAAAATGAACTGATCCGATACCTTCACATGAACAATTGGTAATTGTATTCGAGCACGGACGGTAAAGTCGACCATCCAAGTCAGACCTATATAATGCCTCACATTAAAATACCGTGGTTCGCAACAATCAGCTTCTTCCCTGTACACCCGGTTACTCTTAGATCACGCATAATGGTACAATAATGCATGTTAATTTTATTTATGCATTTATATTCGGATGCCTGTTGCTGAGTGGAGGGGGGTGGGGGGGGTGGTGTTCCTGACATGGCTGTAAACTGTTGCTCTGTGATGAGTTGTTGGCCTTGTCTTGGCAACTGGCTGAGGCAAAGACCAACTATATTTCCTCACCTTATAACATCGAGATTTACCCTGCTGTCTAAATGTCATCCTTTTATCGCATTGTGTAATATTGCGCGTTGGGTGTCATAAATTGGCACGCTACCATGAATTGGGCATAAAAACTAACAGTTCGGAAACTCATGGGGCGTATCTAGGCCCCAACATTTACATATTATGCGATATAGTATTTCAAGCAGCAGCGTCGCCCTTTGTTTTACCTCTGGCGGAGGCAGCTATTTAATTTACGTTTGTATGATAGTACTTGTGACTAGAATAGCTTATGCACCTTACACTCACGCAGAAGCTAACTAAATATAACACCAAAATAAAATCCTTTCAATGATTACAAATGACGACCCTATTAACACTAGGATAGTGATGCTAGCAGAAGGCAGGGTAAAGTGATGCTGATAGCGATAAAGCTTTGAATACCAAGTACATCAGGTCTCTTACTGCTCTTCTGTGGCTTTTGTCAGCTGACAAGATTGATAACGTGGCTCCGAAAACACCGCCACGCGACTCAAGTGCTTTAACAACGGACTGTATGCATCGTCTACATTGTTAAGCACTCGAGTAGGCGATGTTTCCGCTGTATTACCGAATGCACTAATGATGCTATGTGAGTGCTAGTACGGATCGATGTAGTAGAATCAATAAGCACGCGGGGACTGGGTCCACTCATACAGCAGGAGGCAGGTTATGGTAGCGTTATTGCCCTTAACTCCTCACGGTTTCAAGCAATTGGGTGAAACATAGCTTGCTGTGGGCAAGCAAACAAGTGTCCAAAGTTGCCATAAAACAGAAAGAGTTCCACAGAAATGCTTATGCACTAAATCCGAACAAGATCGTGATTCCAACCCAACAATATTATTGCCGCCACTTCTTATTCTGCTTGATCTACGTGAAACGAGAAGCCCATGATATTTAGTCGATGATGATAGTTGGAACTTCTGTCCGTGGTTCAAGAACATTATGCACAATCGGCCATAGCAATTACACTTGTCCCAATACTACACAATGATATTGTAGAAACCAATCCACATTCACGTCTGATGGTCAGGATATTAATTATGACAACCAAGGAACGAGGATGCGGACAGTGGCAACGATATCTGAGGACGTTTGCCGTCATGCACTGCACTATACGTTTTTATGTTCGATGCGCTTCATGCTTACGAAGCAGGTTATACAATCAAAGCAGTATCGATGTTATGTAATCCATAACTAAGTGCATATGATTAATCTGCCGCATATACATTTATTATGTGATGGTCGAGCACCAATAGAACATGGACTATTCAAGGTATTTAAGTTACATTATACAGCATTATGCTCAACAGCAATATGCAAAGTTTATGTGCTAATAATATATTTTGGCTAGTAACACTGAAGCTATACATCATTCATAGTAACAGATGTTAACATACAATAAACTAGACAGCTTGGTACGCGATCGTAACGACAGCATTTTGACAGTGCGGTAAACAAATAACAACGATTGATGTGCAGGTTGTATGCATTCCTACAAGTGTGTTTTGAATGCAAATTGCTAAAATTTCAATCCATTACAAATCTGTAAATCGCCAAAACGCAAAGTTGTAAGTGTAAAACCATTGAGATTTGGATGTATTTTGATTTTCCTTGTACGCTATTTATCATTTAACATTGTAATAGTGGAATAGGGGTTGCATGTGCGGGATTCTGTTTGCGGGATTAAAAATGCATTTTATATGTCGTCCATCACATAATATGCTTACATGTAACGTATACGTGCATTATGAGTTGAGTAATGTAACAAGTGTTAACTGGGTATCATGTATCGAAAAGCTGAAAATACAAACTACAAACAAATCAACTGCATCACCTATTTTATGAATAATAATGCAATTGTATTCAACCGGAACACCAGCATGCAAGCCTGGTCTCTTGGCGTAGCGGCTAACTAAATTGTCTTGCGATCCCTCTGTCAGAAGCTCCATGACGGGTTTATTGTGAATCAAATCATCACATATAGTGACGGGGATAATCTTTAGGAGGGGCTTAAAATATCCGTCCAAAAAGGTGTAGGTTTTGCTGTTGTGGTCTGTGCTAAACGGACGGTGGCACCGTTGCAATATCATTGGGTTGGTGAAGGTGACGTAAAATCTCAGTATTATCTTTTCGCGCGGCTGTATAAGGAGGTTTAATATTAGTATGCATATGTCATGGCATGTGTCAATCCATATAAAGGCACCCAGGGTTAACAAACAAGGGGAAATGGTAACAAACCAGCTTCCTCCCAATAACGTCAATAACAGGGTATGCATTCCAAGAATAAGAAGTTTGAGCCAAAGGCTTGATTACGCGCCTGATTTTCATAAAATCTTCTGTTACAACATTAATATTATACGATCTATGGCTTTAATCATTAGCTTGTTGTCTTTCGGATCTTCTATCTTCTATCTGTATATATATATATATCTATATGTCTATCTATCTATCTGTATCTATCTCTATGTCTATATATTATATATATTCTATATCTCCTGTATCTCTCTCTCTATGTCTGTCTCTCTCTGTATATGTATATGTCTATATAATATCTCTATATATATCTCTCTCTATATCTGTCTCTCATATATATGTATGGTATCTATATCTGTCTATATATCTGCATATATACTATTTTATATCTGTATCTCTCTATGTTTACCTATATGTCTCTCTCTCTATCTATGTTTCTATCTATGTCTATATATCTGTCTCTCCCTCTATATGTATCTATCTGTCTCTATCTATGTCTCTCTCTCTATATGTCTCTCTCTCTGTAATCTCTGTCTCTGTTTCTCTCTCTATGTCTATATCTGTTTCCCTATATCTATGTATATGTATATCTATGTATATATATTATTTCTATATCTCTATCTCTATATGTATCTCTGTCTATGCTATCTGCCTCTCTCTTTCTCTCCCTCTATATATCTATCTGTAGCTATCTGGATCTCTATCTATGTATGTCTCTATGTCTATGTATCTCTCTCTATGTATATATATATGTCTCTGTATATGTAAATATATATGTATATGTATCTGTATATACTGCCTCGTTTGTCTACCCGATTAACCGGAAATTACCACTTAAGATGATGGAGGGCAATACATTTTAAAAGGTAGGTGCGGGTAATGGCTGCGGTTATGCAATTTATTGATAATTGCTGGAAATATTAGTGATTATTTAGTGTTAAAAGGCACCAGTGATCTAGATAGGGTGAATGATCGTAGGCTCATGTTAATGCACTAGATATTTGACTGAGTATGTCGATACATCATTGCTAACCGTATGAGTGCCGACCTAATGTTTCAATTACATCCATTAACACATTGTCACTGTATCACATGTCCGCTGGTACGTACGCTATGTTGTGATAACACAAATATTAGAACGGGAAACAATGGGCTATAATTTCAACCAAATAGATACCATTCAAATATCACGCTTTACCAAATGGTCACTTTTATGGTACTCCTAAGTAAATAACTGACATCATCACATGGCACACATCTGCTTGAAATACCAATGTGACTGCGACAAGGTCAAATAAATCATGAAATAATGTGTTTTCAAAGTTTCGGCGATAAACGCAGTCATTGACAAGTAATCTAAATGCCACTAGCCACGTACAATCATTTGTCCGACTATAAAATGCGCATGCGAGAACAATGTGCATGGATAATTAGAATACATTGTTCAACATTCAGTGCACATCGAAAATTGCGTGTAACATGACAGAAAAGCTGAATGAAAATGTTTAGCCAGCAAAATTGCGCAGCAATACAAGGTGTTATATCTTGGTGAATAGAGACAATCAATTGCGGTTTCATATGTAATATAACCGTGTGTGCATGATGCAAATTGTTCAAACTGTAAGAAATATCTTTATCACATTTACAAAGTTGTATACCTATCATCTTATGGCGTAATCACCAGTAAAGTACGTTAATTTACATGTCTTATTCTCGCGTTTAACAAAGCAAACGACAGCAGCCTGTCATGCTAGCAGTTACCGCAGGGTTTAAATCAATCACAGCATGCCTTAAAGTATACCGGAAATGATAGTTGATAAGCAAAATGCAAGATCAGTTTGTACACTGTGGTCACTTACTGATATTACGAAAGGGTGAGTGCGTATGAACCGCTGATGCTACAGATAGGAAATTAACGGTAAGTATGAATTCAAAGCGCATATTTATACATGTATCGTTTAAAGTATCATGATTATGCAGTCACGTTATGATTCCTCGAACAAGATAACTGAACTTGCTACATTGCATGGTAAATTAACTTGTAACTGTTGATGTGACATGCTATGTTTATTTTTGTATGTACCCCTTGTTGAGTGTCAGTAGTACATTATGCCACAACCTTGTCCTTCGTCATAACGGGCCCCTCTCAGTCATGCCCACGAGTGACCTTCGTGTCACCTCACCCCCTCTGCTCATTCATACCCCATATTTAATAGCCACGCCCATCCCCCAGTCCTCTGACCAGGCTACGGCATGTCCAATGAGAATTGGGATAGCGTGCCTGAGTCGTTGAGGGAATCGTTTTAACCTTTAAAATTGAGTTCTACCCTGGCCTCCGAGCTCGACACTTCTCTCTCCATCTTTTAAGCAAAGTTCCATATTAAATTCTAAAGTCATAGTTATCAATAAAGTTTAAGTTTCTTCTAAACCCTACGCCTGAAGTTCGTGTTCTTTCATCAACATCCTCAAGCGCGTGTCGCACATCCCACACCACAGTTTGCGACACGACATCTGGTGTAGAATCCACTCGATTCCGGCTACCGAATTGTAAGTACAGTTTTGTTTAAATATTCCATCTATTCTATTTCCTCTTTGAATTTTTCCCTGGTCGGTTCAAATGGATTTGTAATTGAAAATTGAAGATTTGCAAAGTCAATGTGAAGTTCTCACACACAGGATTCATAAACAAATAGATCAGTGTTCCAGTCGTTTGAATGTAGTCGTGCGTCATCATGAATGCGTGAAGGAAAAATATAAGCTGGCATAGGAGAGGTATAACAGAGCGAGTTCGCGTGTGGCGTTAGCACGGGCTGACTATGAGTTTTGTCACATGCGGCATGTCAAGTCACGTGATGAATGTTTTCGTAAGTGCTGCGTGAAATTGCATAAATTGTATGAGGATTCAGTTCAAGAGCTAGTGAAGTCTAGTGGCGAAGTAGCAAGACTGCGCGATACTTTGAAGTCAAGTGTTGAAGATGTGGTTCTTTGCCGGAAGGAGTCAGAGCAATTTAATGACATGCTCATGGAAATCAATGCGAATCTAGCCGAATGTAAAGATCGAGAAACGCAGGTCATGAAAATCAAAGCGAAATCCGCCACACTGGTCGAACTTAAAGATCGAAAAGCGGTTGAAAAAGACGCACCCGATTCTAGAATTCCCCTGATGCTGCAGCCCCCCTGAATTCGGAAGCGTTCGAAGCCAATATATCGTCTCCCCAAAAATCACCACCAGCTTCCAATTCATCCACTCCGTCCCCACAAGCCCCAAGTCCTGCTATGCTGCCAACTTCTGTTAACCCATCACCAACCCCTCCTGGCTCTGATTCAAAGCTGACCTCTTCCCCGACATTACCTAGCCTTCCCATCTCTGATCTTATACTCACTTCTGCCCATACATCACCAGCACCTCCCAATTTGGACCCTACATTGAATTCTGCCCCGGCATTACCAACCCCTTCAAACTTGGATGCCACATCATCTTCCCCACAATCACCAACGAACCCAAGCCAATCTTCTAAGACAAATTATCCAGCTAAATTCCTACCCTCAACTGACGCTGATTCTCAGTTCCCCCCACTATCATCCCTATCCCCCAGTCCGCTTTCCCCGTTGTCTCCTCCCCCACCACCCCCGCCATCCACCAAGTGCTCATCTCCATCCACTGATTTTCTACTCTTCACCCCAGTCCTCGGAAAATGGCTGTCTTGGTCGAACAGCCAGAAAGTGAGTTCCGACGACATCAGCCGTTTCAAAATAAGGCTTAAGTTTGTAAATGCCTACGGGGAACAGGCTTACAAAGACACTGCCACTTATCATTCACACCAAGCTGCCAACAAGCCTTTGTCCAACGTCGACAACAAAGCAATTTCAAGTTGCAGTGCTGGTGGTATAGGCGCAATAAGCGCGATCAAAGTCGGTCATGTCTCCAGCGCCCGTCTAACGCGACGCTGGCAGCTGCTGGCGGGAAGATTGTTACCTGACCCTTCCTTTGAACAGTTTCCGCACCGCGGCTTGTTGTTTTAGGGATTTAATCCTTATGACGTAACGACGACACTTGCTCGGCTCTCGACCTCCGATTTCACAGTTTAAATTGATCCATTGTGGTTGTGATCATTCCAATTTAATTGCCCCGTAAGGCGACAGCCCACACAATAGCGTGGTCAATTGTTATATACATTACTGCAGATTTAAGTCCTTACAGCTGTATGCTGTGCGACGGTTCCCACATTGGTGATTTAATTAAAGCAGTCATTTTTTGTTATACTACCCCTTCCCCCCCCCCACACACACACACTAATTGTCGATGCCTACAACCCTGTATCATGTATATTGTGCGTCGCACGCCAATCACACCGGTTGTCAAGCAATCAACCGACCCGATATCTCACTATTCTGCTAAATTTTCACAATACGTTTTCATTGGATAGTGAACATGAAATTGGGCAGTCAACATTTGCATTCGGAAAACTTAATTTGCCTTTAGGTAAGTCTGTGTGATTTAGGTTATATACCGTGAAGCTCGAATGGTGACCATAACCACGTATCAGAGATCTGACGAGATCAGTAAGTATCATGGCCAATATTTCAGGTAGCAGGAAGCCCGCAGAATCTAGTCCCAGACATGAGGATGAACGGCCCACTGATTGGTATAATGAGTTTCGAACCAATTCCGTCCCAGATCACAGCTTTTACTGTCTGTAAAACTTTTGTAACCAATCAGAGACACCATCCCCGTATAACAGGCGTGCGCCAGGAGGCGACGTGGGGACACAGCAACTGCCTTGTATAAACATGCGCCACATCCACTTCTTTCTAGGACCAGCAGTTAATCCCCAGGAACGCGCTAGGTCAGTGGCCCAAGTTGATGTTCCAGAGGGCCGACAGTTCACGCAACGAGGTTATCGTACTAGATAGACAAATAAGGGCATGCCCTGTCGATATCCCGTCGAGTTCTGCTTCGGTTATGAGCAGACTACGCATCAACAGTCATGTGTACTTGGTGTAATTATCATAATGATTTATTTGTGCTCAGTGTGGTAGTCATGCCGTGCTATGTTCGCAGCATCAAATATATACACTTGTGTTCGATAGCGTCTTTAGTCTAGGGGACAGATCACTTCCAGCCAGAGGAGGCGTTGACGCGCGACTCCTGACTACGACATGATCAACCGGCCGAGGATCTTCAAGTATTAAGTCGCTACCTTGATCGAATGGACCAACCAGTTCGGAAAGCTCACGGCAATGATGATTCTAATTCTGCTAATGTTTAAATCAAATTACGTGCTTTTCACACAAATTGTGAGCCAATGGATTAACCGTTTGAATTGTTTTTTTAAATTTATAATTGCAAACAGTGGGCATACACAAGTGAAACGACCATGACTTGTTTTCCATCAGCCCTGCTTTGCTAGTTTAGATGCAAGTAAAACTACCATGACTTGCTCAGGCTATATTCCTATTCCAATGGCATAACTTACTCTTTCTTTACAATAGTCAGGATTGCTATTGCATGTTTAACATTGTTTCTCTCCCTTTTCCATCATAAAATCCCACGCCAGGTAGGCCCACAATGTTAATTAGCTTTAGCGTTGAGGTGCACAGAGAGGCCAACTCTCTGCTCGGCTCGGATTCACAAGGGTTAGGAGTGTCGCAAGATGCTCTTGCTGGCGCTATCAATGCTTTGGCATAGATTTTGCCAGTTTTCGAGTACAGCTGGGGTATCTATGAGTAATTAAGATGCCCTGGCCATAGATATTGCACCATGTCCCAAAATAAAAGTTAATTATGGTTAAATTTAAACATCCTAGAAAATAGATCAACCTACACGACACCTAACAAAATTCATCTGTCGTACAGTTATAATACTAGCAGGAAAAAACAAATGTGAAAATAATAATATAAACGCTTTCATTTGATTAATTAATAAATAATGCAGATTTGTAATATACCTTGTAACCATTCCGATATAAAGTACACTGGAATGTGTCTTAAGACAACTTATTCCAACTCATTACACAATCATTTCCATATCACCCAACCCCTAGTTTAGAAAATCCCTATGTTATTTTTTTTTTTTTTTTTTTTTCTCCCTTGAGGGGACCTATTTTCTTTTGTGGATATTCATCCACTTTAAAGGAGAGGGAGATGTTGAGTGTCAGTAGTACATTATGCCACAACCTTGTCCTTCGTCATAACGGGCCCCTCTCAGTCATGCCCACGAGTGACCTTCGTGTCACCTCACCCCCTCTGCTCATTCATACCCCATATTTAATAGCCACGCCCATCCCCCAGTCCTCTGACCAGGCTACGGCATGTCCAATGAGAATTGGGATAGCGTGCCTGAGTCGTTGAGGGAATCGTTTTAACCTTTAAAATTGAGTTCTACCCTGGCCTCCGAGCTCGACACTTCTCTCTCCATCTTTTAGGCAAAGTTCCATATTAAATTCTAAAGTCATAGTTATCAATAAAGTTTAAGTTTCTTCTAAACCCTACGCCTGAAGTTCGTGTTCTTTCATCAACATCCTCAAGCGCGTGTCGCACATCCCACACCACAGTTTGCGACACGACACCCTTCTAACTGAAAAAATTGAATAAGTTTGAAAACCTGTTTATGTACATCATACAAACGCGGCTCTGTTGACTGGTTGGAGCATGATCAAAGATAATTAGATTAGCACGACTTACAGCATAAAAACAACGTAGCCCTCAGGGAGATTAGAACTAAATGAATAGTTTTGAAATGAGGTCATTTGGCACATGTGATGGTGCAACTCTGATAGAACTGATTTTCTATTTAAAGGCGTCGTTGGCCTTAATGTTAGATGACGTGCAAATGACACATTATTGCAGTGCTTTTTGCTGAACGTTTTTCTTCACCGTAGCCAGTGTGATCTTGCATTGCATGATTTTTCAACCACTCCTAAGCCACCCTTCGTGAGCAATGAGCCAGTAGTATTTTTCAGTTACCTTGCAAAAAAGATCGTTATACACCACTAATCATATCTAGATGCCTAACGAAACGCAATTTGCGTAAGCTAAAGTGCACACAAAAGTTGTACATGAACCGCATATTGTGAAGCTAGGTGATGTAAAATGACATATAGGATATGATATTATTTGTAATTCTTAAGCAACCCAGAAGCTGACTGTCACAATATTGTGACATATAGTTGCAAAGATAAACCAACCGCGGCCTCGATACGAATAAGAGGAAACGGTAAATTAATGGAGCAAAATGCAATAATTGCTTTTTTTGTCGAGCGTTTTCATACTCTTTCGCTCTTTGCTAAAAAAATGCTGTGATTCAATAATATCAGTAACTGTTCATTATGCCAATGTGTCGTCCGACTATTCAAGCTTTTTTCTAAACCCTAGTGTTAATACTTTGATCAACGACTTCTCTACACCAGTAACAAAATCAGACCGACTAATGAACATGTTAGAGCAATAAATATGTTTTTAGGTAAGCATGTCTAAAACTGTATCGCTTGACGCTATACTTGTTTGTAGGTAGTAGCTCTATTAATGTTTGGATGTCAGACTGTTCCATTAGTATGTAATAAGTGAATTAACTTAGATGATATTCTGTCTTTATATATTGTATTCAATGACAGTGACGTTGTATCAGTATTCTGCATGTTTCTATTTGGTCAACACAATGAAAAGCTTAGTAAGCAGTTGGTAGTCTGTCTTGGCCTATAAACGCCGATCTCGGTCGGTAACGAATCATAGTTTCGTACATAGGAATGTTATGTTGCCATGACAGAAGATGTAAGTACAATGATGAAAACATTGCAACGGGTAATACACACTCGTATTTTGGTTTTCGATATTAAATTATAGTGGTAGTGTAGAACAGTTGTCGTCTTTCCATCCACATCGTGTCCCACTGCTGCCTGACAACTGACCCCACATGGTTCTGCTGCTTTATCACAGAGAATTGCGAAGATACATGATACTCATACAGCAGCTACTTCCAATAGCTCGAGTGCTGGCAAGCAGCATACCAATCATTGCAAATATATCAGCCAACCTTAGCCATGCTTTTTATAGCATATACAGCGACTAGTGTGTGATGCACATTTGGAAGGGCTCCAGCAGTGATTTATGTTTTTGGCATATCATTGTGCAATGTAGTTAACAGGATAAATGTTCAGCTTTGAGGCAGTAATATTTAGTCGTTGCTGAGTTCATTACATAAACTCAAAATAATTGTGTAGTGTAAATAACTACAGAATTAGCAATACCGTTTATAAAACGATGGAAACTGGACATTTGTCTGAGCTGTCACTCAGTATGCACCAAACTAAGATCTCAAGCCTTTGTCGGTTGCTTGATGAGGCCACCTGTATATTGCTCGGTTCTTAGCACTGAATCAATATCCTCTTGCATGTTCATTGGGTTGTGTCCAACCAAAAACGATTTGTGGCAATCTTGGACGGTTATTTGTATGATACTCTACTCTTTAAAAACGCTACGCAAATTAATAGACACAATCCACGCTAAGTTTGCCGTTTTGGCATGACGTGACACCGGATACATTAGCTTTGATCACAACCAAGATTAAAACACAATTGACCATAAAAAAATTGCAACATGCTTCGACTGGTTTAAAGGAAATCCCAATGCTGTAATCCACGATGCACTATCATAGTTGCACTAGCCTCTATAAAACGTTTGTCTGAGTATTATGGCTCAGTACATACTTTGATAAATAGATAATCAGGATTAATAGGGATATATTCTCTTTGCTAAAAAAGGGCGTATGACGCAAATCTAACAGAATAAATGTGCTGTCGCGGCGAATAGCTCCCTGTCATGCATTGTCCAATATGTCGGTGAATGTAAATGGGTAGAGGTCATGGTGTATACGCTGCTTTGAACGAATATCATTATCGTAACGCAAAACAAGAAGACTGTTTTTTTAAATATTTAGACCATGTGCACCATGTGCTCATACTAATGTCATATGTGCCATTGCGATTGTCAAGTGTGTGCATCATACATACGAAATGGTTCAACTATTTTCCAATTGCTCTACCCCTTTAAGGTCAATCATTTCCCTCTTCGACTCTCGTTATGGCAGTCTTCAAAAAACGACTGCCATTTTTTATGCGAGCATTCACAGCCAGATTCATCATAGCTGATGTGATTTTCTATGGCTAGTTTTGCTTTAACCTCTTCTGTAAGTAAGGATGAGCTAGTGTGAATGCCAGTTAACGTATCTTTTGTAGCAATTTTGCTCTTAACTGTCTGTAGAGAATGAGACTTGCACCAGTGACAAAGTACATGAATACATCATAAACATTGTAGGTGACACAGATAATAAATCTGCCGGAACAATTTTGAAACTTAGCCTTTATCAAGATTCATTCAATATAAAATTCATCAACCAGCTGCAAGCCC
This sequence comes from Urechis unicinctus, assembly GCA_034190875.2. NCBI lineage: Eukaryota > Metazoa > Annelida > Polychaeta > Xenopneusta > Urechidae > Urechis > Urechis unicinctus. Next base: position 18,496,817 of record CM067345.1, on the reverse strand, counting down.
TATTGGAGTAAGACTCTTATTGCTAAGCAAACTAGAAGAAGATTTGATGTTTGATATGTACACTATAACGCGTTGCTATATTTGAACACGTATTCGCATATGTACATCCCTGCGTTTAATTGAATAGAAGAACTGATAGTTTGCAATAGTCAAATGCGACCGTTTCTTGGCCATATTATCGTGCGTGTTTTAAGATGCGTCAGAGATGAACCTGGTAAATCCACAAGTTGGTCGTATTGTGGTAGCTCAGACAATGTTCTGATGCGGATACATGTTGAGTTGATTATCATGTATCATATTGTTTCATTTTGTTTGATGTCAGTTAAGTTGAATAATAATATTACAAGTATTCATTTAATCGTATATGTGCATTTAAGCTACAGAGACGCAAAGTATGCACACGGAGTGCAACGTAGTAGAAGGCAAACTCGTGGAGTACGATGCTAGCTAGCTCTTTGTCTAAAAAAAGTTTTGATCAAATAGACTACGATTTATTTGTTTTGCTTGCCACAGCAGTTGTCAAATAACATTGTAATATCAGCAGCCTTTGACGAATGAACAAATAAACTCGTCTCAATGATTTTTATTACCACCGCTTCACGATGAAAGGCTCACTGAGCGGGATGGAAATGCGCAGCCAAAAGGGATGAACATCATAAAGTAACTGAGATATGAATACCTCACTGATTGCAGCAGACCTGTCAAATAACCGTTAGTAGCTTCATATTTTTTGTTGAGACATGATAAGTGAAGTTTAGGCAAATGCCTTACATACATCGTTCTCATCAATTGTGTTGCTTATATTGCAGTTTTTTACACTTTACACTATTGACCCAGAATTTTTTTATAAAAACATTGCATTATCACAGTGTGCAATAGTACAATGTAATGATGAATCGCTGGTGAAGCCATAGCAGCCATGCTTCATATGCTAGTCTCCTTAAACGATTCATTGCAAGTTTGTTCAATACAATATAGGGATGATATGTTAACAAGGTATGCAATTGCATTATAGTAATGTTCGTATTATATATATACCCCTGCAAAATCACTACAACAAACCAGCAGAACCAGGTGAGATATATTTTACTAGTCTATCTTACAGCATCAGGACAATTGTTTAATGTCTGTAATAAAGTTCCGACAGAGGTTACATCGTCATCAGGGCAAAAATGTAGATGATATCAATCCATGCTGAGTAATAAAAAACGAGGCAATCAGGAAACTGACCGATACGATGCTTCCGCATGAATATGTGATGTGAATTTATGAGGTTAACGTCGTCCACAGTAGTCAGTCCTACACAGCGCCTCAAATTAACTTTTCATGGCTTGTGAGAATTACTGCCAGATGCATTTGTTTCCCTCACACTGGTTAATATGGAGGAATAATATAGATTACGCATATAGGTTGCGATGCCATGTCGAGCGGGCACCATTGTGGAATTGACATAAATGAGTATGGAACCATGCTTATGCCTCAAACTATATATCACGGCAGAAGCATATGAGTGTGTTTGTAGGTGAGTTTGTGTGTGTGTGTATGCGTGTGTGTGCGCGTGTGTGGGTTCGTGTGTGCTTCGAATGCACAGACCGACATTCAAGTCAGCAGTTTGTGATTGCTGTAGTTTATCGCCTTACTACCTCCTGCGACCAAAGGGTAACTGACAGATGATTGCTGATTTCACTGCTGCATAGCACCCTCATTGCCCAGACCACTGATTAAACATTTATCCTGTGGCCAATTGATATTGGAATGTAAAGAGATGAGTTAATGCTTGGAGGACTTCATTCTTCCTTGTGTTTGTGCTGGCCAACTCAACCACTGTCTGCAGTAAGCGGGAATGTAAGGCGTAGGGAAGGCACAACAACGTCGAGGTGAGGAAGATATATCATTAAATAGCGGTTGGGATGGGTTGCGCATGTATTGTGTCCACTGTGGTCGGTTCTTAACATTCGTCACGGGAACTATATACAGCGAGCAAACCGAACAATTTGTTCTGAACATAAACGCACAAATCAATGATAGCCATGGTAACCGATAAGCAAATAATATTCGTATAATCTGTCAATAGCTTTCATCTAACAATATAAACCTGCACTGACGAGGCTACATTTTTCTCATGTGGGTGTCTTAGTTAACTAGGAAGTCATCATATTACCTTCCATTGTCATTTGCTGTTTTAGCAAGCATTACGTTTTATTTGGACCGAATTGTAATTTAGCTTTGTGTTTAATATAACCGATAATTGAACACTGATCTCAGCTAACCGATGCCACAACAATACTGCGCAATATGCTTTCGACTGATATATTTATGCCATCCAGCTAACTTGACCCCATCACTCTCGATGAACGAACACACAGTTAACCATGGAATGTTTTATATTTCGTGATTCTCCGGACAGTTTGTACACAATATGAAATATATGCTAGACATTCATTAATTCCTCATTGAGAGATATTTCCGGATTATTCATTCAGCCTATAATAGAGCCCTTCATACTACTCATCTATTCACCTAGATGCACAATAATGTTTGCATAATCATGATCAATGATAGCTATATGACTCCTTTACCTATATGACTATATTTACCTTTAGTTAAGGGTTAAACCCCACCCATCCATCCTTCGTGGACTTTATGTTGAGTCTTCATCACATATTGCGTATATATAACCCCCATACGATGTTCAGTTATGCAAATATCATCACGCAGATATTGAACTAGTTTGCAGAATGCATGATTGATTATGCTATTATGCTTTTTCAACTTTTCCCAGGGCGTTTAACCTATGTACGTAAATATATGACAGGTTTGATAATTATTTCCCGGCAAGTGAACCACCGACGATCTTATATTGATAAAATAAGTCATCAACTTGCAAATTGACAAGTTTGGGTAAAGTGGATATGGGGGTTCATATTCGCAACGAGACTCAATTTTAGCGCTGATATCTATAATAAACTGGACCGTAATAGAATCACGTAATACAATTACGCAATGAAGATACACCGTCTGTCTGATTCAAGATAAATATATAGACGGAATCCTATGCAATGAACGCATAGGCCAATTGATGTTATATAAGTGGATATTAACGTTGAGGTGGGTATTAACGGTTACTCTGGCGCTTCTGTATAACCTTTAAAACAATGAATAGTAGTCACTGTGTTGTATGCTAATCTACACAGTAGACGTAGCCACTGGTATTTAAAAGACGTTAATTCGTTAAATGCTGCATAAGTTGAAACTCAAACATCAATGTACATTGTGTGGTCACAACATTCCGGGAAAACAGTAAAAACTTCTGTGAATGCCTAAAAGTCAGCTTGTCATCCTCGTCTTCTTGGTTACTGAAAGTATTATTCTTTCCACCCATGATAACTTGGAGGCGTAAAAACTAATCGAATGAAAAAAACACACAGACGGAAACAATTGTTTAGGCTAACCCACCATCAGCGTGTTACTTTTGGCTTGCTGTACCATGCTAGACAATACATCCGCTGCATGCAAAATGATGCCACATTTACCTACCGGCAAGGGGAAGGGAAATGTCATTCCATCGGCGGTATGCTAGCACATTAATTACTCACGTACAACCTTAGAAAAAGTGCATATGCACCCGCCACCTGATCCGATAGTGAAAAGCAACTCACGTAAAGATTATCTGAACATATGCGCAAAACTAAATCCACAAGATTGAGAAAAATGACGGCCCCTGTAACAAAAGTATCGCCGCGGTAGCAGATTAATGCCAGCACTAGACACGATGATGTGATGCTGATTATGATAAAGCTGCGATTACCAGGGATGCAGTAATCAGTGATTTTATTGCTCTCTTTGGAGGTCGACAAGATTAAAAACATGGCTCAAACACCACAACATGACTCCTGGTCTTTAACAGTAGATTGTAATGCCTTATGTATCGTCTGCGATGGTTGGCACTCATGTAAATTATTTTGCAGCTGCGATAACAAATGCACGCATGATGTTGTTGCAGTAAACCAAATTGAATTCTAGTGAATACATTAGCACCATATATCTTCACAGGGGGCTCTGGACTCATTCACAAATGAGGAGGCAGGTTATGGTAGCGTTAAAGTTTTTCCATTCTGCCCTGAACTTCTCATTGTATCAAGCTATTGGGTGAAGCATAGCTTGCTGTGGGAAAACAAACGATCGTCTATGACTGCCATGCAAGTTCAGCCGTCACACTTTTACAATGAGTCTGAACAAACAATGGCGATGACGTCTCTGGTATTGCTGATCGATCTAGAAGAGTATAACGTGAAACTTTTGACATGTATTGCCGCCAAAGATCTTTGTAATGCTTGTTATACATTTATTTTTGGTCAATGAATTGTTCCTGGGTCCATTTTTAATGAAAAAGGGTTAAAAGAGTCGTTGAGTAAAACTACGAAAATGCACTCGGTCAACAAATGACTATCAACAACTTATTAACCTTGAGCCAATTTCTAGTTGCAGGTGTCAAGTCTGTGAGTTTTGTACGCATATTTTTCAACTCAGCATCTTTAGTTTTGTTAATTCATACGCGCTAAGATTTCTTCAAAACATTCCCAAAGCATTAGGTCACATTAAACAGAAGATTGAGTTACTGATCAGCTGCGTCCATATAATGTCAATACCAGTATCAGCATTCCAAGAATATCATTGGTAAAAGTTGGATTATAATCCTTTGTAATGTGTTATTTGCCAAGTGTCGTACCATGCAACATTGCAGTCTGTCATGTTGAATTTTTCACTTCCTAATTATACGGTTTGTGAAGTACATAAGAAATACATGCAAAAAGACAGTCGTTGTTGTTGGTCATTACAAACCACTTGTTGTATATTGTAGATATAATATAGTGTGTAACATTTTGGGATTGTTCAAAATGCATGCATGATAAGGCTTACCATATGAGAACTAGTGTATGATGAGACTTTCACCCCATGTAATGAGGATGATAAGAATTGAACACATTGTCCCGCTTATTTGGGGCTTATTAATGTTAGACTGGCCACACTCAGTTTTCAATGTTTGTTAACTAAAACACATATTGGACTCTGGCCAATACGATAGTAACACTTGGATATAGCTTCCAAAGCAAAGTTCAGTATGTTGCATTATTAAAGACACCAACCTGCGCTGCAAACTGCTTATATATCTTTTAGTTTGTTGATCCCCGCTAAATTGCCATGCTAATGTTGCCATCAAAGAAAAAAGTGGATGCGTGTACCACCCTGCTTCTGAATTATATATATATATATATATCGCGTTGATTTGCTTTTGAAAAAAAAGAGGGACAATCTCACTAGATATGTGGTGGCATATATATGTACAGCCTTAAACAAGCATACGACGACATCGGTCGACCGATTATATTGCTCTTTGAAAACTCACAACTACAAAAAATAACGTAATTCCAATTTAATATGCCCTCTGGCTCATTCGGCCTGACGGTCGACTTCAACGCCTGGTATACGTTATAAAACCCCAGTAAATGCGGATGCCGCTGATCCGATGAAGCAGTCAGCCTATTTGTGACATATATCTCGCGATTAGACTGCAACATTGCTACCACTGTGTAGCATATATCGACCACTGTGTAGCATCAATCGATTAACCAGTCAGTCCACACATGTTAATGGAACCAAGGCTTTTCATCACGTGGTCGTGGCTTATATAGGAGAGATTCGTCTTTTGCCCGTGAAGCATGTTTTTAGGTTTGCATTAACTCAGGATTGGAACTCAGTTGACGTTAGGGGCTCTTTAATGTACTGTATGAACTATCATATTGTAATATAGATACTAACAATATATGACAATATAATATATATACTGACAATATATGTTGAAACCGATATGACAATGTCTTGCCTGTAACCCAAAACAATCAAGTGCATTCATTAGCAATTTACGCTGAATAACACGACGCAAGTTATTTTCACCGTTAGGCCATAATTACCCAGCGCAACTATCCCCATGGTTTCAACGATTAATCTGAGGCCTCGGTATCGCACAAAACTGATGCACTTGTAACAAAATATAATGTGTCTCTTCTCAACATGAACAGACATAAGTAATTGTCCAGCATAAGTAAATGCTTTAAATTGATATACATTATTTGAGGTAATAATCTGACAAAAAAGGTCTCATATATTCGCACTACTTATGACACTTAATTACCTATATGCCCCCGCACAATAAAGCACATAGGCAAACTCAGTGATAGCTTCGCTCAGGTTGTAACATTTTCATAGATATATATGAATAATATGCAAAATATGGTATGCGTATTCGGTAAAACAACTAATAATTGATCACAATTGATCTAAAACATAAATTTCATGATTCATGACCCAATTCATAAGTATCTTCAAACGTGACCACATTAAACGCCTGGGCCATATGTGCAGGCTCATTATTATGTATCATCACTCACTATGAGTTTCTGCATGCCAGCTAATCTTCATACTATCTGTTTATAACAAGGTATGTTAATTATCACAACATTGTGCTCTTCGCATTTTCGTAAGACTAATGCACATACATCGGTAGTCATTATGTGCGCATGTGAGTATCTGTCACTTACCAATCTGTCAGAGTACCATATCTACTCAGTGAATGGTCGATATCATTACCTTGTGAGCTCCAACTGCTTATTGATTTGTGTTTAAGTAAGTCTAGATCCTGCATATGAATACTCGAGATGGTGGTCTATTACAATCCAACTACTTGTAAGCATATATGATGGTTAAAAACCCTTCGTAGCAGGCAAGAGACAATGCATAATATCAACAACCAGGCAGTTATGTCAATAAGTACGTGCCGCATATTGAACTAGTATATGCACTCGTTTCTGATGTTGGACAACATTTGGCGTTAAATCTTATGCGATATACAGTAAACTATTATTGATATTTGGCATGGCGATATGTCAAATCAGTCCCTCTGGGTATAATAAGGCTTAACAAAACTACGACCTGTGAGCTACAGTACTACATATGAGAAAACATTTGTGATATATGAAATGCAGTTGCGCTATGTGCACAACATAACCGGTGAATTTTTAGTAATAAATGAATCTGAGATATATCCAGAGACGTCATATTGGGTGCAGTGTACATAAAAAAATAAATGCACGGAAAGCAAACGTTGTATAAACTAATGGTACGCACTTCGATCCTTTGTAATATTAATAAATTTTCTATTTAAGAATGCCAGCGGAGGTTGCAAATGAAAACTATTATGAATAATATATTAGCGGTCTATTTCTTTTTTCCCATCTATATAGCTACGGATATTGTCAGCTGATGCCACATGGTTCGCTTCATCCCTGTATGTTTTGATTAACTCGCATCGCGTAAACTAGTATTATTTGCTGCACCAACAATGCCATTGCTTGATGGTGATATTGACCTATATCGCTTTATAAAGTGCACATTCTTCTTTCTGCTTGAATGTAACGTCGTCCGGCTTCAGCATAGTAGGATCGGATTGTTTTTAAGATGACAAAGAAGTGAATTTGAAAGCGCAATCTTGTTGTGCGAGGACCCTCAAGACATGAGACAAATTTTACCAGACCAACATCTGAATATGGGAGTCATTTCATGCTTTCGCCATCATATCATTTCGAGATACAATTTTGGGTTGCAAGGGTATACCATGCAAATAGATAAATGATGTTCGTCCGAATACACGGGTAAACGCCATTTTACCATTTTAACAAGTGTAATTGTATGATCAATACTGTCTAAAGCATGAACACTTTTTTAACAATGCCTTCGTTTAACGATCTAGAGAGTGCTGTATAAGATGTACTGCTTTAGGCCTAACTCTCCTCGACATAACGTCTTCCTTCTTGCAGAAAGTCGCGAATTGGTTCAGAATATCGCTATGCTAGCCACTTTGCCCTTGTATAACGCAACCGTATCCATCGATATTTCAGTCAATGTCGATCTCGAGGGTTTCTGTTATGAGAATAATTTCGCTAATGTTCGAGTTTTCCCCCACTCCTCCACTCATGACATTGTGATTGAATTTTATCCTCGGTATGCTTACAACTCGTCTTTTTGTTTCTTAAGTTTGTCTTTTTTTTCATGCAGTTCAATTTGTTTGGAACAGAGCTAAGCTTGTCGTGTCTTGGGCCTTAGATAAAGCAACCATCACGTGTATATTGATTGGCCCTTGGGATTTCTTAACCGCCTGATTAAATGAGTCCCTCGTTTCAATTGGCAATATGGAATGACACCATTGTCGTTAACGCAGCGTTTCACTCTTACAAGTCTTCCTAATGCACTGCATTAAGCTCGGTACCTTTCATAGTATATTTGTGAAGTCCTATGCGTTACTAATCAGGCCCTCCATTTCCCGTCATCCATTCGTTGTCAGTGCCCAGGCAGACGGTGCTTCTCAAACCAGGCAAATATCTCAGACGTTATTTAAACTTTTTCGGACGTCCTGGATTTCGGACCGGGGGATTAGTAGCGTGGTCTTTGGATATACGTTTCAATTTTAATTGAAATTAAGGCTAATAAACATTTTATGACTAATGTACGGCACTAAAGTTGGTTGATTGACTGATCGATTAGTAATAGAATTTGTGAACCTCAATCATCCGCATCTTTGCATTTATGTATACTAAGTTGGGTGATAAGTAGACGGCGGCCCAGACTGTTCATTACTTATTTAACCTGACTAGTGGCTTTGAAACCTGCTTTCGGACGTCAAGTAATAAACATGTTCTGTGTCCTTTCCATCCCAAGATGTCCGAGCGAACGCGGTATAGCAGTGAAGCAAAGTGAAAAATGCATATCCCGATCTGTTGTGCAAATCATGAATAACCCCGTCGAAGTCTGATCATAGTGATCATCAAGTTGCATAGCCAGTACACTGCAAGTAATCTATTGCATTGACTTACAACACAATTGACCATAACGATTACTGATTCACCTTAGAAAGGAACTGCCGTTTTTAGAGGATACCGTCATTGATCGTGAGGGTCTCCATTAGTGTTCTGCATACAAAATGCTAACGAAGAGTGGATAAGAGTAGAGGATGATGGTTATATAATAGCATTAGCCTGTAAAGCTAGTCTGCGGGTATAATCATACCGGCCTTTCTGTCTTTACAGTTGCGCTCAACAGTTAACGACTACAATCCTTCAAAAGTAATTAGTAACCTGACTTTGTAAAGATATCGTGTAATATACATTGGCTGTTATGTATACATAACAACTATCGATATCCATCGACTCAAGGCATCTAACAACATGCATATAAAAATATATATTTGTGCAGATTAATTGGGAAAGTTGGCAATTTTAAGCTTACCTTTGTGCTCGCAAAGGTTGTGTTCAAATACGTGAATAAAACTGGGACAGCTGGTAAATGATGCTCAAAGGGCAACAAAAGCTCGAACAATTATAATACTTATTCAACAACGAAGTATCGCAGATATATCATAAGCTACCGAACACGATTTGAGACACTGCAATCCGTTTACAATGGTAATCCTCTGGTACATCATAAATAGCATATATCGTAGATCCCAAATCCCAGTGTATGTCTTCCCACATTGTCACTTTTGGTATTCTCACCCAAAAAGTGTGTTTAATGGTCCATTATTTTTTATTCATTGTGCAGTAATTTCTAAAATAATAGCATTATATGTCTTGTTTGGTATATTGGTATGGATGAACACTCGATCATGATGTCTGTCTCATCCCATTCAAAGGTTGTATTAACATAACACCATATAATAAGCCTATAGGTTGGACATGCATGAGATTTGATTTGTTCCATTGATTCTCATCCTCAATGGCGGTGCTTACGAGCACCAAGACATATTTAGATCACGTGACTTAACAATCAATGAACTCTGCATCTCGTGCGCTATACTTACTTCATCTACAATACAGTCCCAAAACGGCAGAGTATATTTACGCAATTGTTGTTGCACAGTTGCAGAATAAATTGTGTGAACAACATGTTTCTAACCACATTTTCATCAATTATGCATAACATGGACCAGAAGTGTTTTAGTAGCTCTGAAGTACTGTACCAGCTGTGGACATGTGTGGCTACTCTGCTATGACTGTTTAAAAGCCTCATCTGTGCATTCGGTTCAGTAAATCATGAATAAGTAAATCATATTTTACAACCCGGTTAAATTAGAATGTTGTGTGCTGCCACGCTCCTTTGTCTTTGTTTAAGTGGCGGAGTAATTGGGGTTTGAACAAACTGCAAGATGATTAGACAGATGTTGACTCAATTTGTTATTCCATGATTTTTTCCAATGATATGTGAATTGTCAGGAGCCTTATATCTCAGGGGCTGCTGAATGATATGTATTCTGTACCCATCTGCAATAAAACTACTCTATTACTGACTGATTATGAATGTATAAGTGGTAGTGTGTGTGTTTGGTATGCCTGTGTGTGATTGGCATTGGGACATGTGAAATGTTTGCTTAGATGATGAATAATCGTTATAATAATATTATATACAGAGTAGTTGCGGTGTCCTCCAATATGCGCCTGTGAACCTGATTTGTGATCTTTCTTTCAAGGTGTGCGATTTTTACTTCCATCCTCGCTCCTGCCAGACTGGATGAAAAAACATCGCTTTAGTGTTGATAAACTAAATCGTTTTGAATAATATGCATCAACAATGTGTGAAAATTGGTTAAAACAATGTATACGCCCGACGATTAGGAAATGCTCTCGAGCATGCAGAAGAACGAGGCAGTTTTGATAATCACGATCAGCCACAATTGTGGTCTACATTGTATAAATGTATTTGCCTGAATCTCATCTTCTTCTTCTTCTTCCATTATATGGCCAACTTCAATAGGTTGAAGACTTTTGCCAATTAGGTTGCGCAATGAGAGAGGAAATAATCATCATAAACGTACAAAAGTGATTTTGGTGACAAACAGCATTAGACTATAACATGATCGAGTCGATGTGGTGTACTCTCGCGCTAGATTCGCGGGCTAACATCCATTTTTCTTCGTTAATTGTATTTGCCTGTGCTGTCGCCAATATCAGTACGTCGGGAATCGCAAAATGTAAAAGAATAGCTTGATTTCTTTGAGCTGGAGTAAACAGTTCTGTGTGAGCATCCAATGCGTGCGAAGTGATCAATGTATACTCCCCAACAATGCATGAGGGCAAAAAAAACATACAGTATTGCAATAAATGCGATCAAATCGAACCATTGATGAACATCATAGCCATGCTACCGACGTCAAAGGCGGTCCCCTATTACATTACGAGCATGCTATGAATTAACGTGTGCCTAATGTGATTGTAGGGTTCTGGCGCAACAGAAAAATACATTGCGTTAGAATGACTGCAATGGATCATAAGTATTTCGATATATTGCTTAATGATAACACTTACCACGCGAGGATTAGAGTGTGGTTGACTTTCACTCCAGCAGTTGTCGTGACGATAACAAGAATTGATTATATTTTCCTGCTTATTTAGGGAGCATAATAAATTGAACGTCTATTTCATTCTTATTAACTAAAACACCTAAATGAATTTTGCCAATATAATTGTAAGAAAAGTATATAGCTGCCAGGGCGAATGTCAGTAGGTCTCATTTATGAGGAAAAACAGCTGCGCTGCAACCTTTTCATCTATTGTTTTTGTTTGATGAAGTCTACTTTATTACCACGCAAATCTTGATATCAAAGAGGAGAGGAGGAGAGTGGATGCGTATAACCATACATGGGTAGTCCGTGACGATCCCAGCCACACATTGCTTCTGAATTGTATATATCGCGTTGATTTGTTCTTGAAAAATTATCTTCAATTCTCTGTAGATATTTTGGGGTGTATATTTGTCAAAATGGAACAAGCATGCGCCGACAATGCTCAATTAATTATATTGCTCTTTGAAAATCACTGCTACAACGGACAGCATGAATCAGATTTAACACGCCCGAATGGCTCATTCGGTCTGACGGTCATTCCAACGCATGATATACGTTATAAAAACCCTAGCAGTGCGAATACCGCTGACCCGGTGAAACAGTCAATCAAAATATGAATGATCTCTCGCTATACGATTGCAGCCATGACTCTTTCAGACATTTATAACTAACCTGATCGAACATTACGATCACTGTCTAACAATATTAGACAGACGGGGACCATACAGTGTTAACGCATGCTTAAAAATAATTACAAATCAATATATATATATAATCTTGATAAATAAGTCTAATAAAAAAGTAGTTATATAGTCCGGATCGTTGTGCTAATAAATAAGCTGGATTCAACCCCAAAATGTGGCACGCAGTTAACATCCGTAGCAGCGTGCTCTAGTATTGATTTTCTGTAAGAATATATGTGGAGACCTTTTATGCAAAACATACATGCGCATTTGCCAAAACAACTGAAGATTGTTATATAAGAAGTATGATCCAATCATTGGAGCCTCTGCCAAAATGACCTAATTGAGGTTACAAACACCACTTGGGCCATATAAGCAGTTTAACTGCTTAGTATAGATACAAGCGTCGAAAGCATATTGCACAGCTTGATTTAACGAGAGTTATGATGTTTCATAACCTACTGAGGTCTTCTTTGTGTTGTCTCTCAACTGTTTACTTATAACATGACATGTCAAGCAGCTACCAAATAGTACTCTTCGGATGCACAAAACGCCCCATCTTTTGCTTATAGAATGCAGCCAAAACACCTTCGGATATTCAAACCTTCGCAGTATTTAATTACCTGATTAGGCATTGCACAATGTATCTAACATTCTATTGATCATGTCGGACGGGTACCAAATAGCGTTATCACAAGCCTAACACTAATTTTGAAAAATGCCAGGTTAAACGATCCATCCTCGATGAATAAATTTTAAACGCAACATTTAGTAATAACATTTTAATACGTCACAAGTTCAGTCATTATTTCATGCCACAATATCTTCGAGACCTGGGGCATTATACAGCAGTCTTCTTGCCAAATTTGCAGAGCAACGAGCTGTACTCGGCATTTATCTAATCTAATTCACATCACCATTTAAACAAGTAGAATTCTTTGAACGATTATGTCAAAGCCATGGCCCAGATCACACAAAAATGAAAACACGTGGTAATTTCGTCCGAATGCTTTCGCTGGTTGATATGCATGATAAGGTGGACTATCGAGTTCCTTTACAAAAAACATATTGACTGATAAATAATGTCATGTTTGTCTAAGAATGCGAGAAATGTGGTTTGTTGCGTGAAATGAGGTATTATTTGCTGGAGAGTTTTGCTACTAATTACATTGAATCCATGGCTAGATTTTTGTATCGGTCTTCTTGCCGTAGTTCGTGAATTTGTTGTAAAATAACCCTGTGCTTGCAAGTGTGTTCATGTCCAACGCGAGAGTCGCGATCAATGTTTCTTTTTCCGTTACGATATCGAGCGTTTCTTTCATGAGATTAATGGGATTAATATCCGTGTGTTCTCTCAGAGCTCACATTGTGGCATCCTAGGCGTCATATAAAGCAACCAGTACTTCAATATTGATTGGCCTGTACTTTTGTATACCACCTGATCAAACTGGTCGCTAGTTTTCAAAACCCACTTCTTGTGCGGCAGCCTTGTTTTGTGCATCACGGCCTGATACTTAAAGAACTTTTGTGAAGAATGTCGATCTGTCGTGGAGTCGATGAACTATTATCAGTTGTTCTATTTGCTTCCGGCAAATTCACTATCTAATCAGGGGAAGAAGCGATGTTAAGGACGGTTGGCTTGACCTGCGTATCGATGTGTTGAACATTATGAATATTAAGCATACATGCCAAAAGCGAATTACAAGAACGTTATTTGTAGCATGTGTTTCATTTTAGACTACTCGCATTAGTCAGATTTGCTACGATCGACGGCTCTGTAATGAACGCAAACTTTTTAAGGAGCAATTATATGTTACGTACAAATAACTCGTTTGGTCTGTAAGTATTCTTACCGATTTCTTTAGATACATGAATCAAATATGACACCGCTTGATATTACGTAGATGTATGAGGACCTTGTCAGGGAAGAATCAGAAAGGTATGTATACCCACCACAACCCGACCTGATTGCTCAACACTGCTCTGTACATATTTGGATATCGCAGGTATTAGCAGCCACAGAAGGCAACGAATGCATTAACCGTTGTACATTGACTCGCAAATAGTTTGAAATGCAATGTATATCAAACAGGTAGTTCGTACATTCCAGGTCTACAATGGATAAGTAAGGCATATCAAGGCAACATATCATTGGCCAAAATATGGCTAACAGCAAGTTGATCTGAGTGTTTAGATCTTTGAACATCGATAAAACCATTCGATCAGCCTGGGATATTGCGGTCAGACGAGCTATCAGTAAATGTCGCAGCTTGAATACAAATGGCTGTCAGACTACGCCATAACATAAAGTCGAGTTACTATGTTTGCTATTTGACAAGCATAGCAACGACAGCACATATCTGCTAGTGCCTCTGTTGGTGCTGTTTGGCAGCACCCTCATCACTCAAATCATTATAGCTCAATATGTTATTGATAGATGCTTGAAAACTGGTAGGAATGTGCAATCGGGAACCCCCAGCACACCCTAGAAGCTAACTGGCTAATGCCAACTTGAAATTGGCAATATTGCATGACGCAATGGTCATTAACACAGCGTTTCACCTATGTGTTCACAGATACATATGGATGCTATTTATGGCCCCGTTATGTTTGTCCCTAACATACACTGCACCAAGCTAAGTATCTTGCATAACTTATTTGAGTAATTCCACGTAAGATGATTTCTAATCAGGCTCTCCATTTCCCGTCATCAATTCGCTGTAAGTACCCTAACAGACGATGCTTCTCTAGCCGGAACGATCTCTCAGACTTTCTTTAGGTTTTTTAAAGCAGCCTATTCCTAATGTCATTAGTCTAAGTCTCGATTTGTAGCGTGTCCTTTGGGTCTATGTTCCTATTTTCACTTCAATAAAGGCTTATAAGTATTGTATGATATATGAACGGCAGAAACGGTATTGGCATTGGATGATTGAAAGATCTATTAGGAAAGAATAGTTGTGAACCTCAATCATCCGCATCTTTGTAGCTGTGTATACCAAGTTTGGTGGTAGTAAGACTATTCATTACTGCCAGAAAAATAATTTTGCAAGGGATAAATTAATGACATTGCAACCTGCTTTCGGGACGTGAAGTAATTTACATGTCCTGTGTTCTTTCCATTCTATGATGCCCAAGCGAACGCGGCATGGCAACGCAGCGCAGAATAAAATGCGTGGCTATGTTTATGATGCAGCACGCGAATGACCCCTCGAAGTCAATCAAAGTGATTGTTAACAGCTGCAATCCATTAGATATGATACTTTATCTGTAAAGAGGTCGTGTGAATACATTGGCTGTAGCGTATATTTGTCGGTTCAATGTGGTTAATAACATATACATATAAATGTATATTTGTCCAAGTGGGCTTAGAATGTTTGGCACATTTAAGCTTATATTTGTTCACAAAGGTACATGAAGTGGATCTGGTGGTAAATAACGCACAAGAGACAACGAAAGTTCGCACAGTTACAATATTTACTCTACCGATTATCGCAGGTACATCTTACGCCACCCAACACTATTTGAGACACAGCCATATGTTTACAATGGTAATCCTCTTGCAAATAATAATGAGCATATATCGTATACTGCCTATCTAAATCCAATTGTATGTGCTCCCACATTGCTTCATGATTGGCATTCTCGTCCAAGATGTTTTTTTGTTAGGGTCCATTATTTAATTGTGTAGAAAAATTAAGCAAAATAGCATGTTATGCCTTGTCTGCTGTATAAGCACGGATGAACACTTGTTGCGGTCATTCTTTAATTCTTTAAGACAAACCGCTAGTTGTACTTTTCTGTTTCAGGTGGCTGTCATTTTTAATGATTGTGAATGTGTCAAGTTCTGTATTAAACTTGCAGATTCAAGACAAGCATTGACAGTTTGTAAGCATTGTTACCGCTCTGTCGGTTTCTAATGGTCGAAAACAATATCATCAATAACTCAACGAAAAATTGGCATGACTACTCTGTTAACTTAAACAAGGTCCTGAAACTGCATGTTTCTACAATCCAAGGCTAATATGCTATTAGCAATCAATCAACTCTGCTTGTATTGGAAGCGTTTGAATCATGTTGGTTACTTGATAAATATATCATTCAAATCGATTTACTATGAACCATCTTTCAATGAAAGAATTAAAAACCCGAGGAAGCTTTGTAGGTGGGATGAATGTGGATCCATTTGTAACTGAGGAATAAATGAGTTTGAGATCATAGATAACCGGTCAACATACGCTTCGGTCTTTGTGCGAGGAAAGGTACAAGGCTAGTTTTGACCATTACCCTATTAGATTTGAACATTTGGCTTAGCTTGCTTACATTGATCCTCAACACATACTAACCGTCAGGAAACGACACAATACAACATAGGGTTGTATTTGCACAACTGCCGAGTATTTAGTGCGCGCAATCTTGCTACATGATCTCAATGAATATTCATCAAATAGTAATACGTTTTGTCCCTGTCATTTGCATAGTTGCTTGATCTATACATTTGCTAAATAACGGCCCACATTAACTGATAATAACGATTTTACGACGGCAGAAACGGTAGATGCGTATTTGGAGGATTATTAGACCAGCCCATGATAATACAATTAGACTCTAACCGTTCATTTGCACAGTTTAGTTAGTGCGCGCCATGCTTCTAACACACAGTTTGCATAAATTTTTGCATAACACGGGCAAAAATCTTGCATTCGGTTCAGTAAGTCATATGTATATAATAACGAGTGCGTGTTGTCAAGTCCTTTCATTCTCGCTGCATAGTAATTAAACGATGATAAGACAGATGTACTGTTGACTCAGTATTTTTCATCTTAATGCTTTTCCATGCAATGTAAATAGACGGCCCAAATTGTACTGTTGACTACCTCAGTGGTTTTTCAATTACGTTTTATATTATCATATATATATATATATATATATATATATATATATACATATTGTATATATTTATATATATATTGATATTATTTATATATATATGTATATATAACACATAACTCCTCGGTTATATATTGCAATCCTTGCTCATAAATTTTGGTCTTTGAACATTTTTATATATCTTGATAAATATATATATATGCCTATATACATATATACCGCATAAGTTTCATTGAGCATAAAGTTAAAAAGCTGATTTCAGTGAATATGTACAAAGCGTGCTGTCAAAAACTAAACGGGTAACAGGACTTTACAACAATACAAAATATTGTGCAAACTATCGTCATTCGTCCAATGTGTTACCATATATACACAGCGCTCAAAATTCGGCGGAGATGTATTGTTGCCCTAAAACGTACGATTGGGCCACCACAGTATAGAATTGTGTTGGCCTAAAGTATGCTTCAGTCGCCTAAACCTATTAAAACCAAGAAACTTGCCACATGCCAAACACCGAGTACTTTATAAATTCGCCGTCACAAGTAATCTTTTTCGAAGTCCGTAAGAACATGCACAGTACATATACGCATTTACTTTGTACCATGACGTATTCAAATGATTATATCGCAGTATTTCACAGACCGTGTGCGTATGTTAGCCCAACTAAACGCTGCATGCTCATGTGGGATGAAATTATTGCTGTACTCGTCTTGTATGACATGACCGTGCATTTCAAAATCATCCGAACGAATCCATCAATAAAAGTGTCCTACATCTATATGATTAGCTATCGGCAAATCAACCATTTTTCTTTCAAGAAAGCATTGGCACAATCATTTAAAACTCAAGAAAAATAATTCTCGTCCCTAACGGCGTTTTTGTAATTGCATGAACAGGTCATAAACTGCCGTGTTGATGCCAACAGCTGCAGTTTATCTTCAGTGCGAATAGTACGTACGTGAGCGAATCGTCATCGTTGTACATCACGTTCGCCGTTCAATTCTCTGCGAACGTATCTATTCAGAAACACTATCATTACGGCTTGTATAGGTGTCTCAGCCCGATAACTCGCTGTTGGATCTATATATAATTCTATCAGCTCTTGTATGATTGCACAATTTGCTTGTTATGCTAGAGAAGGCAACTTTTCTTGGAAACATAATTTGCAAACGAATATATCCTTTGCTGCTTGTGAAGAGAATATCCTGTTTAGCCTGACTTTTACTAGTGCTGTTATTTCAGCAAGAGTTGCGCAATTGTTATTCCTCCTTATGCATTCATCCAAGTCGCTTTAAATAATATGTCTGTCGTAGCAATATTTGAATCTCATTTGTGGTCCAAGTCAATTATGTATTCTGGTATATAAACGGTATATATCACACTGTTAGCTACACACAGACAAGACAAGATGGTGACTACGTAGAATTGCAAATGTGTTTAGAATGTAACCTTGTGTGAATATGGCAACATAATCTATCCCCAGAACCCGCTTCTAAACATGCGGTACAAACAATTGCTAAATGCTACGATGTGGATGTTATTAAGACAATTACAGTAATTTCCACTGTTTCTACAGCATCATGTTCAATATTCCGTAGCGAATTGATACTTGAAACACTAGCTTCTTTATTAGTTGTCTTTAATGAATTTAATTTACTTAACTGTTATTGAAGGCATATTTCGGATATACAGGATATATGTCAGAGCTCTGGGAACGGTTCTGCTAAATAATCATGAATGTATTTTGCTTCTCTAAACCCTGGACAATCGTGCGTTTATTTGCTTTGTAAAGCATCGAACGTCTTATCCAGTTTTCACAGCAGTTAAGACCATAGATGAATAAGGCGGTGTACAGAAGAGTTAGTATTATGGCACACAAATTGCCTATTTACGAATAAAGTAATCTTATTAACGAATCGTTGACGATGTAAAACATGTAGAAGCTTAACCAAGCACACATGAAACCCAATTATCTCTGTATATTACGCCAATATGTATTGCAATGATGGGCGGTCTTGACTGATCATTCATTAATAATCAGGCCGTGATATAGCGCCTGAAACACAACTACAATTTAATTCCGTAGCAGAGGTTAGGATATCACTAGTTACGCTATGACTATACCAAATCGTCTCGACAAGAATCTCGAAGAAACATCAAGAAAACGTTGACTCCTAATTCATGCATGCAATTATGGTACTTTCTAGGTTTTCTATTGACAAAGGACCAATGTTAGAGTAAAATGCTGCAGTTTGCCATAGGACGCGGTTTCTTTTCAGTAAATAAGTGTGGTGATATAGCTCAATCACGTGACTGTACGCATGTTACATTTGACTGTCAGTGTAATAATGTACCGTTTGCCTATACGGTATCACAAGGGTTTATAATGAACATTCACCAATCATCCATCTACAACGATGGTACATCTGTTAGCAACAATAGAAACATAAACCGTCAGCAGCTTTTAAGCCGACACCGCGATCACCAGGGGATGTTGAATCCTCTAGTTGTTGCCTACGCACCTGTTAATGTTTGCCTCATGCATCATTAATGTGAGTACATTTAGAATTTATCTTAGTGATGATCATTCCATTGACTGTGCTAAACTGCTGCAGCTGACGATATATCAATAGCCTGAATATACTGAGAAAACATAGGCCTCATATCTGAATATTATATCTTGGCACCATATAACACATGAGTGTTGGTGTGCTGGTAAACCCTATACTTACCTTACCTGTTTATTATATCAGTATCGTTTGATAGACATTTTATCAACAGCTGTTGTGCGCTCTATTATATGACGCGCAATCTAGTGGCACTACGCATCAGCAGATACGGGCAAGATGCATAAGTTCGATATGTTGAATGCAGTACTGGGAATTTGTCACCACCTTATTATTTGTTGTGCGACGTTTATAAGCAGTAGATGTAGATATATTAGATTGTGTGATATTTAGGGATTGTTCACAATGTATGCAGGAAAACGCTTACCACTTGAAGACCAGCGTATCTTTGACTTTCACTCCAACTCTCGTCGTGAAGAGGACCATAATTATATGTTTTGTATGAATAATAAAACGGCTTTACCTACTCTTTAATATTTGTTAACTAAAGCACATATTTGAATCTTACCAATACGATAGTAAGAAAAGGATATAGCAGCCAAAGCAAATGACTGTATGTTCCATAATAAAAGACACACACCTGCACTGCAACCTTTTGATCGATCTTTTGTATCGTTGATCCCTGCTTTATTGCCTCGCTAATCTTGCCACTACATAAGAAAGTGGACGCGTGAACCATATCGTAGACTTTGTTGTTACAGCCACACCATGGTTCTGAATTAAATGTATCGCGATGTTTTGTTCCTGATAGATGATCTGCACGAGGAGCAATCTCACTAAATATGTCAAACTTAACACAGGCAAACGACGCCAATGATCAATTAATTATAATGCTCTTTGAAAGCATACTATTAAAACGGAAAACGCGATACAAACTCAACACGCCCGTCTGGATCATTCGCCCTGACGGTTAATTCCAACGCATGATATACGTTTAAAAACCCCAGTAAATGCGTATGCCGCTAATCCGATGAAACAGTCAGTCAATATGTGAATGATTTCTCGCTATTAGATTGCAGCCTTAACTCATTCAGACATGCACAACTACCTGATCGCACATCACGACCACTGTTTATCAGCTATTGACTCTGTCGAACAGTATTATCCATTTCGTCATTGGATGCACAACGCTTAGCGCAGAGGCTATATATATATAGTCCTAACATAGAAGTAAGATAATATGAGGTGTCACATAATCAGGATATTTGTGCCACTGAATTAGCAAGATTAAACCGCAAAGTGAGGCTCACGGGTAAAATCCATAGCAGCGTGCTCTAGCTTTACATACCTGTATTAATATATGCGGAGACTTGTTGTGCTAAACATCCATGAGCATTTGGTAAAACAACTTATGGTTGTTCCAATATGAATCATGATCCAACTACCTGAGCATCTCCCAAAGGGACCAAGCAGATGTTAACACAACAATACTTTGGCCATATTAGCAGTCTCATAGCTAAGTATTGATGCGATTTTGAAACCATAATACGCTGCTTGGTTGTACATATGTTATGATATATAATAACCAACAGAAAACTTCAGTGTGGCTGTTTTACTCCCAACTGTCTGCTTATAACACGACATGTCAAGTGGCTACCAAATGGTACTCGTCGGGAGCACATAAATCTATCTTCATAGACGTAATTTCAATATTTATACATAGAGAGTCCCATCTAATGCAATATGTGACCGGAGACCAACAATAAACTCGTGTATCCGGTTAAAACCATTGCCATGCTTTACTTTGCCAAAACGAATTTGATTTATGATATATGGACTAAAGAGGGTTAAAACAAAATTATATTAGTTATTCATCAACAATAGGTATCAACAAAAGCCACCCTCAGCTGTAATACAGCAGACGACATGGACCTAATTTAACACGCCCCTCTGACCCATTAAAATTAGGCCCCAATGCATATTACGCATTATCCGGTTATAGTAAATATTGATTAACCAGGCAGTCAACATATGATTGTCATGAATATTCATATTCATATCGAGAAGCAGCCCTCACATCACCAAAACAATCGACTTCTTTGCCCAACCTTTTCAAAATATGCCCCATCTTGTACTTGCAGCCAAACCGCTTTCAGACATTACCGAATTAACTGATCAGGTGATGCAAAATTCGTCTAACATACTATTGATCATTTTAGGCGGGAACCAAATAGCGTTTTCACAAGTCGAACAACAATTATGATAAATGCCAGGTAAGAGAATTTGTCCTCGATTTATAATACATAAATGAGCAGCAAGATTAGTTGATAACGTTTAAATAAGACACAAGGTCTGTCAATATACAATGTCACAACGTCATTGTGACCTTGAGCATAACACATTCGTCTTACCGTCTAATAGGCAGAGCGAAGAGAGCTGCACTCAGCGTTTGTCTAATTTAATTCACTTCTGTCTTCGCATTGTGTCAAATTTAATCTCTGGTTATGGGCAACGTATGTTCGGCTGGCCATCCATATATTCATAAAAATACACCAGCGTAACGTAATAAGGAACTGACATAGAAGACAATATATACTGAAACCTATATCATTCCTACTGCTGAAAACAAATGCAAGAGATGTCAATGGCAATTATCGCTTCATAATGCCAAGCTAGTAAATGTCATTTGTTTTACACAGCGCATTAAGCCGTATGTACTTACTGCATCTATCCTCATAATGCCAACGATTAATCTGACGCTTCGGTATTGCACAAAATGGATGCATTAAGAAACAAATATAATGTGTCTCAGCATGAACAGACATATATATTGTACTGCATAAGAAAATGCTTGCATTTGATATAAGCTGTTGGAGGTAATAACCCGACAAAATGGTCTCATGCAATCGAACTAATTATGACACCTAATTACCACAGATGCAATCACAAAAAGGAAGCACTTAGGTTAACTCCGTGACAGCTTTGCTCAGTTTGCAACACCTTGATAATTAGAATATGCATAACATATGGTAAAACAACTACTAATTGATTACAAATATAGCACCTAAAATATAATTGTCATGATCAATGATCCAAATGCAACAGTATCTCCAGTGGCGACCACATAACAACGCACGACCATATGTGCAGACTCATTATGATGTATCATTACCACGTGTGGTATTCTCTATGGCTGCTACGCTTCAAACTATCTGTTTATAGCAAGGAATGTTAAGTTACCAACACATACTGTAAGCTTCTGTCATAATATTAATACCATACATTGATAGTCACTGCTGAAGTGTTATTCGATTTTGTGTCACTTACCAATCTTTCAGAATATCTCTCTAGGTATAATAGGGTCTAAAACCACATCGACCCGTGATCTACATTTGAGAATACATTTGCTTCGTATGTATTCTCGGTGCGCGCTATGCACAACATAACCGGTGAATTTGTAGTCATACATGAACCTTAGATAAATCCAGAGCTGCCATGTTGGAACCGGTGCAAGTGTTAAATTATTTGCACGGAAGGCGAACATTGTATAAACTGACAGTACACGCTTATATCCTTCGTAATATTAATAACATTTTATTATAGCACGCCGGCTGTGATTTGAAATGCAAAACATCTTAAATGATGTATCAGTGGTGCCTTTTCTTAACGTAATTGCTTTATTCCCATCTATATCACTGCGGATATTGTCAGATCACGCCACATCATTCGCATTATCCCTGTACATATTGGTTGACTCGCACCACGTAATGGACGAGTATTGTTGACTGCACCATTAATACAATTGCTTGCTTGGATCTTGAACTAAATCATTTTAAAGAGCCTTTTCTTCCTTATCCCAGCGGTTGACGTCGTCCGGCGTTAGCATAGTGATTCGGTTTGTTTTTAAGGTGGTAAAGGGGTTAATTTGATGTAATAGGATTATTACCTGACCTTCATCTGAATGTGAGAGTTGTTGAATGCTATCACCATTGTACGAAATCATTTCAAGATTCAATTGTTGATTTCAAAACAGGCTTTACCGTGCAAACAGATAAAAGATATATGCTTCACCATTGTATTTAGTAAATGAAAGCACTCACTGTTTTCTTTAAAATGGCTTCGTTCATTGATCTAGTATGTGCATGATAAGGTGGACTATGGAGTGCTTTTACAAAAACTACATTTACGTTGATAAATAATATCATGGTTGTCTAAGAATGCATCAAACATGTGATTTGTTGCGGATACGCGTGAAATGCATGATTATTAGCTGGAGGGTTTTAATACTTATTACACTTCGCTAACTGCAAATAGATATAATCTTCTTTCTAGCAGTAAGTCGTCAATTTGTTTGGAATATTTCTGAGCTAGCAAGTTTGTTCATGTCTAACGCGACGATATCGATAAACGTCTCTGTCTATATGAATATCGATAATGAGCGTTTCTTTTATGAGAATAATGGAATTAATATCCGAGTACGTCAATATTGATTGGCCTGTACTTATTTCAACCGCCTGATCAAACTGGTCACTAGTTTCAAAACCCGTTTTCCTCCGTCAGCTTTGCTTTGTACATCACGGCCGAGCGCTTGGTACCGCTTAACCCTAGCATCCGATGGCTTAAAACTTATCTTTCTGAAAAAAAACAGTGATTTCAAAAAAATTGTCGGTCTATAGAGCAGTCTAGAAGCTACCTAGATATTGACAATTTTGTATGACACCATTGTCATCGACACAGTGTTTCACTTTCACTTGTGTTAAAAGTTTCATATCGATGCTATTTATAGAAACAACCCCTCGTTCAATTAGTCTCCTGGCTCGTTTTGATTAAGCACTGCACCATTTATTATTCAGTCATTGAGCGCTAACTTAAACAAACGTCATTATGGAACTTGTTTGCTATATAATAACGGATGAACACTTAGCTCATCGTGATTGAACATTGCATGGTTGTAAAAGCAACGATTCTTTGGTTCTGGCAACTCGTACTACTACATAGTTCAATGCCACGTATTAGTTGACAGGAACAAAACCTATATATTCATACACGTGCGAAAGCCATATCCCGACAATGTACGCCTATATACATGGTTTAATTAAGGATTTTAACATCCTTCAATTACACAGTCAGAAGTATATCAATCACGATGTTTGTTTCATTCTAATTCAAAGGTTGAATTTACACCATACTTTATGCACAGTAATATTCGTCTATAGGTCGGACGTGCATGCGGCTCGACATGTTTTAATGACTCTCATCATCACTGGCAGTTGGCTCCAAATGCCGTGTTTTAAATCAAGCGCATGAAATCTGGGTGTCATGATCCAAGCACATATGGTCACCATCGCGTGTCACTCTTAACCAAGAACACACACCGATAACCAGACAACTGACGATGTGGCAGGCGATGTATTTTGTTTGCGGAAAAAATTTGTTATTTATAACTAAGAAGATAATGATAAATGGCTGCCTTGTTCTTACGCTGAAAGCGAATGTATGGTACCGTCGCACTAACGACGTAGGAATCGCTGTCCGGGAAGCGGATTAGACCAAATTGGGCGGTTCCGCCTAAAAAGCTGGCCAAGTTTCGCATTTGTTCATGCTGTGGCTATGGCAGCTTATCGACGTTATTATTTCAAATTGTGCCCCAATATTTTGAAATGTAAAGCCGAAGTGCGAGCTATATACGTCAGGCAATTGTTCTGTGCGTATCAAACTGCCAAATACCATTTTAATTGTTTTATTGCGATCGTTACGTTTGCTGCTACTACAATGACACACAGGGACCCAATGCATTTAATAGAAAACCGTTGATCAAAATGAATAGATTAAGCATCATATGGGTTCGAGGGTACATAACATATAATTTGTCATAGCTGCCATGCCATATCTGAAGATAAAATCAGAAATCAACAGATAGCAAACGTTCGGATCCTATTGGTTACTTGTTCAAATAGATTTATCATTCAAATCGATTAAAAATGAACCTACTTGCAATAAAAGAGTTACAAATCCGAAGGATGCGGCTAGTTGTGTTGTTTGGCTAGAATGAAATGCTTTGTTGGCTCGAAATTTGCTAGTTAGGCCAGAGCAGGTAATTATTGTTGTTATCATAGTTTGCTACCTGATAAATCCTTGGCTGCTTGCTAAGAAAATATGCTTTTTTTCCAAACTTTTGCTGGCGGTTTCATATTCGGCATTCTACTTAATACATTCATGCACTTCGCTTCAAATAAAAGGTCTTATCAAGTAACGTTTTATTCGCATTTTCGGTCCTGTTAAATTATGTTTTTTTGTATATAAACAGTTTATATCACAATTGTAGCTATATACATACCAGACAAGTGAGTGACTACGTGGAATTGCTAATGTGTTATAAATGACACCTCGCATGAACATGGTAGCATGATTTCATCGCCGTTTTTTAAAAGTGTTGTACGGACCTTTGCTGAACAAACAGTACAGCTTTGATGTGGATGGTTGTTAACAAATGTATTTACTAACAGAATGCATAATAGATGTGCCATGGCGAAGTTATTAAGAACTTTTTAGCAGTTTCCGCTTATTCTACACCACTGTTGTGTATGTCTGCTGCATGTATGATGCTTACCATCTCGGAGGTGTTAGTGGTTTTGCAGTGTAGGCACGAATACCCACACGTGACGCGGTTTTATGGGCTTCTTAATATGCAGAATATTCGCTCTCGATATTTCGTAAGATAAAGTATAATTTTGTTAAGAAGTCAAGTTATCATGTTCAAATATTTCATAGCAAAATATTTTTATAAACACTAACTACATTAATAGTCTTTTATCTATATAGTTTACATAACTGTTATTAATAGCAAATATGCAGAGCATGTGTGATATGTCTTGGAACAGTTCTACTAAATAATAATGAATGTGTTATCTTTTCTCATACCTGGTTATTTGCTACGTAAAACATCGAACGTTATATTCAATGTTCACAACACTAATGACCCTATATAAATGAGATGTGATTTGCATCATTGTTTAATACAGCACAAATGAGGCCGTCGAAGAAATATACACGAGCGAAAGGGAATACACTAGACATTTCCTGACAAAACATGTTCGATACAACATGAGCGAACATTTAACGGCACAGCACCGCCCATGCAAATTGCTTAGCAACGAATGAAGAAGATAGAGAGTTTAAGCAATTTTATCACAGAATTGTTGAATTGTGAAGCATCTAGTAGATCAACTAGGCACACAAAAAACTTGGTTGGCGATTATGCAAATATTCAGCGTGTCTAATGTAATAAATAAGTCAGAATGACAAGTGGTGATTGCTTTCGGTCGCACATTTTCCTATCCAGTGATGGTAAATTGCATATTTGAGCTTTTCAGGGTTTTTTCAATTGGACATTATGTAGGCGCCTCAATCTTTTAAACATCTTGACTCCAATGTGTTGATTTAAAGTGGAGTGGTGGGCGGTCTGGACTGTCAATTTATTGGTAATCAGCCAGTAATATCGCGTAGTAGAAGAATGACTTAATCTAGTACTTAGTGTCCGAACAACAGCTCCAGATACATCGCTCTGTAGACGACTTAATTTCTTAACAATAGTAGCAGCTCTGGTAAACATATTGATGGAAAAAACACTGGAAAATTTGCCCTATTAACTATAAACGCACAATGTTCTTAATGTGCAATCATAGAACATTTATATTTGTATTTTATGCGCATTGGAAAGATCAATTTATTTTCATATCAGTTTACGTCACGATTGCAACAAAATAAATTGCATGTAGTCGAACAACTTGTTATCAATTTAAGGCTCATGGCATCGGGGTTACATTGTCCAACAAAGCTGACATCAAATGTTCCACATAAGCTCTACAAAGGTGTTTTAAACCGAGAGTTTCTGACGTAATGAGATTAAGTACAAGCAGGAGCACACGTAAGTCAGCTGCGGTCAATGACACGGATATACTAACAGCTTGGAACCTAATTTGGATGGAAGATGCTGGTGTTTTACTGATTAGGTGACCGTCAATACTATTGGTATGTGCATAAATGAAACAATCATGCACTGTTTGTTGTTACATGTGTCCCGTTTGCCTCAGTTAGTAACAATGTATACGTGAGATCAGGTCTATTATCTCGATGATTTAATGCACATGACCATTTGTACCCTTATTGCTGCACTCTCGTGTCTATCATTGATTTTCTATGGCACTGTGTAACACTAAGGGTATGTAATGTCGCATATCTTGAACACGCTTACATGCCGCAATACACAATCTAGCTGACATCATGCTCAATGCATTCGGTGCATGGATTAAGTAAAAACGGTAAGCACCCTCAGATGACTCGGTTGCTTACTTAGAAAAATCTGATGACATTATATCGCTTATTAGCTGCCTCGGTCGGTTACAATTCGTGACTCTCCAGCTAGGTGTGTATATAATATGAACGGTGTCTACCCGTTGACCATATGCTAACCTAGCATACTGACGAAACCAATGTCGTCTTTTTCAGTCAGATTTCTGTAAAAGTTAGTACCTTTATCACTCCTGGTGTTGATTTGAGAATAGGATGGATGCATACCACATTAATAGAAAACGTTATCTCACACCAATAGTATCAAGGTTAACAGTTATTTGAATACATTGGAATGATTCTATAGCGTACTTAATAAGACTCGATGATGTTGCTCTCTTCGTTTTATAACCCCATTATTGGTTGTTATGGGATGCTATCGACAATATGAATGATAAGATGTCTTGGGAGGTGTCTGAACTTCAGCTGTGTTGCCCTAACATTTTGTCCGATATTCATACTGATTGCAATAATGCATCGCGTGAGCTGCTCAAAGTAAATCTGGCAATACAATTAAAAAGATTTCATATAATCATACTATGAAATTCTTATTCTTAATATGGAAATAGTTACATTTAATAACACAAAGGAAAGAAGGTAGGCAATCGATGATGGTAATTCCCCTACATGTGCGAATTCAGTCACTACTAAGTCATTTGTTGACCTGTCATTCATTGGGTGTCTCATTAATGTTCGTATTGGTCAATCCACATTTGATAAATCAATGTATCCGCCAAAGGATCCTTCTTCGTACCCAATATTTTATCAACATTTTGCTTGTAAAAATGGGATTGCGAGCCTCGAAATCCGGCATTTCAGGTACTGTTACGTACGGCACATAGCTGTGCACATAACCTCAACACACTTTGTCCTGCAAATGGTTGGTGCATGATGCGTTTTGGGTCTAAAGAACCGTTATAACATAGGCGATGAATCCGACAATTTAAATGTTCTCCTGGAGCTATTGACTAAAACTCCAATCACAAGGTTGTCGCAGTCGCGGATTGTGCGTCTGGATATTGAATAATGAAATACATGTGTTGGATAATAAAATAGCATTTGTGGTATGTTTCACGTTAATTAATTATTGTATTAACTATCTCTTACTCGAACAATTACCGCGTAACCAGCGATTTGGCGGAAGGATTTTAAGTAAATTCCGTTTTCATTCATAGCAACATGTTATTTGGCTGATTTACGTCGGCATCCCACTAGCATAAAGTAAAAGGTATCGTTGGGAGTACGCATGCAGCGTCGTCACTTTACTCATGATAGTTTTGGCTGCATGTTCTCTGGCAAGCATCATTTCGAGTAAACCCGCCTCTTGATAATACGGATCGTGTTATTGAGACAGTAACTATAAACAATAACGGACGATGATGTTTAATTATGATAAGAATCTTTCAATTGAAAGTCGGCAAGGAGTAGTGTAGCTATCGCAGCAGCTTCGCAAAATACAACATCTCTCATTTTATATTTGTGTTCAGACACATACTAAAGCAACGCAATACTTCAACGCAATAAATTCCACACAAAGAGTGCTTCTGTTGAGGTAATGGCGCCAAAATGGCTATAGCTGCGTGGCATTTTTCAAGAAGACAACGCGAAATGTGCGCTAATTGAAACACAGCGTCTTTGAGTGGTTGTCGAAACTCAACGATATGTTTGGGCAACGTACAATTAAATACCAACAGCGGATGAAAGTTTGGATTGTAAGCCTCTGTGCTAAAACAGCGAAACGATCACAGTAGTATCGCATAATATATTATGTTTTATACATTCAACATAGACTAGCGCAGCCTGTGCGGTTTCCCTGCTTTCGGCCTCATATATCTTGCCGGTCGATTGTGATTCATCTATTATACCAGTACCCTGAAATGGAATTCACCAGAAAAGGTTGGCGCGGGGAACGGCAGCAGTTATTGAATCAATCGATAAATGCTGAACTCATCATGTGCATCATGTAGTAAATACAAGATGGAATATTGAGACATAACAGCCATTGTAATAGGCAATACACATTCACTAATGTGTGAAATATCATGCTTGGATATTTGTAGAATAATGACTGTTCGGAATCATGCATCACCCAACATACTTCAGCATCCCGTAAATGGGCTAGAGGAGCATTACAAAACCGCGATTTGCCACTTCACTGTAATATATCTTACAGCAGGGCGCCCTCAGAACAATGCCTCTGCTATCTGCTGTACTAGTCTACTTATGGAGTGATAAATTGTGCACAAGTGCAATGAGTGAATCCTTGTCAAGTTGCACAGTGGGGTAAAATATCATATTCTTTCACTAAATCAACCCCCGCCCACCCACCAAAGGCGAATAATACGGCGTCCTAGCCTTGAGAGGAAGATTGCCTGTCATTATCAATGGTACACTCACTACAAAGTTGTCTGTTAGTTGAGTGCATTGGGATGGCTGCTCGCCTGGAGTTACGCAAAATTACATTTGCAAATATTTAGGTCACATATAGACATAATTCTGTCACGTATAGACGTAAACTTCTAACCAAGAATAGATTAAAAGGTAAGTCATGTTCGAAATAAGTTGGCAGTTGACGAGCAAGGAAGGTTTAATGCACCCAAATCGTTAGCAGGACACTTACTGAAGTGCACCGTCGTGCTTTTGTCCATCTTAAATGTATAAATGCCGGCCATTTTCTATTACAGGGTCAGCTATTTTACACTGTTTTATATAACGACTTGCATTAGTAGCAACATTAAAAATTGCTATAACAAGCAACAATCAAAGCCTAAGTGACACCAGGCACTGAATGATCAAAACAATTGATCAACTTAAAGATCCCGCTGGTACATGTTTGAGAGATCATACATGTAAACATGTGTTGCGACTTAATGAGTATTGATTAATATTGATCGACTCATCCCGAAGTTACAATCAGCAAAAGTTTAATAGCTGCTCACGAAGCGCTTCGCCCTTAAACCATGAGGGCTTAACCCAACAGACGGGAGAGCATATTTTCGTATTTACTGCAACATGCAGGAGGATGCGATGGCCAGTAGCACAGGAGTTCCTCCGCGTGTGACCACAAACGCATAACCTTTTTAGACACCACCCTTTCTGCTCTAGTTTGGTGTTAACAGTTGGCACCATGGGGCACCAAAAACTACCGAAAGCCGATTCTATCACATCGATTCTAATATCATATGACTCCATATATGGGTACAGCCGGAGGATATTTGCACATCGAATACCGTAGCAGAGGTGAGGAGATTACCAGTGACACTATGACAACCCTGTAGCCAATCAACTAGATCCGATTCTTGATGCGACATCAGCAAATTATTGACTAATTTTTGCTTGATATTATGGTACTTTATAAACCGTTCAATTGTCAAAGGACTAATTTTTGAGTCTCATCCACTCACAACGGCGGTACATGTGTCAGTAACAATAGAAATATAAGCCGGGAGCAGCTTTTATGCCGACAGCGCAATTGCCAGTTGAACGTTGAATGACGTGAGTCAATTCTTTGATTGCTGACTACGCACCTGGTTGTGAATGTCTGTATTATGCATAATTTTAATGAGTACATTTAGCATATCTGTACGCGTTGGTCATTCAATGGACTGTGCTGAACTGTATGCAGCTGAAAATAAATCAATAGCCTTAATACACCAAGAGTTGCGACTCTCAGCGTGAATGACTATACCACATGCAAGCCATGATATGTAATCATTCTTTCTCTAAGCTATGCTTGTCCTATCGTAGATGAATCTATAGAGGAGCTGGAGTGTATCCCCGCAGCAGTTCATTAGATGTGTATCCGAAACTATGCAGAGTCACTTGATCTAGAACATCGCGTACGTTTAAGTCCTTAAATGGTAAGATATACATTAGCTGCAAGTAAAAGTTTTGCTACTGTTTATAAGGATGGCCAATGATCTTTCAAAAGGCTTATGCAATGATAGCACAATCAACCCGACCTATACATGCCAGTGATTATCGAACCAGTATCACTTTTTTCCCACGAACAATCATTAGTAACGTTATCATTGTGATGCTTGGTAATGATATTTTTCTATGTCTACGGATGTGCAGCGATCACTTTAAAACCACTGCGCTTGTGATATGTTTAATGCTGTTATTGTCCAGCTACCACTAGAAGTCTCTTCACAGCAAATAGCCTTTGATTCAAACGTACCAACGGTAGCTGGAATATTGGATAAAGAAATAGCAACCGCTGTTTGCATGTTGACAGAAAAACCGCATTTTTGCATTCGATGAATTTGCTTATTTCTCCTATCGCCTAGTTATGTACGCTTTGAAATTGATAACATTGAAAGAATGGCAGACTAAGCTTTTATTCTGTACTTCGATGTTAGTAATTCTTCAAGCTACGGTAAGAATGCATCACCGTTGAGCTGCCAAACTTATTTTCTATGAATTATATCATCCTACCAAACCACTTAAGAACAAATTTTAGCAACCATACACACTCATAACTAAACCACTATGGACATTAACGAAAGAGAAGCTTCAATATTACAAGATAGCAGCTTCGAAGCAATTTAACTAGTTTATTGTCAGCTTGCAGAGTGACCAATACAATACATGGGTGCAGAAAAACCCGCAGTATTGCATAGCCATCCAAGTAACGTCAAAAGGGAACCCCTAAGGCCTTTGAAAAACGACTGATGTATGCAGTATATGGTATAAAGGTGTTCTGATTAAAAAAGTGTACTGTGTTGGAAATGCTGCAATAAATCATGAATCATGCAGGAATGTAAGTCAACGGAGGGCGATAAACAGCCATAAAGCTTAATACTATATTTCCCGATAACCCCTATTACGCATGCACGCATGCGCAACAGCGCACCAGGCGTAACGAGGCACGTGATCCCGGTACAAACAAAGAGGTTCATGTACACGACAATGGCGGATAAAACAGATTTCTCGCGTTGGAAAGTCGAACAATTGCGCGAGTTTTTCGAAAGATAGAGGGGTTACAATGACGGATTGTCGGCGTCAAGATTTTGTTAAGCTTGCGGTGTGTGCAAATGGACTTAATTTGCCCTACGATCCAGACTTTAGTCGTGTTTGTGAGAATCCCGACGACCGTTTGGCGAAATTGGGATTGCCTCCGTGTTAGTAGTCTAGTTTGCAGTTCTCCGCTGACTTTTCTGTGGTTCCGGAAATTACACTCTACGATATTTTTAACTATTTGATAGCATCGCGCTCTGACTTCCACATAAGGAAAGTGAAGAGCTACAAGTCTTTCGAAGACTGTTGACTTTTTGTTGATGGTCATGTGCTCCAGCTAGAGTTTTGCCTGTTGACCGAGAGGGAAGGGTGTGTTGTGTTGCTCGTGGTGGTGTACAGCCAACATGCAAGGACAAAACCTACATAAGGACTGGGACATACAAAGCCGGGATTGTTATTGACTGTCAGCTGTGCGAAGTCATCACAGCCATCAGTGAATGCCAGGGAAGGTGAGTTGAAATTAATTACTGTTTCAGTTCTTACCTGATACATTATAAATATCTTACTCAAGATAATATTCTAAACATTAAAATAGCTTGAAGCTGCATTCCATACACATGGTCTAGCAGTCCCATAATCAGCTACTTTTGTAGTCCCAATAGTGTAGGGTATATTATTAGTGTTGTGATGAATAATTTATCATTTATGTATTCTAAAAGTGCTTAAATTATTCAGCCATGTTAAATAAAATCAATGGGGAATAGCAATCTTTTTGCTCTACCCCTCTCGTCATATAGGTTATATTATTCACTTCATTGTTTGTTTCACAGGGCTGATGGAGCATGCCGGCACGTGTCTGCCATGTTCTATGAAGTTGAATCCTTAGAAAGGAAATATTGTACTGATGGGGCCAACCAGTGGGCGAGACGTTCAAGACAGCATGACCGTTATGTGCCAGTAAAGGATATGACGATTCGAAGTGTGAGGTGAGACAAATATTTCGGTTCATTTGAGACAACATTAGCTGTATTTGTCCCAGGCTAAAGTTGTCAGTTAGGATTATGATGTCAATGAATAATTTCTACTATCATTCCTGTATCTGTTTTAGGTATAGAACCACACTAGAGTCACCACTTGGTAACAAAGTTGATGACTTTGACCCTCGTCACCCAAGTGACAGGTTGCCCGCCTCAGGACCAGCTACAGGGCCTGGCACACAAAATCAGACAGGTATGGATGAAATGCTTCAGTTTATTGCACATATGCTAAAATGAAGCTGAGTAAGGAGTTCACAACTGATTGTTCAAAATAGATTACTGTAGAATTGTAAATACTGGTGTATGCACCCAGAATTAAGTAACTTTATCGAACTACTCGAGGTTCCAAGTCAACATACATCTCAGTCTCCAGAGCCAGAGCCCACATGCCTCTAGCATGGTATGCTGGATAGAGCAAATGAGTTTGTTGGGTACAATATTGGGTCTGCTCCAGCCATACCGGGAGTCACCACAGTTGCCTGCACTGCAGATGGTTTCGTCCGATTTTTCAAATACGCCCCTGCTGATATTGAACTCATTGATTCTGACACTAAAGAGCAAGCCGATAACTCAGCTTGACATGCAATGAGGCGAGGACGAATAACAGCCTCTGTGTTCCACCAGGTGTACATCAGGATGCACACCATCGTGAACAAACCCCAATACTGACCCATCTGTGCTCACTGCTAAAATAATGGGAAACAATTTACCCGTTACTACTCCAGCGCTCGAATGGGGTCGCAAGAAAGAGAAATGTGCCTGTTCTTTATACACTACAGTTAGTAGAAAGATGCACAAGCACCTCAAAGTTGATACACCAGAACTACTTGTGTCTTCAGACAGACCGTATAGGGCTTGTTCTGCTGATGGCATTGTGACTTGTTCATGTCACCCCAAAATTCTTCTTGGGTTCTTCACTTCACGCACAACAGGGCTTACTACACTCAAGTGCAAGGACAGATGAGAATTTACAGTTTTCGGAATCGTGACTTTGTGTTGTGCACAATACAAAAATCAACATCATCAGTGTACCCTTTGATGAAGAAAAGTTTGAAGAAATTGTGTGAAATGAGTCGGATTTTTTGTCATCATTTCTGAAATAATCAATAGTGTTCTTGTTTTTTCTGTGCATAAATGTTTTGATGTATAGTTTGCTTTAATTTATAATATTTCTTTTCATGTTCTCGTTCAAAATATCCATAATGTATATAAATAAATGGTACTCGGTTAAATGCAATGGAAGTGTGTTTATCATCATTTATCATAAAATTAATCACAGTATTTTGAAGCGAGTAGAGGCACCATACATTAACCAGATCAAGCAATTTATGTTATGAATATTACGACATCACAATTGGACCTTTACTGACCAGTCCGCTAAGTAACAAGATGTACGGTATAGCATGGCCCACAAATCTTTGAGTGGCACAGAGGGATAAAAGTTTGAACACACGTTTGACAAATGATATTCAAAATGTGCAGTTGTTATGCTCACAAAAATATTGCATTCTACTTAACAAGCTTGGTGTCCATATTAGCCAAAGCACTGCAAACAACTACACAGTCATCCATTGTGCGATGCTGTGTTAGTGGCATCACACCAGACAAAATATTGAAGGGCTTCAATCTTCCTATTGCACGTTCAACATGAATCCTGAGAGAAGCAATACGACGGGTCCGTGTTACTGCTGGCTTGCCAAGCTGTTTCCCATAGACAAAAGGGGGAATTTTGATAGTGGCACCATTGAGAGCTAGAAGGTCACGTATTCCAAAGCCTCTATCTGCCATTATGTCATCTTCTTTTTGTACATGGTCAAGGAAATTACTTTCCTTGACAATTTGTCTGTCGGATATGCTTCCTGACCATAGTTTGGACACAAATATGAGGGAGCCAGTAGGTGATATAGCAATGAGACACTTGAAGGTGTTATGGTGCTTGTATGAGGACCATGTAACACGTTTAGCGGAGGGTAAACTGGGTCGTTGAGTGAAAAATTCTGTACAATCTATTATGGCTTTTGTTCAAGGAAAACACTTGAATGACTTTAAAAAATGCTTCAAAACCTGACTGTTGGTGGGTCAACGGATGAAAGGTCTCCACTCGAGTGATAAAAATCTCACCCATGTGTTGAACGTCCTACTAATATTGCTGTCTGATATACCAAATAGATCAGACAGTTGCCGAACTATTTGTGTCTTAACTACAGTTAAGAAAAAAATCCTACTTTTAACATAAGCATATATTTGACTGTTGAGAACCTGTTTATGTTTTAATATGGTTACTTGATTCTTGCTATACTCACCAAGTTTTTGGTGCTTTGGCATTGGAGGATCAACACAGGATCTTTCCTTAGGTGCAGGCCTTTGTTTTTTTCGCTTGAAGCACTGAAGTTCCGTTTCTATTTGGAATGTAGCAGGTATTGGGTTAGGGTGCTCAATTGTTGGACCGTTGCCACCCATGAAATGCTTGGTACAAATATAGGTGCCCCCGTTAAACTTCTCTGGCACAAAATTTTCCCGTCCACATGCCCTAGCCCACTCTTTGCATTTCTCTGGATTGGAGCGTGGCTTTGGAAACGGAATGAAAGACACGCCATTCATTCTTTCACGGTCTTTATATCGGCTGTCTGAGTTGCACCTCCCCCAGCAACAATGTTACGTGGGCATTCTGGTTCGATATGATCGTTTATTATTCGGCAAAAACAGATTCAAAACACCATTTACGATACGCTACAAACTGTTCATACAGCGTCGCTAAGGAAAAGCTTGCTACGGGTGGCGCGCCATAGCAACAAGACGGGGTACGGGAAGAACTTCTTCCGGATCACCAGGAAACGGCCTATTGTATGACCGCGTCGCCTCGCATGCCACTATTGCCTACAACTTTAGACCTACCTTCTTCCCAACATGTCCGCCAGTTTTATATACGGGAGACAGCAGACCTTCATTCGCCAATACTTTCACCAGATGAGCCGATATATTTGATCATAAAGCGGTACTAATACCAATCTAACTAGAAATTCCTAAAAGTTGCTGACACATGTACTAAGTGTTTAAACGAGTAACACTAGGCAGTCTTGAAATTGTATGGATTATACATTTGATTATATTTCCACCGATGCTCTACAAACTTTTTTACAACCCAACTTTACCAACCGACCTGTTCTAACTAAATGAAATGCTGTGGAAGCATGGCCGCAGTTAGACAGCTGCGGTCACCAACGTAGATATACCAATCGAATTCATTGATGCGCTGACAATCAGAACTTTTGGTATGTGTTCTAATGACCGAATTAGGCACTTGTAAACGGCTGTAACTGACATATTCACTTGCGCATTGCTTGCCTAGCTTAGTAACAATGTATATGTGTGATAGTCCCATTATATCGATGGTATTATGCACATGAGTATTTGCGTCATGTTGGTTGCACGTGCGCGCTCATTAATGACTTTCTGGAATACGGTGAAACACTAAGGACTTGTATTGTTTATTAACATATTTTGATACCGCTCGCTGGACGCAATATTTAATCACGTAGTTATCATGTAATATGAATTTGCTGACTGAATTAAGACAAAACGATAATGACTATTATATGTTTTAGATCATCCATTTAGATCATCCATGTTTGCTAGCATTACAAACTCTGCTGACCACATACCGCTAATTGGCTCTGGGAATACTGAAAAGAGTGGACGCATCAGTCAGATTCTATCGTACACATGTTACCCCTCGAGCAAGGAGTTTATATTATATAAACAGTTTCAACCTCTTGATAATATGCTAACCGACTAAACTGACGAAATACACTCATCAGTGCTCTATGTATCAATTTAAAACGAGTCGCACATGTCTACTGTTTCTGCCAGATTAATCAAAATGTTAGTACCATAATAACTCCTGGCTTCTCTGAGAATAAGATAGATTCACTACACATTAATAGTACACGTTATCTATTCAATCGTACGATCTCGGTGAGTAGCGTGAACATATTTCAATGTCTCAATATTGACAGGGGGTGACTGCCGCTTTATGTTCTGACATAGGCGATCACATTGAACGCAGCAAAATACATGAGAGCGCCGAGCCCGGATTCGAATATCACTGTAGTCTGCCATGTTGAGGGATACCCCTATTGATAAGGGCATATGCAATTTAAGTTATCAAATAAGTCTGAAAAGGTTTTGTTTAGTTAATGGTATATATCCGTTAGATGAGCAGCTGCCATCCGTACCCTAAATTGCATCAGCTTTCTTGCATCTTCCATATCTACATTTACTTGCTCATGTTAGGGAAATGTTAGATTGGAGAACGTTGGTAGGGTCGTACGGCAGATCTGATTACCGAAAGTTTATAATCCAATCAAGACGAAGCTGTCACATCAACAGTATCAAGGGAAAGAGATACTGAGATACATTGGACTTTAATGTACCGTTTTGCGTATCTAAAGGGTCTATATAATGTAGTACTCGAGGTCTGATACGCAGCTTTATTACCTCATCAGTAGTTGCAATGGGATGCTGTCAAAACCATAGAATAATAAGCTGTGGCGAACTTCATTCTATGTTGCCCGAATAATCCTCCCGGTATTCAATATGAGTGCAATTGTACATCCCGTGAACTGCCCTAAATAGATATTGCAATTGGATTTGAATTAAAACCACTTTAACGTGAAACATAGGTTTATCTGAACATACCCTGATTGCATAAGAAACGAGGACGAGCAATAAATTAAGTTTTGGCGAGATTGTCACATTGTAGGCATA
This sequence comes from Urechis unicinctus, assembly GCA_034190875.2. Taxonomy (NCBI): domain Eukaryota; kingdom Metazoa; phylum Annelida; class Polychaeta; order Xenopneusta; family Urechidae; genus Urechis; species Urechis unicinctus. The sequence goes on along the minus strand of CM067345.1, from coordinate 18,458,119 downwards.
TTAGGTTAAGGTGAGTATAATTATGTTAAAGAAATCGGTGTATCCATCATAGGACTAATCTCATCCTTCGTCCCACATGATCTTTGAGCAACTTTTCCCGAATAAATAAATTTTAATGTGTATATCAAATCGGTGTTTCATGTATGGTTAATTTGCGAGCACTTACGGCACATAACTGATCAAATACTTTTAACACAATTCTTTCTGCATATAGCTAGGACATGATGCGCCTCGCATCAAAAGAATTTCTATAACACTGCCGCTGAATAAGAAATATTACCCCGCTCACCATTTGCACTTAAATACAGTTTGAATGCTCATATCGAAATGTGGGCCATATTTCTATTCGAGAGTAGGTCGCAATAGTGTGGTGTAGGTTAAGATATTGAAACATCTGCGATATGGTTCACTACGACTAACTATGTAATTAGCCACGGGAACCAGTATCGTTGGTGCTTCCGATTAGCTCTACGTACAAGTTGCAGTATTATTAACGATCGTTATGAGTACGCTAGTAGCGACACCACTTTATTCATGGTGGATTTGGATCCTTATTTTCTTTCGCACTAAAACATATACCCCAAGCAATCGTCATGGCGGGAGTGCTGGCTTCTTGGTATTACTTATCATATAGATAATACAGTAATGGCTAACTTCTGATGATCAACAAGGGGCAGTGTAGCGATCGCAGAAGCATCACATAATACCACATCTCTCCCTTTATTTCTGTGTGTTACAAGCAGACACATACTGAAACAACCTTAGGTAGCTTCATCGGCAACGGCCTAATTTATCTTACCGATAGACCGCAGATTACGTTTCATGACAACGGAGGTCAATACATCATGCAAGGTCGGTGTGGGTGTTGGCAGTGGTTATTCAATTTATTCATTTCTGAATTCTCTATATTTATCTCGGCTTAAATTTTATCATTGATAGTAAAAAGCTCATGAAAATCAGACAAACTACCATATCGATGTCACGATTGATTGTTACGACACAATATCATATGTGGTTGAGCCATATCTAAAGTTGACTGTTATGGAACGTGTATCAGCTAATACACTACAGCATGTCGTTAATGGGCAAGTGGAGCATTACGGAAGCATATTCTGCTATTTAACGCAATACACCACATAACAAAGCACACATCACACAATGCATCGGTTGCTTTAATCTTTACTCGCAAGCCCAAATAATGATAAATTATGCATAAATGTACAGAGCTTATCCTCGTCAAAGTAGTTAGGTTGGATATTACTTCATATACTCGAATTTGGTTAACGACCGCCCATCATCAAACGACAATCCATAGCCTTGAGCACATAAATTGCCTATTCATTATTAATAGAATATCAAACACCAAGTTAGCAGTTAGTGAACACTATCCGCAGTACATTGAAAAGGCTAGGTTACAGGAAACGAGTATTCCCGCTCCACTCTTGGCAAATCAACATTTGTTAATACTTCATGATGGAGCGACTCGTATAGTTACAGTTGTAACCTCTTTCGCGCCTAGATTGCGCAAAATAAGCAAGCACTTGGAAAAAACAAGGCGTCTTCATAGCAAATTAGCCGATCATGAGGGTAAAAGCAGACAAGCTATGCCACGTCTTCATTTTATCGTTATGTAGAGACTCGCAAAATTTTGTACCGACATACATTGTATGCATTATTAAATTTGTACACTAGTTACAAACAAGCTATGATAGCATTGCACTCCCTTAAAAGCATTAGATTGCATGATTGGGTTTCTGAAAATCAACATCCCAAAGCAAGTGTCGATGAATGTGGCTCGTCGCCGTCCCCTTATATGCCCTATCCCTGATTTTGTTAATATATGGTATATATATATATATATAGCCAGACCCATCCTCGGATCCCTGAATTTATATATATATATCACCTATGTATCATTTTGTGAGATGGTCTATATGTCACCATACGTCAAGTATATAGCCACATCCTGGTATATATAAGGGGTTTCTATGCTATATATGTAGAGTATCTCTCTCTATATATATCAATATATATATATAGACATGTATCTAGGGGTTTCTCTTGCTATATAGTTCTCTCATGTATTAAGCGCCGTAGAGCAGCACTGCTACAAAACGTCGTCTATGAGGTCGTCGTTGAGCTTGGCCTTCCACACCTTCTTCATGAGTGTATATACACTCCATGCCAGAGCGATCTTGACCTTCAGCTCCTTCTCTGTCGAGGCAATGTAGGCCGCGAGGTAGTTATACAGTCCTATATACATATTCTAGCATATGCTCCATCGCCAGTGACTACAGTCGTGTCATCGTCGTTTAAGGCAAGCATTTTTGTCTTTTTGGCATTGAGATGAAGGCCGATCTTCTTGCACTCTGATTCCACTGCTAGCAACAGCACCTGTGCTGTTTCTACTGTGTCAGATATGAGGACAATATCGTCAGCTATCAAGGTCAGCCACCACGACTGGTCTCGACCCGCCGGCTTCTCTATATGATTGTATATATATAGTTGTTCTTCCTATACCTGCCTCAATGCAGATATATACCTGATGAATGATGTCAATGGGGCGACAAATAGAAAGGGTCTATTCTACACCAACTCGGGACTTGGTCGCAGCTCTCCACTCTTCTCTTTCTAGCATTAGTGTCCTCATCTCCCCTGGGTCACTGAGGCCAACATCCCGCCGCAAAGTGTCGATGAATGTGGCTCGTCGCCGTCCCCTTCTGCCCTTTCCCTGATTTTGTTCCCGCAAGATGGTGTGATGGTCAGCCAGCTCCGGGTGTCGAATGCAGTGGCCTGCCAGACCCATCCTCCTCTCCCTGATCTTTATTGAGATACGCGGAAGGTCACCATACAGGTCATTGTTGTGCACATGGTCTTTCCAGGCAACGTCAAGTGCCATGCGCCACATCCTGGTATAGACACCATCAAGGGGTTTCTCTTGCTGTACAGTTGAGGTCCATGTTTAAGCGCCGTAGAGCAGCACTGCTACAAAACGTCGTCTCTTGAGGTCGTCGTTGAGCTTGGCCTTCCACACCTTCTTCATTGAGTGTGCTACACTCCATGCCAGAGCCCTCTTGACCTTCAGCTCCTTCTCTGTCGAGGCAATGTAGGCCGCGAGGTAGTTAAAGTCCTCCACCACTTCTAGCACTGCTCCATCGCCAGTGACTACAGTCGTGTCATCGTCGTTTAAGGCAAGCATTTTTGTCTTTTTGGCATTGAGATGAAGGCCGATCTTCTTGCACTCTGATTCCACTGCTAGCAACAGCACCTGTGCTGTTTCTACTGTGTCAGATATGAGGACAATATCGTCAGCATAGTCAAGGTCAGCCACCACGACTGGTCCGACCCGCCGGCTTCTCCTGGGGGTGATTGTGAAGCCCAGTTGTTCCTCCTTGCTGTCAATTACCTGCCTCAATGCATAGTCAATGGCTAGAACAAATAGAAAGGGGCCAGTGTGTCGCCCTGGAGTACTCCTGCTTGTCTCACCATCTGGAGAGAGCACCTTTTCCCGAGTTCCCCTGTAACCCGCTGTAATTGCCTGGACCACCTTCTCTGGGATGCTATAGGCACGAAGAATATATATAATTTTTCCTCTGTGTACGGTGTCTAAGGCCTGGCGAGAATCGATGAGGGTGAGCACTGCTGGTAGTTTGGCAGCTGACCAGCAACTATCTACATACCTATTTGAGTCCATAAGTTTAAAGACCGATCTACCGACATCATTGTAAGATATAGGCTAATGTTTCGCGAACCACATCACCATAACCACCGTGTGACTCGGTAAGATCCTGTTAAACATTTGCCAATGAAAGACGTCATGTTCTAGCGATTTGTTTTAAAGCTTTGCCTGCTTAACTAGTCTACTCTGAATAAATAGCTCAATAATGGCTTCTATTTTGATAACAGTTTCAGATGGCAGCATTATAGTCCTAGTTAAAACACACTGTGGCACAAATGATGCTTTATTTGCCGTCACGATTCATCTCAAGATTGGATCTTATTGAGGAAAAAAATTACATTCATGCTATTGGGCTTCACAGCACAAATGATGGGCTTTATCCCAGAGGCTTGGTTCTGCACGCCGAGCTTCGTTCGCTGAGACATCTTTCGATCAAGCAGATAACTAGTTAACCCTATTCTTCCTTACCCCAACGCTATCTCTCTAACCCTTCCCTGGCCCTTACCACTTCTGGCAATCAGGATATGAACCTACCCAACGCGATGCACTAGGGAAAATAAAGCGCATCATAAAATGAGCTGGTATCTGCATTAACCTGGTGCGACAGTGAATGGTAACGCTGTACGTCACGCCGGTAATCACGGTGCCAGTCATTGCTTTATAGGATATACAGCTCGATCATGAAAATTCTATAGAAGTAAACAGTGCAGTGGGAGATGAGGTTGTATGGCTTGCAGAACGAGAGACATGACGACTGGACGACCCCTGTATTTATCAGCCTCTGACCATCTTTTATTAGTTGTCATATGATTGAACTTTGGGTCTTACTTTTCTACTAATTTCAACAATAGATTCAACTTCATTACTCATCTATATCTTTCAGCGATTAGCTCAAACTCACGGAATATGACAGGTGTATCTTGCTCAATATATCATAAAAATGCACCCACGGAACTCAGGTAACGTTTGTGTTATATTACCAACTCATTTGTAGCTTTGGGTTGAACGTTAAAACTCATGGTGTGGCAAGTGGCGGTTGCAGTAAAGAAAAGCTGCATGAGTATCGCTGCATCTATCGCTACTTAACACCGATATTAAAAGTAACATTATACCCCAATGTAACCAAATATAATCGATGAAAATATTTGGGAAATAGCTTTTGAAACCTATCAAATTGTTGCTGATTTTCGTTTCAACATTTTTGGTTCAATATATATATTTATATATCATGATGTGTTTCAGGAATCTACCTGAACGAAAAACATGACACTATTCATGCCACTCAATAATTCTGATAGGGTCTGACTTTTTTCATTTCTGAATTGATTTCTATTTTTGGTTTAATAACTGTGTACTGAATTCCGTGTGTTGTTTGATTAGTAAATCATTAATAAAAGCCATTCATGGAGTTATCCTTTGGTGGTGCTAAAATGGCAGTAAAATGAAACTGCCACGTACAAATGTAACGTGACCATAATGACATGACCATGTGGCAGCTGCGTTGTGCGTTTTTGACCCAACACACCACAAACAGCATGCATATTTAATTTTCTGAATTTTGCCCTTTATAGGACCCAAGATGGACAAAAAAAACCCAAATTGCTAAACATAATATTCTTCAGCAAACTCTTCGCATGTTTTAAACATGGATTTGGTCGCAGTCAAAGAAGAAACAATAAGAGCGACGGCGTCAGCAAAGCTCAGTGCGTCAGCATAGCGGTGACTTACATGACACCCGATTCCCCTTTTAGAGAGCCGTGACAATAGTTTGTCGATATATACATAAAACAAAATTGGTACAATTAAAATTGCCAGAGAAGCTATTGTTCCGCTTAACTCTTAACGTTTGCTGCGTATACATGTTCAGGTGGAGTTTAGTGGTCATAGCACATATACCACGCTCTTGTAATAAACTAAACAATTGCACCAGATCAACTCGATCAAGTGTCCAATAATTAACATATTATGGTCTTCACCGACATAATTATCTGTGATTTCTTTTAAAACAAAAGTGCACTGCGTTGTTGAGTGTGATGCTTGAAAACCACTCGATTTCAATTCATCTCATTAATAATCAATAATCACATTATCTGACAGTTTCCTTATAACACTACTAAGAGCTACTGATCGATAATCATCACTGCTGATCCATGATTTCTTCCTGTTCTAAGGAATAGGCACAAGCGAAGATGTTAGCATACCACGTGGCGTATGTGCGTAGTAATAAATTTGATAGATGGCCTTATAACTCATCGCAGCCATTCAGTATGTGATCAGAGGTTATTTCACAAAGACCGTCCGTTTTATCGTTTTATAGGTACTTCGCTGAAATCAATTCATAATGTGATCAATAAACTCAAACCGGTCCAATAACCGTCGCATCTGATCAGTCAAGGCCAAAATTTGATAAAATGTCAGTTCAAATTAGCGCGCCCGACAAAACGCTGCGGCAGCCATTATCTAGGTCAGACCCAGGCGTGTGGCGTCAGTAAAGTAAGCCCGTTCTCAGAGACGCAGGGAGTTCCCCGTTGTCCCAGGCGTAGCAGTGACATCGCCGGTGTCTTTTTTCTCTTCATCGGAAACTCATTTGTGGTTAGAATCTGCAAGGCGAAATTTGCTCTGCGAAACAAAGATCGTGCCATCCTATGTCTCATACCGTAATTACCAGCAGCTCCTTTGCGCTAATCGTAGCGCAGATCGCGTCTCGCAACGAAGGCAATGCCGAACCTGACGCCATCTATTACGGACGCGGTCGGATCTGAACGCCAGCGGTGGGATACCTATTCTCCACCCAGAGTCGACACCAAAATATTGATTTTACTTTCAGCTGATTGACTTGATCACCCCAGCCAGCCCGGTTTTTACGTTTTCCATTCCTAGGTATACACTAATACAACTGCTTTGACACACGCATTCACGATGTCATTAAAGTAATGATGAACATCTTCGTTATGGTCATTGCAAGCAATATTTGTCATATAAATACATCCGTTGAGACATTAAGCTCAAGTAACAACTTCTTCAATTCACATGTATAGCTATCCATATCGCTGACATCACTTTGCCTCCATTCGGGTATATTAGTGTTAGGGCGCTTATTATTAACCACCTGTTGGACATGCATATCTATCCGTGCGGTCAGATACATTATCTCCTTCAGGAAGACATTCGTATTTTGACATATATGAAATCAGACTTTCGGACAACCTAAAGTGATCTGGTGTTGATCTTACTTGTGACATATCACTCTCATAGGTAAAAGCTACCGAGCTATTGTCCAACAAGCCACAAAGGATTAAACATTGCTCCTCACAAAATGTTTCTAGGGCAACAATGTGAGGGGAATCGGCACGAGTTGAGTCAGTGTTAAGTCTCCTCCAGTAATAACATCATCATCATCCATTTTGCAGACATGTCATTAAATACTTTTGGCAAGAATCCACAATCATATTTATGCATAAATATTGCCACACAACTGTGTGAAGCTGATATATGTTCCAAATGTTAAGTTCGTTAAATTTTGTTTCTGTATGATCTCTATACCCTGAGTGACTAATTATTCGTATGATGCGTTTTTGTAAGATAAGCAATTTATTTAAATGTATTGTTTCAGCATTTCCCCATATTATATTGCAATATATTAAATATTATATTATATTACAAATCCCTTGGCAATTTTTGTTGCTGTGTGCTGAACACGATGCTTCCACTGTTACTTTTCGTCGATAATAACCCCTGAAAACCTAGTTTGTTCAACAAATGCTATGATAACGCTATTGATGGATAGGCTTAAACTGGTGTGATTATTAGCCTTTTTCCAAATAACATTGCATGAGTTTTTGGCATGTTAAGTGATAATTTGTTTATCTTAACCATTCTGATATCTTTGCCATTTCATGGTTTGCGATAACATTGCATGAGTTTTTGGCATGTTAAGTGATAATTTGTTTATTCTTAACCATTCTGATATCTTTGCCATTTCATGGTTTGCGACCGTCTCTACGTCTGCTATCTTTTATGGTTAATGAATGTGTTTGTATCGTCAGCGAGCATGATTGTATTTAAAGTGTGTAAAATGCTTGGAAGATCATTAATATACAATAGAAATAGCAGTGGACCCAGGATTGAGCCTTATGATAAACCACATATGATTTCCACATTGTTTGATAAAGGTACCATTGTACTCTGCAAGTTGATCTCGCCCTTGAAGATTTTCTCATCAGTCATACACTTAGCCTCTCATCCCCCATAATACTGTAATTTTGATAGCAATATTTTATGATTAACTGTGTCGAATGCCTTTGATAAATCTACAAATGGTCCGCAGAATTACTCTTTGTTATCAATGGCTTTTGTAATATTGTCATGCAATATTCCAATAGCCATACTGGTGGAACATCCAGATCAAAAGCCGTATTGGCAATTTGTTATTAATGCACACTTATCCAAAAAATTAGTTAGCCTGATAAATACTAATTTTTCAAATGCTTTAGAAATTGTTGCCAATAAAGAAATTGGTCGATAATTCTTGATGAACTTTTCATCCCTTCTTTTGTATAATGAAACTACCCTTGCAATTCTTAGTTCTATTGGTACAATTCCACGTTCAAATGATAAATTAATGATGTGTGCAAAGAGGTGATATTTTAGTACGTATTTATTTTAACACAAACGTTTTCAAGCCATCCCATCCTTAGCTATTATTTCGTCAAATTTGCTATTAAACTTATAACTTCAGTTTCACATGTTGGCTCAAGAAAAAGACTAGTTATGTTTGGTTTTGTCATGTAACACATGTGTGTTTTTGGGTCCATGTACTCTATATTAGAAGCAAGTGATGGTGCTAATTTGATAAAACATTGATTAAATTTATTTTAACAGTTTTATCCTTGATCAATTCCCCATCAATACAAAATATTTTACTGTAAGCATTTGTTGCTTGATACCATTAAGTTCCTTTAATACCCTCGATGACATTTCCAAATCAGTTTTGTATGTTTCAAATTTTGGCTGATAATAAGCCTTTTCTGCAAGTCGAAGTCGTACATTCCAGCTGGCCTGATTCCAATGCATAATGTACTATTTTATTTGTGTTCTAGCCGTGATGGAAAAGAAGCACAACTTTAGTGATAATTATTCAAATCGCAGCCGATATTATCAATCAACATAAAAAGGTAAATGCAATATATATGTCTCATGACAAGTAAATGTAGTTGTCAATGCAGTCAAACGTTGCTTTATTGGCCTCACTCGTTGAACTAGTCATCGTAATTACAGGTAATACGATCCGAAGCATAACTCATGCAAACGATATATCATAGGTTGGTCACGAATAAAGTTATGGCACAATATCTTATCATACTTTACATAATGCTCGTGTATGTACACATCGAATATTGTGAGGTTTTTCGATAATATGCGCTGGAACGAAAAATCAAAGTCTGTGTGAGTTTTTGGCCTATGATATGTACATTTTTATTTCAACTTTCATATATGCGGCCACGCTATCCATTTTAACCATGACCACTTGTCGTGCTTAGGGATGAAGGTGGCACGTGCATCAAGAACCTGAATTGGATAGTGTCCACCACGTCAAAGTTAATATGTCAGCTCTGCGAATGTTGTAACATTATCAAAGATATTTCACATGAACATAATGCGTTATTGTTGATTGACATCTCACATTTCGGAAAAAGCCATTGATACGTTGAAATCATTGTGTTTATTAAGTTACGCACATAATAACACCAAGCAACAGCTGCATGATTCAAATCATCGGTAGATAAAACGGATCAACCTGTTATAGGTTTAACTGAAGCATGTATCAAAATCCATATGGGCAAGCAAGGTATCTTTTGACTTGATGCACATTGATTGCTCTTAGTTGACAAAGATCGCCGTTGCAGTAAACAAATAGGACTATTAACTGGCTACAACGCTTTTAATTCCCCCCACCTTGACTTGGAACACAACTCGGGGAGTGATTATTTCAAATGTGACGTAATATCTAACATTACACAGTGGTCAGCGACACTAGATACATGTAAGACCTTGTTATTGTAATCCTTGGTTATACTCTGTAGCCGTTGCTAGTGATTGATGTCTTACTCTGACGACGTAGTTGTTAGCTACGCCAAGCGAGATTACTCAAGCCTCCGTCACAGCAAAATATATTCATATCCTACTGTGCATGTAACGGAAATAACCAGAGGGGTTTATGGTATGTTTAAATGAAACGTTCTTATTGCCAATAGGTTATGAAGAAAATTAGTATAATGCAAGCTACTAGCTGAAACAGTAAATAGCACCTCAAGATAAGACAAAAGCCTATTTAATTTCCATGCGACACTCTATGCATGCAGAAAACGACATACCGCCTATAGCAAGGCGTTGGTTTGTAAGTTACAGGTGGGCGTAAGCCATGCTGCCACGTTTTGCTGCGACTAAAACAATGGCTCCGAAACAAATGACGTTGCCTCGGTTTGTGTTGGAGCAATAGCAAACTTGTAAGTCCAGAACGCCCTGACGATCTGGGGATGTTATTCAGGCCAGGTGTTAATAACCGAAATTAAATAGTGTGCATTAACACATCTGCCCTATTCACGACCTGCCGTTTTCGCAAATTGCAGTGCATAATAAAGCGGAGATTGGAAACCAGATATTGTGACCCACTACAATTCTACAATATTTGCATTATGTATTTCTTAATGCATTTATTGAAATTTTTACTACCACTAACTTTTCTGTTCGGTTGCAATTATATTGCAGAAGATCCTCGTTCTCATATGGCAAACAGTAGTTTGCACAATTAAGTCATGAACCGTGTTTTCGATATTTGCCGGATATTGTATTTTCAAGCATCTGAGAGGCTTAAGCGCCACTTTTGATAGCCTAACGACCCATGCGTTGCAAACAGTAAACTCTGTTAAATTCTGCCTATATCGTGACGACCACGACCTGTCGGCCAGTAAATAAGTTTCTGCAATCATTGGCCATCACGCCTCGCATGCCACGACGCTGCCGATATTTAGATCTCTGTGCTCGATGAAACGGATAACACAATTCCATTTGAGCCAATACTTTCTACCTGACATACATATGGAAATACGGATCATTGTATTTTATGCTCTAGTGTAGAATGCAACGGTATCGGGTTAGTTTGCCCCCGCGACGACACGCCCCCGCAACGAAACGCCCCCGCAATGATACCTCCTCATTTTACAGAAAAAAAATACAGAATGCTACATATTGCATTTGATAAAGGAACAGCATTAATAAATGTATATCAGTTGACATAAAAATTAATTTAAACCGTAATGTCTAACGTCAAAAGAGACCATACATCGCACCATCGCACCCGGATGTAGTGCTGTGAGGGTGTTTGGACTCGGCCGCCAGGGTATTTAGCTTGGCCGTCGTCTCTGACGATATGCTCCTTGAACAAAACGCGTACAGATACAAAAATTGAGCACCAGAAGCGTGTGTGGTATATTGTATTTATGACATAAGCATATAATGTTATAATTGATCATTTATAAAAACAAATTAAATAAAACAAGAATACGAAGTAAATAGAGGAACATGAACTAAAAGCGCACACATGCATACATATAACTCAGTACAACTCGGGCTCTTTATTCAACATTCATAAGATATACATGTCAAGAATATCAAGTTAATAGAGGAATACGAACTTAAGCCGCACACAATAATACCAATAACTCAATACAACACGGGCTCTTTATTGAACATTCATAAAACATGCACCAAAACATACATGATACGAGGCGGACTCAACATTCATACAATTAAGCAATTGCACTTTGAAAGATGGAGCATATAGGCTGAGCTCATGGATACGATCAAAGTGCTCTGCGATGTGACACGTGGTGAGTTGTGAGCGGGAAGCGTTATAAGTACAAAGCACATCGCGACGTGAAACTTGGTGAGTTTTGAGCGGGAAGCGTCAAGAATGCTGTGACCTGGTATGCTTCCCTATACAAGGTACTGATGTCTTGCATGTGATCATTCACAAATCACATTTTGTTTGCTCAAGTGTCACAATCCTGAATCCTGAACATCTGCATAGTTTGCGCTCCTGAAGTCAGAAGTCTTGAGTGCGTATCGTCGTGATAAAAATAAATATATTTAAAGTATAAAGTCTCGGGGTCGAACTGACCCGCAACCGAATGCAACGACTACATAAGCGCGCAGAGTTGGCGTGATTTGGTTAAATTGATATCAACAAATTCGACATAAATGATAAAGATGAACATACACCTAACATTTTGTATCATGCATGGGAATTCAATGGCTAAAAATGTCATTGATCAGTATGTGTTAGTTATCGCATAGTCACGTGGGTGGCTTTTCATCCGCGTGACCATGCGATAACATACTTATCGCGATGGCACCTACACGCGATAATGAAGCGCACGACCCTATCTCCTGTTATTGATAACTAGCGTGAACCTATGTGATGTAAGGTATCTGTCTGGGACCTGTAAATATGAGAGATATTCGCTTAATCCCCCATTCGGTCTCAGCTGCCTGTGATAATGGGCTCATCCATAGGAGACGTGGGAGATTTTTCCTTTTTCGACACCAGTTATTTTGAGGCGGATGCTAGTGATCCTGGTGCGTTGGTTGCTACCTTGGATCCATCTACATATACCAAACGGGAAGTAGGAGGTGCTGTTTGTGCTGGTCGGTTAAAAAATGTGAGTATATACAAAGACTTGCGGGATTGGAGGCAGACCCAACCGGAAACTGTGAGAGACCCTAATTGACCTATTCCCGAATTTGGACAAGCTTCGTTCCAGCAACTAGAACAAGGCTTGACCATTTGTTTGTTTGAATGGAATATGCTTCGATAATTTGTTGTGCGAGACTTGTAGAATATTGCCAACTCCGGCAATCAGAGCTTCGCCGACTTCCCAGCAGCGTTGGTCTTCGTTTGGTGCTGGCAACACTGTACCGCCGTAGAAGCGGCTCGGCAGGTGTTAGAATTTCGCGCCGGGGCGATTCCGGGGATATGGGATTATACCGTGACTTCCCAATGAGTGATACGCAACCAGATTAGCGGCTGGTAAACAAATGACTCTTGAGAAAACCTCCGTTATAACACTGACAAGGCATGCGTGATATTAAGACCCTCCGTAGTGTTGTCATGTTAGAGCAGTGGTTCTCTGTAAGAGACCGTCTCGAATGTGGTTGCTGCTAGGTGATATTGCGACACGGCCGCAGCTATCGCCCGGATACATGAAGCAGCAAAAGTTGTTCGTTATATAGCAGTGCTCATAGTTATTCACATATGTGCATGTATTAATACATTGATGCATGTATGCGTGCATATGTATATAACCGTATTCATGTAAGTATATGTGAATATACTACGCATGCATGCACAAATACTGATGTTGAGTCGATGGTTACAAAACATGCTGCGATCACTAGTTGCACTACTGCGGTACGTTCCATATATAGAGACAGAATATTCTCTTCTACAGTGCCCAAATATTGGTTGGTCCAAAAACATTTAATCATAGGTGGTTCTGCGCTGGTCTAATGTTTTGTTTTAGCCATGGGTCACTAATTTTGCGTAGCGTCTCGAAATCCATCGTTACCAGGCCCTAGGCTTTGACCCTCAAATTAAACCACATTCCTTCCACAAAGGTGCTGCAACTGTGGCGTGCGCTTTGTGTGCCCCAGTAGGGACGTACACAAGTCAGGGTGTTGGAAATCAGATGCTTCCTTTCTATAGCAGCCTTTGTCATTTACATGTAAGCGGTCATGTTCAAAATAAACTCCCCACTTAGTTGAGGCCTTGTGGAAAAATATATTCCCCGCATAGATGGCTAGCTGTGTGTGGAATAATAGCTTCCCACTGATTTGTAGCCTAATGGCAAGGTCTGTGTGGAATAAATATTCCCCGATTTAGGTTCAGCCTTGTGGCTAGCTCCGAGAGGAATCATTAACTCTTCCACTTGTAGCATAGTGGCTAGTAATACTCCACCTTGCTTTATACGGGAATGACCATATACGGCAATTGTTATTTGAGTGATGTGTCAATAAATGTTATGTAATGTCACAAGAAAGAATAACCTGCTATGTATTATGTTTTCTCTTCATATAGCATTATTAGGAAGGAAACCGTTTTTACAAAATAATGGAATGACCATACATGACGATGTTAATTTTTGATTCTTAAGATTTTCAGCAACAAGCTGCACTCACCCCTTATTGAGTTTGATGATGTGCCATAGTTAACACTATTGATAAAAGCCATATAATCAACTTGTAATTGATAAGTATGGGACCCCTGGAATATCAAGTTGACCCATAGATTAGGACAGGGAATCGTCCTTTCCGAGAGTCCTGGAGATATGTATGCAAGATTCATTATCATATTTTCACTAATTTCGCTTCCAACTGCCGAGAAGCCTTATTTACATGATTTCGTGGTTGCTTTCCAGCCAGAAGGCTTCCGTTAACCTGAAAAGGTGAGGCAGAACAAAACCGTCGGCCACCTCATCCCTCATTTCATTGAGCCCCATCAAAAATCATGTACATCTCAATGACACGTCACAGTGGTTACCAATAATTTTATTTAGATATGCAGCGAACAAAATATGTTAGCAGTATAGTGCGTTCTACATTCACAAATGCAAAACTGCATGGACTGAGCATCTTAAACACATGCACGCATAAAAACGCGGTCAATTAATTAAGTTGTTTAACGGACGATTTGATGTAAAGTCCAACCACCGTGGCCCATTTAATAATCATGTTATACACAAGGATGCGTGACTTAGTTGTTTTCTTATATTTATAAAAACTTACGTTATACACAATTTTGTGATTTATCATAATGTACATGATAGCCGATGCATCAAATCTTGGGAAGGGGACACGAAAATAATACATCAAGCAGGAACAAACGATGAGACGGGTAATTGCTCCAATTTCTTAAATGTTGTCGACCACGCTACTGTACATATGATATTGCTATTGAATGTAACAATCCGCACGCGCGGCAGTGTTTAGGTGATATGTATAAAAAAACAATAACCGAATCGATGTTACCATGGTAACCAGTCGGCAAAAGCAAAATACCTGTGGCTCTCATCGTACTGGGTGAACGTGCAGGGACGCTGCTGGATTCCTATTTGGATGTCATGGTGAGTCAGGAAGGCTAATTATACTACCGTTATATAGCATTGGTTCTATTCCGAAGAATGATGTCTAGTTGGGCACTTAACTGTAATTCCCACCCGGAAGACTTTCAATTCAAAATTGATGTTGATTAGTTGATAAAGTAATCAATAGTAAGTATCGATGCTGCATTTATAGTTTATGCAGTCTATTGCAAACATTTTTGTGATCGCGCCACAAATTCCATTGCCCAATCGGGATCTTGAATTGAATTGCTCTTTACAGAGCTTATTTGTTCTTTTCCTCAAGTTTGACGTCACTCGTATTACGCATAGTTGGACAGGCCAATTTTAAATGGCACAAATAGCATTAAGAATCGCCTAGGCAATACCAGGTTATCCAAGCTATTGCTATTGCCAGTCCTCGTTTAGATATTATTTTGCTTGCCGAAGGAGTAGAAAAAGAAATGTTCTCCAGAATTCACGGTTATGCCCCATTTTTTTCGTTCACAGCTTTACTATCAATATTTGTTAAATGAGCAGTTGTCATAACATTTCATGTTGACATTATTTGTCTCTGCTTGATAACGTGGATTGAATAAGCAACATATGCTTAATTACTTTAGGGGCGCTGATATTGCTTGTATACGTGATATTTGGCATATAATATGAGAGCGATATTTTGAGACTCTGAGGGATGGTAGGTACCACATGGACAAATACATGCTGTTTGTTTGTGAGCAAAAATCTCTTTTGCTGGGCAACGTGAACGCGCAA
>CM067345.1:18415010-18437510 GCA_034190875.2 Urechis unicinctus | reverse complement strand
GAAGGTATTGTATCTGCTATCTCACGCCTCCAGCATCTAAATTACACAATTGCGCTGTTCGCAAACCCTGATAACCAATTTCGGAGTTTATGACTTTTCAATTAATTTTATAGTACTTAATGCAGAATCAGTAGTACGGGTCCCAGTAGACAGTTTATCATAAAGATGTTTACAGTATAGACACCACGAGCTATGCCACATCGGCGCCACACCATATCATTCTTGACCAGAGTAGTTATTTATCAATGCACAAGTTACGATTGAATTTGGAATGGTTCAGTTGCATGACTTACTGCTTGCTTGTTCTGGAAACATTGGAGAGACAGACGGTTGGTTCGTACGTGCATTAGTAGATGGCGTTCAAACGCAGCATTGGTCGCTTCTAATGATCTAATGTCACACATTAACAGTCTGCTTTATATTGGTATTTCGATGATTAAGCATGCAACTTTAATTCTTAAAAATGACATAGACCTGCTGCAAATATTCAATAAATATAACGTTGAATATTTTACATGAAACGCTTGTTTTCCTATTGCAGCGTTTTGTTCCCGGACTAAATGTTGACCAGTGGAATACCATGTCTGTTTAAACCATCGCTGGTTTCAGCACACCATATGAGTCAGCATCAGCAGAGAAGCCATAATATATCATAATGATGAGCAATACTATTGCATCCGTACAATTGCGTATAAGTCAGACAGCTATGGCAATAATCAATGGACCATGCTCGATGATAAAATAAACTTACGACCACAGTTTGCCATGCGCACATCTATGAAAAAATACCGACATGATATGACAATTGCATTCAAATCTGACGAGCCAATGCCACATAAATGTGGATGATCTCTGAATAATTATGGCAAGCTACAAAACAAAAACCAAGTAACAGACGTCATCAAGTGATTACTGCTTAACACTCACCGTCTGTTAACGTAACAGAAGAAAAAAACCGATTTGGTAAATTAAACCATCGTTGTTGAGTTGATAAAATGTAAACCGGTAACACGGACGTTAAACCAAGGGGTGCGCATCATACCAACGTTTTGTCTCTACAATAGCTACAATTGAGAGTTAAAGCCTGTCAGCGAAGCTTGAATGGTAAGCAATACAATTCGACACCTTACAAGTGTGATTGTATTCCTTTGAGTCCATTAAAATGCTTCCCATGTATTATAACCCCCACACGGGGGATGAATTTAAGCATTTTGACACAAACCATCTTGTGACGTCGTCTATTTATTTATTGTTTGTTTTAACTTCACGAGCGTTATGAATGCAAATTGCCTTGGTTTCGGATATTTTTGCAAACAGATCGTCATTCAACGTTCGTCGTTTGCTTCAGTTGTCAAAATAAAAATTCTTATTCAGCAATGCTACAATGAGGGCGAGAGCTAATTTTAGAATAATCATATGTAATAAAATATGAAGAGGTAGTCGCAATTGTAAATATACAAGTCTTATGGGGCCGTCACACTATGGCGTTCTGGTCAACGTTCTCTGAACATTTCAATCGTTCAATTTTTGAGCGTTCTAGAATGAGGATGACACATCTGGCGTATGATTAACGTGTGCATAACGCATGACTAGCGTGTGTCTAACGCACGAGAAGCGTCCAAGTAAGATACCCCTGAAAACCATTAGCGTGTGCTAACGTGCCACTGGCGCGCGACGAACGATTTGTCAACGTTAGACAAGCGTGTTGAGCGTGTGACTAACGTGTTACTAACGACAGAATAGCGTCTTGCTGGCGTGTTATTTTTACGGTCGAACGGGTACAAAACACTTGAAATTTCATAGTGAATTCAGTTTTTCATGTGAAGCTCAACCCTGCTTACATCGGTTTATATACCCATATGCATGGACGTTCGGGAAACGCTCGAATGACGCTCAATGGACGCCAAAAGGACGTTCGTTTGACTTTAGTCACACGCTGAGTGCGCTAGGGGACCGTTCAGCGGTCGTTGACAGGTCGCCAGTGAGTCGTCATTAGTATCAGTCTCTGATAGTGTGAATACATGAACAGTTGACCGAAAGAAACGACCTCGTGTGGACTATGCTCAGGGCATCCTCCCAAAGCAAAAACCGGCTGACGCACTTATGAATGATTCAGCATTTGTTAATTTGGGTTTTCTGCGATAGTTAGATAATTTACTAACAAAGAGCAATGAAGTATGGTTGGGTTTTTTCCGCGATGTGCTTCATTGGGTGACCTTCAAGGCACTTATTTTCTGGAATGCATTTCTTAGTTGGTACCTATCGACCAAGACTAGCATAAACACACCCAAATTAACCATTTGTAAGCAACCAGTCACGCATACTTTCGGGTGCCCATTGAGAAATACTTCGTAATCCAAGACTTTCAAATGTATAAATTGAACAGCTGTTCATCTCAAACTTCTAAGTTCAAGGTCGGATTTACCTGCTGAGTTACCTCTCCTAGATTGCCATTTATGGAAATCTGCCCTACAATTGGCACAACGCATATCGCGCAATTGGGATTCAGGAATGTTACACACAAATATGACGTTGTTACTACTTGTTCAAGCATTAGTAAATAATTAGTGATTTGTTCAGCCGCCATCAAGCACATATACATGTTACAGCACATCGGTATGCTTCCTTGGTAGTATCAAAAGGTGCAATTATACTGTAGGTTAACCGGAAGAAACCTCGTGGGGACTATGCCTAGGGCCTCCTTTTGAGCAGCTGTTCTTCTTAAACTTCTAAGTTCAAGAGAGGATTACCTGCCTAGCTGCCACTCCTAGATTGCAACTCATGAAAAGCCGCCCTACATTTTTCCAAACGTATATCGAGCTATTGGGATACAGGAATGTTAACTGGTTAAATATAGCGTTGTTACTACTTGCGCTACATATTGGCATCCACTTGTACTTTGTCCGGAGTTTTTTCAATTATTCTATCAACCTCCCAGGGTCGATTTGCATTTCATACACTTGCTGTAACCATTGCATTTTTTTTTTCAATTATCCCATTACGAATTATTATGATTGCAATATTATCTCTTTACGTTTAGCCATTACAGACATATTGGACTTCACCAGCCAATTTATTATTGTAATTTTTGCTTGTTCCATGCAGTGTTTTGGCAATAATGACTATGACTTGCAGCTCCATTCAGCGCTGCTTTAGGTAACACGGTGGTTAACTAACTTGAAGGACCTGTGTGTTTTGTAATCATTAACTAAATTGCGTGCTGAAAGCATAGCTATTGTTGTCTATACGGTTTGTTGTTTGTCTAAATTTCCCGTAACATAATCGGGTCGAATTAAGAGATCACATTATTCACTCATCGGGAGGTGTAGTACCGTGATCAACACTGCTATCAAATATTCCAATGCAATACATAATTAACGTTAGCGGTAATAAAGCTGATATGCATTGAAACTGTGCAACACGTCTGGTCAGTGTTATTCTGACGCCTGGGTAACAGGCTAGGCTTTATATAATTTTCTTTATTGAGATACGAGATTTACAAGGCTTGCCGAGGTCATTTTCAAATGTGTTGTCTCCGACAGAACTAATAAATATACTACTAGATAGGCCATATGTGACCTAAATCATGACTCATAAATGTCAGACCTCAAACAAGGCGTCTGTGTCAAACTACTCGCCATGTGACCTCAATGTCATATAAGTTTAAATCTAACATTATTTTACCAAAGGAATCATATTCGTTGTACAGAAAGAATGATTATCACTCCGCCTGACTTGTTACTACCAGCGCGAGCGATGACAATAATCCATTTGAGATGTTATATCAGCGGTCTACATCACTATAATAAGCGAATGAAACATATCTAACGTGATATTTACTGTACAGCTTAGTTTACAAATACGAAAAACATTTTTGATTGTATGCTACATCAAATTATTGTCTGATAGTTTGGTAACGATGTATATTCAAATGCAGAATCACTCTTACTTTTATCCCATGATTATGATATCCCTGCCATTTCATTATTGGAGGTTTCAGTCGTTACGATCAAGGTACCTTTGCCAATATATTGTAATTGCAGGTAATTGGGCATGATTTCAGCACCGAAGAAAAAATCATTTTATGATATTGGCAGAAGCTACAGAAGCGTTATGCATTCCGAGAACGCTGTATACCATTAACTTTAGTCGGCTTTCTAGAAATAACCACTGGGTAACTTAACTGCGTTCGGAAGTAGCTATAAACGATCTAGCGTGACCATCTACATTTTTGTCTAACAATAGAAAACTAACAATTCAGCTCTTATTGTTTCCTTTGTAGGCGACATTTACCGTTGATGTCTACATTACAGCTAAGCTTACTTTGTCAAGTTCCTAATTCAATATAATCACGATGTGACTGTACCGAAAATCTGAAAATATCGACAACAAAATATGGACAGCGTTGTCAATACTCTACGTAGCAGCCCATGTTCTCGGCAATGATCTGCTAAATGTGCAAAGGGTCTGGAATACCCTGTCGACAATTTTATTTTCATCAAACGAGATTTGTCTTCCTTCTGCTACGCCATAGAAACTTATTAACGCAGGATGTTTACAGCAGACTGCAGATCAACGATAAATGTTAACCGCTTACGTGTATTCGCACGTTATGTATTGAATTAAAAAAAGATGATTCATGGAACGTAGTCACAGCCATCGCAAGCATCATTTTGCTACACATAGATAGGAAGTACTCCTTTTATCTTGTCGCCATACAACGTCGCACGGATACCCAAACATTCATAAACTTTTGCATGACATCAATGCATCTATTGCTCTAAGCTGAATCACTTGGCCTTGAGAGAAGATAGATCTACATGGTTTATATCATGATATTTTCCTTGGTTAAACTAACACTATATTGTGAATTGAGGCATGTCTTTAATGCATATCAAGTATCCCTGTCGATCGAAGATAAATAAAATAATCCGATTGCGACTCGCTATTGCAATGACATCTTCAGGCGGTTGCAGCTATTCTTTGGTTCGAAAAGGAAGACCAAATTTTAAAGTCGCGACAAGTATCAGATGTAATTACACGATGAATAAAGCACACATTTAGTAGGTAGTAAGCACAGTGGACCGAATACCCTGATTTTGTACGCCTTCTGACTGTTCACCCTCGCCGAACGTAGGCTCTGCTAAATTTTACATTCTATGCTGCATTATGGATCATGGAAGTTGAACACGTCAATAACCTTTGTGTGGGATAGCAGATGCGCAGATTTAGTAGCAAACATTTTACCAGACAGATCTGTTTTGATCCAATTCAACAATGCATCATCACATCATAGATCAAAGAACGACACCTCAACACCTTTTCGATTATTTTAACCACGCCCACGTTGCCAATACAGCTGCACGGGATATGATTGTCCGAATCTATCAGCAATATCCTTTTCCATCAGCATATCTCTTAAATATTTGTACAATATTTGCTACCCTGTTCATTTGTTCTTAACTAAGCATGTTCCCTAAACTTTTGATATAATTCTTTTTCAATACTGGCACTTTAAAATATTCCACAACACGTTTTTGTATGTTTTAACTGGAGCCGTTTTACTTCAGTCGTGACAGAATAGCATTTGTATACGCAATTAAGTACTATATTAGCATACGATTAACAAATATCATCTCTGTAAGAACTACTTTTATAAGGTGTCAGTTTACGAGTAGTGCCGCTTATACTGTATATATGTTGGATTAAAGATTTATAATATGAACTATTGGCGATGCAAGGCGCAGAACATAATGAAAAGTCTTACTTGAACACGACAGGAGTTAACAATCAACATTTTTTTTCTTCTAATGGGTAATCTTTGTTAAGAGATAACATGCACCAGCTTTATCACATATTAATGATTAATTTGCAAAGAGATTTCTTCATTGATTTTCGATTTAATTTTTTGACCTATATCGGAACATTTGTGATTGCAATCCAGCAAGCCAATTGCTATTGAGGGATATCTTGTATCCCTTACATGTTGCATATCATTGTTGTTCCCCAGGACGTTTGTCTCGGCAGATAGTTGCTCTAATTTTGTTTCATATTTAATTATTTTTACTTATATATATAATATATTGCCGGATTAATCAACCCAAAAGAATATTCCATAAATGACTGAACGTTTTTTCTAACATTCAGCACATTCCAAAACTCATTTTTAAAGAATGTTTTCTCACACGCAATTACAAAGATAATGATCGCAACGGGCATTTTCCCGCAATATATGCTTACCATGTGTTGTTTTTACGACACAGGCATCAAGCGCTGTCAAATAAGCCTGTACCATCATAAAAGATTATGCAAAGAAGTAATGTATTTTCAACGTACATTTTAACTGATGCCATTTCATCACAAATAAATATTTAGTCCGTGAAGCATTTAAAGTGTATCAGCGCTAAATCTCACCATATTTTGTTTTTTTTCTGTTAATTATATGTTTGGGCGACAAATCAATATTGCTTTGCTTTATTTCAAATTATTGTAGCATTTTCTTCATGCCTGTAGAAGTAGATATTAGTCCGCACGATAAAGATGAGCAGGGTAGCGTGGACATCAAACAGATATCACCATTATGAGAGGCATGAAGTCTGTTACAGTCTTGTATATTAACGTTCTTATAAGTCGTCGCGTTGCAAATGTTTCGCCGACATATTATCAGTTTGTTCGTGTTACGAATCCATGAGTAGAGGATTGCATATATTGCTGTAAGGTGCCACTGTCATATTCAGTGTGGGTAGAAAACATTTTGCCGTGAATTTCTCATCCGAGAATAGCATTGACGCAATATATGCATATGATTAGACATTCTATACCAACAGTTTGTTAAATGGCTGCTGACGTTGCAATTACACTAGGAACATCACATGTTGTCACTGAGAGTCAAATTACTAGCATAGATGAAGAGTTAGTAACTATAAGACCAATGTTAAATAGTACGTATAACAATTGTGTCAATGGACATGGTACTCAGTGCGCAGCCGAATCCCCATGAAGGTATTTGAGGGATCAAAGTAGATGATAACCTGTTAACACTAGTACAAATAGCACGAGTCAAGGGTTCAATGGGCCATTAAAACCAACCCAAA
Organism: Urechis unicinctus; assembly: GCA_034190875.2. NCBI lineage: Eukaryota > Metazoa > Annelida > Polychaeta > Xenopneusta > Urechidae > Urechis > Urechis unicinctus. Next base: position 18,430,416 of record CM067345.1, on the reverse strand, counting down.
TCATTTAAGGCAGCTTTAGCCCGCTTATAGTTGTAACATAAGTCTATTTATTGTATGCGTATGAACATAAACAAGGCGAGAAAAATAATAAATAAATGGATAGAAACTGCGCCAGTCTGCTTATCAAATGTTACATAACCTTACCAATATTCATGCAAATGCCTCTGGGAGCTCCACATCACATCGATGACTGCTTTAAGAGAACAACTAACTGCCTTGATCCGGAAAATTGGACGCATAAGCAAAATTTATGATATGAAGATGCTAGCCCTATAAAGCCGCAAGACTACAAAGATGATTTGAACAACGAATGCTCTGTCGGGAAGGCCGACAATCGTGTGATACTTTCCAGGCGAAATGATTGATAACGAACTTTTATCCACACAAATCTTCATTAGCTCATAAATGCGTTTAGTGAAAGCGGAATCCTTTCGGATGCAGCAATGACATTCCTGCTCTCATTTAATGCCCCGATTATTGCAAGGCTACACGTGTGGTTAGGTTGGCTTTGCGACGGCTATTCCCGACAGAAAGTAGTGCAAAACAGCTAGGGATATCAGGGTGATGTCGGCTAAATTTAACGTCGCTTGTCCTTATGCTTCTTTTGTGATGGCGCCCTGACATAAACTGATTTCGATCACCTATAGGTCTTGGCACTAGAGAATTATAGCTCTGCTAGCTTAACATTGGAGGTGTGACCATATGCAAAAGCATCCGAGGATTGTAGGCCAAATTGATATATGTTCAAAAACGGCTACATGGCCAGCGTCGTGACAAAGATTGACTTAAATACTCAGATTCGTGCTCACTTGCAATGTGACACTGCGCACGATCTCACTTACAATACTTAGGTATCGTATTTGACCAAAGTTTCAGACACGTTTCCATAGATTCTGTTGTCGACCATTTAGTAACTGTAACATTGAATGTCACTTTATCATTACGTATACAGTTTTCGATATTGATGTTACGTTATGTCGTGACCCACTTATTCTGGGGTTATTGTGGAAATACCATTCATAAGCCTAACATCTAGTGGATGGCCGGAGTGTACCCCTTAGCAACTTATCCAACGTGTTGAAGTATCACCGCCTGAACACCATGTACATTGCCATTCTCATCGACATGAGCATAGATTCCGATTACGTAATTAAACTACTGCTACTTCACTCGGGTGTGTATCTGCAATAGATGTGTTGCTCAAGGTAATGATATGCTGAAGTAACACACATAACAATGCATCTCCGAATACAATGACAGCATCTCTATACAAGTACTATCATCACCTAACACTGTTCCAGGACATGAATCATTTGGTGTCACATGGGTGTTGTACTTTAATGCCCCGATCGCATGTAGTTTCTCAGTGCCGGCGGGTAACATGAATCCAGTGGAGGCTTAGTTTAAGTGTATAATATTTAAGAATCATTTAGACACATTTAACAAAAGCGCCCAAAACATCCAAACTCTACGGCACCACAACCATGCTATCCAACCCAATACACAGCCAAGCAACAGCTTTCGAGAAAAATATTCCAAATGTATTCACACGATTTCAATGCAATCGCAAGCACCTTCGCTGCAGATAACCACAGATCTAATAAACAAGATGTCCCCGCCATATCACCACAGTCCAATGCACCATTTGACCTTCTGACTATGACACAACGCATTGATGCGCTAGCACCAGCTGCACTGATATGGGGTGCGCCAATCGCAAGATTGCACAATGTGCAAGTAGTTGTATTTACTCCATCAACTGTACTTATATTAACCATATGTTTAAGTCCGACTACAACACCGAATAACCGGCGAAGTTTATCGGGTCAGACGCCACATATATATCTATACAGGCATTGCGAGAAGAAGAGCTCCAGATAAAAGCTTTGTTGGACAATCACATGTGTATGTTAAACCAAACCATTACCGACGCACCCACAATATCTCAACCAATTGTCATATACGCATAAGATAATTCGTGTCGATGGACAAATACATTGGAGAGATTCTGGAGAGATTCTGCAACACTACTCGCAAACGACATCATGTTGATTCACATCAGCTGCAGGCAAACGTTGCAAGGCCGTTTCAGACAGAGTATATATTAAGACATCAATATATTCTCCATTATACTTGTACGGATATTGTTGTAAGATAGCACATATATTAAGTTAGGACGTCTTTAAGGAACGCGGAGGTCAAAGGCTGCAGTCAATTAAACCAGCGAACCAACTTAAAAGGCAATAGATGAATTACCTTTATAACCCTCGGCTACGAGATCAGTAGCAGAGACACCACCGACACAACACGCTGACGCAAGAGGGGTCACACTTACCTACAACTAGAATTGGCAAGCACGCTGTGACGTTTGCCTTCATCGTCTTCTAAAGATGTCGGTAATGATATGTAAAACCTAATGTAGTCTCTGAACGTACGTGCCTTTCCATTCATGCTAGTTCCAATTATGCGGCGTTGACTGCCAATTAACAAAGTCACGATGATCCAGCCTGATCGGCACATATATGGGTCGAACCCATGAGGTGGGTGTCAAACAACATTGTAGTGTGCCACTTCGTTGCAGCACTATGGTTGCAGTCCCGTTTACCGGTATTATCAAGTTGCAACTCCTTATCCAAAATATGTTGCAGTTTATTTTTTCACTTAAAGGTTTGTATTCTATAATTCTTAGTTGACGTTGCTACATTGGCATTGCCGGCGAATCACCACTGTTAATGGGATCTTTCAATAGGCGGAGCATTTCAGTCTAACAAACATCATCTTGGGCGCATGGAATAGAGACATTTAGCTTCCTGCAATTGCACGTTGGGCTTCCGTTTGTCGTCAGAGCTTCTTTCAAATTAGAGGTAATGCCCGTGTTTGTCTCAATTAAACGTCTTGAACTCGCGTCGCTAATGCATATTATGCCCATTCTGTCTATCATGCCCAACGTTATCTCCTTGGAATGGCACTTTTATTCTCACGAATTATACGTTCATCTGCACCCCTTTACCTTTCAGAGCCGCCCTTATAATAATCATGTAGCAAACTTTGTCAATAATCATTCAAATATCATGGATTGAGGTTTATCAAATTTTATATATATATATATAGATATAGAGAGATAGAGATATAGAGATAGATAGATATAGAGAGATAGAGAGATATATAGAGAGAGATAGAGAGATATCTAAGAGAGAGGGATGTAGATAGAAAGAGATACATATAAATATATATATATATAAGAAAGAGAGAGATCTCTCTAGATATCTCTCTCTATATTTAGAGGGAGAGATATTTCTATATCTCTAGATATCTCTATAGATCTATCTCTCTATATATATATATATATATATTTCTCTCTCTCTCTTTTACATATATATAAATATATATTAATATATGTATAAACATATATATATATATATATTTTCATGTATATATATATTTACATAAATATATATGCATTTATATATATATATATAAATGTCTATATATATGCCTCAACTGCAGAGAGAACGAAACATGGGCGAGAATGGTGGGCTGAATGGGTTCACACTAAACCAATGCGGAGATAATTCCACAAAAATATACGTCAGGGGACGGCTAATATCGGAGTTTGTTATAATGAATTTCAAGGAGTATCAAGACAGGTATGGATATGCGGAACCAAACGTTTGAATGGCATGTAAGAATATATAACCTGGGTTAAACGCAATGTTTCATACTAAACATATTGCACAGTGTTTATCATCAGTATTAATTGCACCTTCAGCAGGCCAAATTACGGAATGTTAGATATGTGGTCGTGTAAACAAATTTTACTAATTCGGAAAAATTATAGAACTGCGAAATATGCCTGCAAGTTTGATTTAGCGAAGCATTGTCGGAGCACCGCTGTAATCCAGAAACTATTAAACGCCGTGTCGTAGTTGACGGACCGATTTGATGGATCGTTTTGTATGTGGTCTAAGGTAATATACCCGCAATTTCACCCGTGGTATGCTCATATATTGTGTCGAATGGAGGCGTGAGTGAACCTTGATGGAATAGCTGCAATCTTGTTGAATAAACTATCGTCAATTGCACCACATAATTCATAAAAACGCGCTATGAATCAGAATACGTGTTGACTAACCACACAATCGGAGAAAACAAAATTGGCGTGGGTGGTCTACTTTTGCTCGAATAGTAGTGCTATTGAAAAAATATTTGATCCGGTTATTATTACACATTTTATTATGCTAAAATGTCAGGTTTATCCCGACAAGCATACGCAGTGTTTTGATTACGCATTATAGTTTGAAGGGAATACGAGTTTATTTACCGTATGATGATGGCGTTTAAATATGCGTTTTTGGTCTACTCAGAGCCTATGCATTAATGTATTACATTGAGGTCAAGTAATGCTTTGATATTTATTACTCGACACGCAAGAATGACAACATGAACGATAATCGAGGGTCTTGTTTTTGAGGGACCGGTAGTTCATAAAAAATCTAATTATCTTGATAACAATATATATTGTGTATGCGATGTGTTTGGGGTAGGACGGGCGACGGTGGGGCTTGGAAAGGTGACGGGATGAAGCGTCGGCGCAATCCTGATTATTAAGATTTCCTATATCTACGTGATATTATGGAGTACTCAAAAATCGACTTAGTTATAATGACGCGTCCGGAACAGCTACAATTCATAATAATACGTTTAGACACGCAAAATACTAGATGTAATAAACATTGTAATAAACAAAAATGATTGTATTTGTTTGAAGCCGTAATGAAAGGAAAAGCAACAAAATTGCTATTTCTAATATTTTTGCATCGCCTAAAGGACTATCCCTCGACATATGCGTTTACTGGATATCTCTGTTGGGATGCTGCTGCCATATGGGACGCAAAAGATTTGTGGTGAAGTAGTGGTAAGATAATGACGCATGCTTAACACAAAAACCACTCATGCTAGCATGCATTTTAGGCCAAAATATGTAAGAGAAATGCAGAAAATATATTGGTGCAAGCTCCCCTACTTAAATGTTTTTAAAGTCAATATATGTGAGGTAAACAAACCAATATTTCCATTTCATTAAGTTATTATTCCACAGTTGGCTCCTCTGGCTGTATGCAGCGCATATAACATCCTAAGAAGCCTCAGTGGATGTTTAAATCATACATCTATCCACAATTATTGAAGAGTTGCGGTACGAGCATCATGAATAAAGCAACAGCAACTTCGTATTAGCACGTTATACATTTAATGCGTAAAGCCGTAGCGGATTGATCCGTGTGATGTTACACATAACTGGCTAGATAGCGAATATAAGAAATGGATTGCTTCACAATTTTATTGATGTCAATTCAAATGCACATTATGCATGTAATGACATGTGTTGTAACGACTCACATATTTAAATTGTTGAAATAGCGTGCACATATAATTGGAGAAGTCATTCTATTTAAATATATGAAACACACAAAAGTTTTTTTAAGATCAATCGTTACAATGAAAAACAGCTCGAAGGGGGAACATGACCAACGTACGGTTTGGGTGGTTGGCATTGTGTTATTCAAGGTGAGCTTCTCTCTGAGGTCCAAGTACCACACATTGTGTTAAAATGAGTAACAATTAGACCGGTTGCTTCTGCAAAAACAAAGTGCAATCATGCATTTATTTGTATTTACAGTTTTTTACGATTATATGTAAAGTAGTGCTTAGCTGACGAATTCATTATATTGCTGAATATACAAAAATCAATAAGCTATAGCGATGATTTACAGATCGTTATGTTAAATGTGTTTTTAAGCCAATTAACACACGTGACATGGAAACTGAATTGATGCAGCAAGAAATAATTCTTGATTGTTAAGCAATATGCATCAAACTATCTGGATATTGTAGAGCCACTCTATCTTGATCGATTGAAGAGAATTGGGCAATTATCACACTGGGTTTATTTTTGATACCGCTATGTTCTAGGCAACAAGGGTTATTTCTAGCTGCCATTATATTATTTATGTTCGATAAATATGCATCGCACTCAGCGGTAATATTATTAGATTTCTCAATGGGTTTTCTGGTAATCGAACAGATAAATTGTAAACGTTAAACATGGAGGCTTGAAATGTATTTAAAAATCAGAACCTCGATGATTAGCGCTAACAATGTATCTACAGAAACCTAATAATATTACTGGTGAGTGCGATGCAACAATAGCATGTTTGCATCTACAATGCACAACATTTATGAAGGGACTAATTCTGCTTGCTAGTCCCTTCATAGCTTTATAATGATAAATGGTGTCTTTAGAAGGTAAGGTTACAGGAATAAATACATTTAAGGTGAATACAACTTCTGAAAATGCCAAGTGTTTTATGCGCTTCATTAACCTCATGATTGTACGACTTCGGTTTGCGCTGAAACTCCTTGTCTGCCAACATGTGGCTGCTTATTTCGCAAGGCGCAATAGGGATAATAACTGTACACATATACGAGTTTCCTCTGAGTGGCATCATTATTGCAATTAATGTTGAGTTTGCTTTACATATTAAATTTATATCACCCCAACTTACTGGCCCTACATGGGTGTGCGTACTTAAATTAAGCTAACCATACCATTAAAGTGTATACCGGAATTAGTATTTCAAGCACTGATATATTACTTTTGCAACACTAGATAGTGCTACATGGGCAAACTGCTGCTTTTTGTGAAACACTTAAAGGCTTGGAAGTAAATTTTGTGTTCGTTGCAATAATTAAATTGCGACAGATAAATATTTAATCACACCATTATTGCTGCGAAGCACGCGAATTCGGTAATACAGATTACTTCCCAAAAATGTACAATTTCGATTTGTAGACATATATCAGAAGGCCTTACCATACACCTTACAATACCTCATATTTCATCATTGTTCCCTTTCCTGTGAACAACAGCAGCTGTTATATTGACAGAATAAGCATTTAAGTCTCGATTTGACAATTCTGCGGGGAAATGGAACGTTTCACTTCATATTCGCATCACGACTCAATTCGTGTACTTCTGGTCACAATAAACTGACCCGGAATGGAAATACTGAACACAACTAAGCGCTGCCAACAAATTTCGATGTCTAATGTATGCTATACATGTATACGTAGCGGAATCCAACATAACAAGCGCATAATCCATAACTATAATTCAAAGGTTGCAGATTTATGTTGAACAAATGACAAAATGAAATGTCGTAATGCTTGATATGAATCTCAAAACAGATGACTCTCGCTGCACTGTACGGTGTACATTATCGATGAAGATATCGTATATTGGTTAATATGTAACCCTGGAATACCAGCAGATGATATTAACGTTGATTCCAGTGTTAACAGCGCTCGTACCTAGCTAATCTACTTAAGGCTCGATATAGGGATATTTGCGTTTTGCTTCCCTCTATCTTTTAAAATATGGAGTTTCTGGATCAACATAGCTGAAAACATATGTAATGCGTGGTTTGAACTCGTCATGTGGTTGCGGTTGATATTTTACAAGTAGAGCAGGCCTGTGGCATGCTAAGAGGGGAGATAAACTGCGAGCTACTTTCCACATGGTTGTGCTGAACAATGGCTTAATCTATCGATACTTTCAAAGTTTTATGGTTTATTAATGTAGATGTACATAACCTAGATAATATTCGTGAATGCTGAATGTCTCCAAGACAAGGATATAGCAATAAAACCCTCCCGGACTGACATCTGTTATAATGAAATTTACCATACTGTATTGTTAATATAGCTTAGATTGTATCGGTCGTTATGAGGATGATATCCTGGATGACGGACGCCTGTGTAGGATCTTCGCCGGTTTTTGATAAATTGTCACCCGTCGACCGGCTGATTCAGGTGCTTTGGGTCCTGACAAAATGTAGGGCATGGTGCAACATGAAACAAATAGTCATACTAATGCAAAAACTGATGATTTGTCTTATTCGGCATTGACATACATTACTCGAATATTGCCGTTCGAACGTTATATTCAGTGGCTGTGATGATCTATAGAACTATCTGGTTTTGACGTGTAATCCCACTATGACTTTAAACATTTCTCCGAGCGAACATCAGTGATCTGGATCAGTAAAGCTCTGGTAAGCAGGGACATTCAGGGGGAACAGCAGACTTGTCTCCTTGCATTCGGCCATTTGTTAAAGGGTGCAGTGCGGTTCTGTCGTCTTAGCGACGTGGTTATTGCATTCCAGTCTGAGAAACATGGGTATGCCAAGTAGGCGGTTGCACTTTACAACACTAGGTCGAATATCACCATCAGATCTCATCTGCCGCGCTCGCTACCTAACTCCGTGATTTAATGTGACATTGCGCCTTATCGTTACAAAATGTAATCGAGACGTGTGCACTCTGTACTCTCGATGTTATTGCATACCCGACAACATTTATTTTAGATGCAGCTTCAAATCAAGCGCTGAGATCAACATAATTATTTGGCATTGATTGTAATTCCAAGTATCGAGTTGGGTTGATTTGCTGACCCTACATTTGTCTTCAATGCAACAGATATTAAAAACATTTCAACACTGCTTCAACCACTGACTTCATCTCAGGTACAACAGTAACTCGATAAAAAGGTATTGCTTAGAAATGTGAGCAGCAAAGCCATCTGCAGTGAAAATATATGATGTCAAATCCGGGGGGAATGGGGATACATTTGCAGCATTCAAAGATCTTATATGGCCTGCAGTCATTTGATTCTGGGGAAGAATAAAAAACTATTCAGCATTGTTTGGATGCCTGACTTATGTCATTAATAATTTGTTGTTGATTTGGCAAAAACACAAACCGGAATATCTGACAAACTACATTACTATCGCATCGCCTATTGAAAAAGTCAGCCAATGTTAATTTGTTTTACATTAATCCTTATTTGTTTGACATCATGTATTAATTTATGACGACATTAATGGGAGCTGTATATGTGGCCGCATCGTCGTCAAGCACATGAGAGTAGCCGTAGCCTCAAGCAGCAAAATAAAACAGGAGAATATAAACGAGCGATTGTTGTTTCACAGTTGCAAAGGGTGAAGTGTGTAAAATACCATCTTTGTCATCAATTATGTTTTACATCGGAACGAAGATAATTGTAAGCAGTGCTCAGCAGAGTAATACACCTGCCCCACACATGAATGACGTATGTGTATGTGAATGACGTATATATATATATATATATATATATATAGATATAGAGATAGAGATATATAGAGATAGATATAGAGAGATAGAGATATATATATATAGAGATATATATATGTATATATATAGAGATAGAGATATATATATATATATATATATATAGATATAGATATATTATTTAGATATATCTCTCTATAGAGACATATATATATATGTATATAAATATAAGTGAATATATATATGTATATATAAATATATATATATGTCTATATCCCTCTAAATCTCTATCTATATATATTCTATATAGATTTATATATATACATGTATATATATATCTCTCTCTATATATATATATATATATATACATATATATGTATATATATATACATATCTATATATATATATATCTATATATATATATATATATCTATATATATATATATATATATGATATATATGTATGTGTGTATATTGATATATATGTATATATTTATATATATATATATATATTTTACAAATATACACATATATATAGATATATGTATATATATATTCATATATTTATATATATATATATGTATATATACATATATATATATATATATATATACAGTTATAAAATTTTATATTTATATATATATATGCGTATCTAACCTAATTCTGTGTTGTCTTGTTGGTTCATCACTACGCAACTTCGTCTACAACTTTAAGCACAACATATGGATGGAAATCCATTATATACCGGCTACCAAATAAGTAAATTACATTATTTGCTTGTGTGGATATGTTTACCTTGCCCAAAATTAAGAGCCCGGTTTTATTCGGGATCATCTGCCAAAATTATGTATGGACGACCTATTATATACTTATTAATGGTTTACCAAGTATTGTAACGAATGTCAAATGGAGGACCATGGATGCGATAGTCAATCGTTCGATAGGAAAAAGTTAAGTTTTGCAGTGGAAGAGAGATAGATTTGCATGTATGGTTCGAGAATGCCTGACACATATCCCTACGATTGATCAACCAACGCCATTTATGAGAGGATTGGCCATCTGTGTTCACCCGCAACGCTAAGCACGAAAACTAGTCGGAAAAAGCAATGGCAAGGGCATTACTTGCAGGTTTGTCCAATCATGTACTATAAAAAGCAATGTATTCGACTGAGAGGGTTAATACATCTCCAACAAGACTGATTAACCCGTTTCGGTTTGTGCATGTAAAAAAATGCGTGAAAGAGCAAATAACATTTTATGGCAGAAGGTGTTGTTTTAAAGATCAAAACTAACGTTTTTTGGCATATCCGATTTGTATGTTGCAAAATGCAGGAAAATATCTTTTAATCTGACCACGGTAGATAATTTTACATTCTCTCAAGTACTGTGGACATAAATCCGCTGAGAATGTGGTACTCGGGTTTAATTCCATTTTGCACCAGTTGGTCGCTAGGAGGCAGGTCGCGTGACGTCACGTTTGCGCTCGTCCCAAAACAAATTTGAAGGCGGTATTTCGGAAGCTGAGAAAAATTATACGATTGGCTATTTTTTCCCGGCAACGTTCTTTTCTACTGATTGGTATCTATTAACATGTCGTCATCAGATGAAGATTATGAAGCCTCATTAGGTGAAATGAGGACTTATGATATCCGTGGGTATTTATTTGAGCCCACACGATTGCGAATAACAACCGAGTCAGATAATGATGTTGGGAGCTCAGAAACGAATTCCGATTCGGAAAATGAATGCAGCAAAGACGCTTTGACTTTCAGGCCTGTGAAAGTGTGGTGGGTAGAAAGTTTTCGTCTCTATTAGTCTAAATGGATTAGGACCGGTAGAAATAACAAATCCGTGTAATGGGGTCTATCTGGCCCACATATCAAAGTCAATAAATTCACCCAGCGCGTTCACCGAGCGATAGTGACATGTATGATAATATACATAATTGACTTGGGTGCCTGTGAACTGGCCCCTTTCCGAATTTAGACGTCCTGTTAATATATCTCTCATCAGTGTTTATTTAAAAGACTAAGTCTACTCTTTTGCTCACAAATAAAGTCAGAATGCTGAGAAGAATTTGTGAATCATGGACGAACATGGACTGCTGGGTCAGCTTTTGTTATGTGAATGATCTAACTTGGAGTTCAAAATGGCTAAAGCTTGATTTGGGCAACCTTTCAGGCGTAGCTGTAACAACTGCGATCAGATGACCACATTGCGGGAATGTGCTTGTTGTCGAAATTACCCGAAGACTCTGGCAACAATAGAAGAGTGGCCATGTATGACCGAACATCCAGGGTTCAAGTCTAACTGCTTGGACCTTTATGTCCTGCTTGTATCGAAATTCGAGTACATACAGATAGATGGACATATAGGGGATGAAGTTAACACAAATGATTTAGTTATGCCTTTATTGAAGCGCATATAAGACACACAGCCACTTCTGGACATGGACAATGTGTATCCCAAGTGTCCATGTTGTGCAATACATTTGGTAATCACGTTCAGTGCTACATGACAACAAACAGCAATACCAGCAATACATTTATCTCTAGAGTACATAGTTGACAACAAAAAGAGTTAAAAAAACATTATTGTCGTATTTCCCTAAGAAATAATCAATTCTTTTTTGCTCCAGGTTATTCAGATATTAGGCCTGTCTCTGTTTCATCTACTGGGTGTGGCACAGATTATGTAGACATAACAGAAAAATATTGCCATCATGTGTCTTAAACAAAATATTTCCAGACCCAGAGGGCCTTTACAGAGGATACCTAGAAAGTAGCTAAGGAGATTTTGTTTGCATGATTGAAGCGGCATCGGTGTGCTCCCACGACGATGTCCTTTGCTGGCTTTTCAAATTGAGCAGCAATAGGGGGCAGAACACTCCTTTCCACCGAAAGAACTTTCGCCTGTCTGTAACTGGGATATTTCTCACGAAGCACAAACACTTCAGTAATGAGGTTGTCAACATAATCTGAAGCATAACCAGTTAATAAAAGATTAGAAATAAATTGTCTTTGAATCATTAAATGGAATGTTTGGTCTTTTGTGCCAGTATAATTACCCTATGGGCACCGCGGAGACTCATAATGAATTTATCTTAATAAATGCAAGCATTACATTATTGTTTAACTCATATTTACATATATCGAATAACAAATCCTGTGATATATACCAACCAAAAGTGATGGGAACTTTGACAGGCTTCACCACTGGATCCCCCTGTCTGGGCTTTGGAAAGGACACTCCCCATTGTGCCTGGCCTTGTTGAGTGACTGCCTGAGCTCTATTGGAGTTTTCATTAAAATGCAAGACTGCAAGGAGTAATCTGGAAGTAAAGCACCAACAGTAGCAGATATAGCCTGGTGGTCTGGCATGCCTATGTGAGCTCACAATACACCAACATGTCGTAACTTTATAAGCACCAACATAAACCCATGTTTTACATCAGGTATTTGCAATATATACAACACTACAGCCACAGCAAAGCTCAATTAAATTACCTTGCTTCCATAGTGGCAAAGGGAAAGTGTACACTCTTGGGCGCGAAGAAGATCACCACTTTGTGGAAAGATTCTTAGCTGGAAGTCTGCTCAAACTTTCAGAAGGTTTTTGCTGTTCACGACCTGGGCCATCATCTAGCTCAATGTCACTATAAAACCAAAGTTGTAGGTGCTTTATTATGCTTTTGAGAGAGCACTGATTTTTATAAGTATGCAAAACGATTCTACTGTTTACAGGAGTATTTTCAAAGTAAACTATCACTTACATTTCCTGGTGCACTGCATGTTCATCCATATCATCCTCGTCACTTTCCATGTCGAATATAGACATCCAGGTGACTCAATATACTTACAAGCAAACATGTTTGAAATCCAAACGATTTGTTGGAGCCCTCTACTGGTTCAGTTGAGGTGGCCTCTATTTCGGGCACACCTGTCATCTCGTTTTCACTTTCACTGGAGGCATCAAGCATCTCAGCTCCAGTTAACATTTCATGCAGCACCTACAAACAGAGGCATCATGTGTTTCAGTGTCGACCATTTGTACACCAATGATATTTCCCAAAATAGGGATCAAACTTCTATATACAGACTGTCTAATTTGTCCTATGACATCAGTGGTACTCCTCATGTAAATTGAACAATTAAACACAGTATGTAGAGTATCCAAATCCCTAAACAATAAACAGGCAATGTCATGCAAGCATTTTGAGATCACATTGAAACACCAGTTATTGAACCATGCCCATGGGGCTTTTCTTCACCAGTGATGCCTTAGCCTTAACACGGCATTTGGGTCGTATGATTATTCATATAAGAAATAAATTTTGCTGTCAATCAAACACAAAGGCTCAACCATGACAGGGATTTAGTGGGAATGAAAATTGAATGGTCCTAGCTATCTTACCTGTTGACATCGTCTTTTCTCAAAGGCACCTCGACGTTTTACTCGATCCTGGTTCACACCCATGTAATTGAAAATCGTTAGCATGGCACCTTGGCGAAGCCTAGTTTGTTTAGAAAAGCCCAGACTTTTGAGCAGCTCTGGGTCCGTTTCATAGGAGTCCCTCACAAAGTGGTCGGAACAAAGGACAGTTGTTTTGGTCGGCTTCCAATCCTTCCTCTTCACCTTTGCAATCCAATTCTTGTGCATGTTTCGGTATTTAGGGAACCGAAAGAAACTCTTACCCGACCTCTCGTCGTTTCTACACCCAAAAGACACAACAATAAGGCATAATCCAAACTGTGAGGTAACAAACCGTGAAGACTTTTCATAAACCATCAACGAGCCGCGACAACAATGGCGAAGCTTGTTGCCTTTCGTGATCAGCGAGCACAGAGCAGCGAACGTGACGTCACGGGCCGAATAATTCCGAACGTTGCCGAGCGGGATGTTCAAGGAGTGGAAGACGAAAACATACACTTTAAAATACTTTTTTAAAGGAATAGGGTGCTCCCAAGTAACCGCTATTGATATGAATACCATTATTGAAGTTTATTCTTTCGAATTTCGCTTAAAAAAAATTGTGTTTATGATCTTTAAGTTTTTCTAAGTCAAAAGTTAGCTTAATCTTGCATTGCCTCTCGTTCAGTACATTTTAGACACCTTACACTGCAAATGTTGCAGTCTGTTCAATCTAGTTTGAATGCTAAGTCTAAATTCGTACCCTACCCATCATAGACTGATCAAACCACCGAAGTCATACAAAAGATTAGAAAATCGAGAATATTATAGAATCTTGCTTGAATACAGATCCTACTGTGCATGTGACGAAAATAAGAAGAAGAGTTTACTGTCTGATAGATCAAGTAACCACCCAAACTGATTAAGTGTGAACTGCCTGTCACAATTTAATTGGTGATAACGTCCACAATACCAATATATTAATGGGAAACGTAGTATTATACATCCTGTTGCATGGCGATAGTTTGGCGGTTGTCATATATCCAAATCCATGACGCTACCACTGTTCTATTTGGTTGGAACAAAAGCTAATGTTAAAGTTCACTTCACTTCTTCACGGTTATTCCATGTGAGCTGCCAAGGCTGTCTTTAAGGCCAGATGGTATTGACCAAAGTTACTCAGAGCGCCTTAGCACATACGCCTCTTTCACGACCAGTCGTATACCCAAATTCAAACGCATAACATAGCTGCGATTATGTGCAGATTCGGGTAGCCGAATAATTTGACCAGATAGATGATTCTACAATATATACATTATGTATTACTAAATGCATAGATGAAAATATATGATAGGTTCACCAAACCTTTACTCATTTCATTCTATCGCTTACGTATCTGTTTCGTTATATTGCAGAAGTTCCTCACCATCAGATGATTAGCAGCAGTTTTCCAATTAAATTGGCAACCTAACAGAAAAGCTCCGCTTATGTTGTTTTCCATATTATAGGATTGCCTGACAGCAGTTTTTAGATAATCTTAGTTTGGCCATTCATTTCAATTAATGTCCAGCAATATACAAAGACAACTGTGACTGTATTGACAATTACTAAGAGTAATCACTATGGCACAGTGTTTGCCGAATCGAATATTTAAATGGGCATCGTGAACTTTAAGCCTGATGAAAAGACAACTTTGCTTTAGAGACATATATAGGATTGCGCGCAAACATCTTAAATAAGGACAATATTAGGAAATGCGGTTTCGCACATTCTAGCATAGGTTCAAGAGAACAAACACAACAGTCACGAGACGACTTCGCGGCCATATACC
>CM067345.1:18310010-18410010 GCA_034190875.2 Urechis unicinctus | reverse complement strand
GCGACTACAAATATGTATGTATGTATGTATGTATGTATGTATGTATGTATGTATGTATGTATGTATGTATGTATGTATGTATGTATGTATGTATGTATGTGTATGTATGTATGTATGTGTATGTATGTATGTATGTATGTATGTATGTATGTATGTATGTATGTATGTATGTATGTATGTATGTATGTATGTATGTATGTATGTATGTATGTATGTATGTATGTATGTATGTATGTATGTATGTATGTATGTATGTATGTATGTATGTATGTATGCATATATGTATGTGTGTATACACGCATACATGTATGTTTGCATGTATGTATGTAAGTTTGTATGTCGGAAGCGAAATATTAAATTTGCTGACAATATATATGTAAAGCTTGGCAATGTACTAATAATGTGCTGGGAAATGATCGTGTTTTTCTCTATACAATACGTGAATAAGCAACCCGATATTACCTTGCTTCAAATCACTTCCAATAGTGCTTGTTTGGTTGCACAACTCGAACATACGGCCTTTTATATCATTTGACACGCATCGCTTTTCTTTTGGTACCTTTCATTTGAGTCTAATTTCCGCCAAAACAAGCATTGTTTGATGTTTCCGGAAACGAACGGTATTAATCAAAGATGGATATCATCACCTGCCGCCATTGAATGCAATACTATATGATCTCCAGATATAATTTCAGAAATGTATATAGAAAACAAACATGAGCTCTTGTAGTGAGAAAAGCTTCGATCGAATCATCCCTCTGTGCATCAGATGTTGGGTAACTGAATGTGGCGGCAATGCATGATAACATTAACAGCATTGCATTCTAAAATAACCAACAATGCTCATTTTCTCGGCAAGGGACATTGCGACACTTTAAATATGCATTATTTTACCGCTCTTAGGTCGACAAAATAAAATCACGTACAAATGCAAAAACAGCCAAGGGGAATGTCATTTAATATAAAGAACCACTCAGACTACTCCAGTTATATAGAATCCCGCTGCATGACAATAATTGTAACCTAAAATGCGGAAATAATCATGTGATGAATTACGCGTCGTGCAAGTATAAATTATTTTCAAATGACATGGCTCTCGGATTTTAAAACTGCATTGATATTAACGCCTCCATGCATCCAATAAATGGATCACTCATGGCAAAAGTGACATCGGCGGGATGCCTCAACATTTCTGCTCTCTTTCAGAATGACCGTAACTGCGATATATGTGGTATATGAGACAAGTTCATCTCAAATAGACATTTGACCTACATTCTTTATCTTGTTCACTGTCTGTTTGACTTAAACATTTACATTAATATGTTGATCAAGCGCAACTTCACACCGTATGTTCGCCGTTCATATAATGTTACCGCGACGGAATTGCGCAAGGAGTGTGTTTCAGGCCGAAAAACCGACCGGATCGGTTCATCCCCGGTGGTGTTTTGATATCTGTCATTTAGTAAACCGAGCCTTTTGATTGGCTTAGAGGAAGGCGTCAGGTGATAAATATATATAACTATATCTATCACAGTGGTGCACTAATGTCACGGCATTTCCTCAGTGTTTTTTTTTGTTGATTCTCTTATTTCTACGGCGTTGCTCTACTACCTTATTCTTCTTGCGCCACGTTCTCTATAACCTATGTCCGACCACATAGTGATAGACTTATACTTTTCAAAACAGCTTTCCTCATACAAAATGCCATGGTACCTATTGTTCACAAGATGTGCTCGAAGCTAGTTGAGAAAATGTTGATAGTGCTCTTAGTTGCAGTCCCAATAATGCCTGCGATCTTATAATCTTGCAGCTCTACAAACGCCCACACAATTATATCTCCATAAGAATGCACAAATGATGCTGAACGTTGTCTGGCAAGTGAGCGCCTCATATTAACAAGTGGTGCATATCTGAAAACGGCAATGAACCTATTGTGAAATTGATGCTTGTGGGGTTACAGACGTATCTGCCGCGCTTGCCAATCGGATTTCAAGTTAAGCAGCGTTGGCCAACAAATATATTAATGCTACAACCATTTTGTTTTAAAGCTTATGTTGACTCGACCAATGTTTTGGAAATACAACACTTCGCAAATAATCAAATTGAGAACTTTCTCTGATGGCAGCTTCCAGCGTCATGTCTCGCCAGATTATATCACGTCAGCCATTTTAGATCCTGCGCGGCTCACGTACCATATTTGCATCTACACGAATATCTCGTTAAGGTAACGCTTCAGGATTGTTCATAAGACCTCTGTCACGGTAATTGACATAGTCACACGTCAGATATTAAAAATCACAATGGTTTGGTAATGTTTCACAATGACTTAAGCCCTAGAATGAAGATACTGGGGTTTTAATGTGATATTTAACGATGTATAGTCTATCTTATTACTACTTATTACTTCATTACATGCTACGAAATAACTTTTACATGTCTATTCATATCATAAAAACTGGCTACTTAAACATTATCAACGTCAGCCTAGTGTGCGGTATATTGGAACCATTATATCGGAATAGGACAAATTTTTGAACTTTGTTGGCTTCATTGATTATCAACTATGCCATATTGCTACACATTACATGAATAAAACCAGACAGGCATTATCTAACAAGTTACGTAGTCGAGATCTTATAAGAAACACTATTTCAAAATTGTCAGTTATTGACATTTAAGCCTTGAAATATGTCGAAAATCATCAATCACTGATTATTCCAACTGCGTCATCCTGAAATTTACATCGAATTACCTGAAGTACGAATTATGTTTGAGGTTTAGCACGAGCCTTGATGTAAATGTGAAATAACATCATATTATAAATGCTTCACTGTTATGTTGGTAGGTAAAAGCTTTGGCTCCTTCCAATGTTATGTAAAGAGCCGCCATGAGTTAATTAAGCCCAAGAAAGCCTCATCTTATTTTAAAGGTAATCAAATTGCTACTGGAACGAATGTTATCAATTAGCAGCATTATGAAGCGAGACGTGGTCTGCATTATGTCGCAGCAGGGGACTGTTCTGTCCACTAAAATGAAGCTTGCTACAAGCAATATGCTAGAGGAAGGTATTGGTTGTCGGGAAAACCACAATATCCACATTGTAAATGTCATAATGTGTGTGGGATCGTTGGAATTTTAGTTTTCGTTAGTCGATATTAACGTTAGTTCTCAATCAGATACCCAGCGACATTCTCAGTTGTGTATTATTGGGTGTTTTACCTCACAGCAAAGTAAGCCTTTTCAAACCATATTTTATGTAGCCTAATACTACACTTGACCAGAAGAGCTAGTTTCTAAATATGATCGATATGAATAGGATATTACTGAAACACAATATTAGGCAGCATGCGACGATGTTCAAAACAATTTTGCTTGCTTAACGTAATACTGCAGCGCAATTAGCATTTATCATTGTCTTGACATATATCCTCTGGCGTTCCCATGTGTTCTATTACCTAAAGTAACCCCAGAGTTCAAATCATCGCTAAATCCATGTTTAGCCAATCTCCTAAGTACTGTTCAAACCTCATTGCGGCCCTACTTACTCAACGATTACAGTTGTACTATTTGTCAAACTACTCAATCACCGTTGGATCGTCGAATGTGGTGTAAATGTTCACAAAGCAAATTCGAAACGAACCGAATGGTACTTAACGCTTGCCTTTCATAAGTTATACTAAGTATTTAGCCGGGACATACTACCGCCTTTTATTGTCAAATTAATCACCTGATCTCATCACCTTCATGTTTTGCTTATAGTGTCATGTCAATGTTAACATCATACAAATACTGTATAGATACCAATATGCATATATGTCACAAATCATTCGCGTTGATAAGACGTACGAAATTGAGCAAGACGGCATATTTTATCTCTGTCTTCGCATTAATCGAGTCGCCAGATACACGAGTAAACTTAAACAAAATACATCGTATGTGTTGTTCACGTTCCTTTGACATCCAGCGCAATTAATACATTCAACAACAACAACAACAACAACAACAACAACAACACAATGACAACATTCAGTGCCCCCGTGACAATCAAAATTATCGACACATTTTTGTAAGAAAAATGACTATGCATGCTAAGTATAAGTGGCAAATTAAAACTAAAAGACCGGCACAGCGTCGTTAATTATGCCCCAAGTGGCTTAACAAATAATAATGTTGATTATTATCGCTGGTAAAGCTCAACGCATTCTGCCGTCGTGCTGTGTTTATTCATCGCGTTACCTTTCCGGTTTTAATAATCAGCAATATTTTCATGATAAAGTATTTAATGGTTCCAGCTGATTAGAATACTACACAGACAATCAAGCAACATACACATCTTATAGATACATAATGAGAAGTATAAAATTCAAACGGCCAGGAAACTGTTGTGCATTATTTCATTTCAATAAGTGAGCAATGGGTCCCAAACGCGTTGGACTAAAATATTTTAACACGTCAATGAGGCGCAAGCCAGCTTTGCTTAGCAAATATTTCCCGAACACGATGAGAACTTGCCTAGCTGCCTGTGGAATAATGCTTACATTTTAGTTAAAGCGAGGACCTAACCATATGATAAGTATTGTCAGGAAAATGTTGAATATAAGCGAGGGATGTGGTAAAGGCGGTTTTGAGAAGCATCATTTTATTCGTTTGTCAGCAATATTAAGGTAAACATACTAAAGGTCTTATTAAAGTATATGTTAACATTGAATGCATTATGTACTGCGAAACTGCTAAACGATATTTTAAAAAAAAACCGGCCCAATGTGGCAAACAAATGAAAACCCAAGATGGTATAAATTATTAAGATATTGTGGCATGTTGAAGGCGTTTAGGCGACGAACGAGCGAAATCCAATACCCCAATTGAACATGAATGCTCCCTTCATGTAATTGCATTTGTTTTACCTGAGAGCGCAAAAAGTCCCACCTGATTTATGGTCAATGTTTATTAAGCCGAATTACGTTGCTATACGCTAGCCAACCAATGATTACGAGTATATCTATTTCCGTTGTATACTGTTTATTTTCTAGTCAGTATTACCTTCGGTGTCAAATTAATGCTGTTGAGCAGTAATGTTTACACGCAATCAGATTATGCTGGCATTTGGCAAGAATCAGAAATAAGGAACATCATATTTGTTGTTATGTGTTGTCAATAGTGGACATAGCTATATGCACACATTAATATTAAAAACGAATAATTATATTCTAGTGTTACTTAGATGTTCCGTGTAGACACGTTTTTAATAACAAAGGCTTCCACAATGATGGCGCATTGGTTTATTAATATCGCTAATACGTTGTGGTAAAACCGGCGGTTCTATCGACAAAGCCTTATTAGCTGAATTAGTCTCTAAGTGGCGTCATGTGCTTGCCGAAATTTGAACCACAGAAGCGCCAACCAGCAATCTGTTTGATAATCCTTTTTACCATGACGCTTTGTCGTTATAGCGCTCAAAAATGTTGCATTTAAGTAAGCCACCTTAGAATAGTAAGCATGCATATGGTTGTGTTCGCGAGGCGAATCAATCAAAATGAATCAAAGCCAATTTAATTTTTGCGAACAATTAGGCATCCTCCTATCAATATCAACCAATGGGAATGAAATAATTGAAATTTGCACATACCCGTGTTAATATACGCGCAACTTTTAGTATTCACGTTGCTTTTACTCCGCCGTGGTCGAGGAAAATCAATGAAAGCAGCAGGTCATTGTGGCTGAAGAATTGCGGAACTACGACAGACGTTTTACATCCTATTGAATGAATCATCCTTTCATAACTTAGACCACTGATGAGACTACAAATTAAATGGGGAGTAGCGTTAGTAAGCAGGATCAACCTTGTAAAATGCTTTACGTCATCAACAAGGTACACATTAAGGAATGGTGAAAGACGAAGCGCGATTAACTATTATATATTATACGGATTACTACATCAAAAGTCACCATGCACGAGTTCAGATATTTGTTTCGTATTAACGAATTTGGTTATCACATACTCTTATTACAATATTATAAACTTCCCACCCGATGCCGACATTGGCTAAGAGTATACATCTATCTACTGACTGTTTCATTTGACACAATCTATGTTACAGTTTCTGTATTGATTGAAATCGATTCGTAATATTCATGCAAGCAACCGATTGATTGCACATAGCATCAACTTTTTTTTGCGCAAAAAAACTTTTTTGACAACACCATAAAGAAACAAAAGCAGGATATGTTGACTGCCAGCTATTGCTAGTGATTAAACATAAACAGAAAATTGCAGAGTTGACAGCACACCATGTTGATCGGACGGCAATTACAGACACACCTAGGCAAGCTGAGGTTATATTGCCGATATTCTAAATTCAGAAGATTGTTATTTAGGCTAAGCTGGAGTGTTATGTTGAATTGAAACTCATTCTGACAGCAAGAGCATTTGCTCGCAAGTGTGACTTTTGTTAACCTTCTCTAACACCAAATGACACCTTCCACGATGAGCACGCGAGAGTGATAGCGACCAGGACAGCTTATACTGAACTTATTCTTCTTCTATATGCAACACCTAGGACCGACGTCACTACTTGTGATCTATTGAGAGAAATAACATAGGACCGAATTGTGATGGTGAAAAATAATTCGTGGCTTGATATTGTCAGCGTTCACGAGATGTGTAACCGAACGTTCATTATTAACTTTTGGCGCAGACATTGTAGCAAGATTCACAGGTACGAACTACAAAATAGAAACCCCTAAGACACGTCCTCCATGTCAGCTGAATCCAGCATTCCACGTAGAAACATACTTTACTTCGTGGCTCTATGTGCATTCCTAAACCTCAGGAGCATGACGTGTCTTCCTTTTATAAATAACGTCTAAACCCGATCGCAAATGTTCGGAGGTGCGCCTGCCGGTGTTTTGCCTCACGAGAATGTCGTAGAAACATCCCTAACGGGGTGTCTTTACTTACGGTACTCTATAAACCCTTCCATGTGACAACAAAAAATACCGATTCTCGTAAATAGTTGTATACGTATAAGTCCTTGAAAGTGACTTATTAGCAAGGAAACTGTGCTTTTGCTAGTGGGTTGTGTTCAAAAGAGGCATATGTCAGCTGTAAATCTGTGGCAGTTGCCACAATTGGCGTAACAAAAGCGAGGTTTTCACATAACATTAAACACAATGAGTATCCATCAATCAACGCGTACTTTGCTAGTCAAAACCTATACCCCATTCAAAATCATCATTGGTAGGAGAGCGAATTAGCGTAGATATATGGTCTAGCAAAGGCAACTTGTTAATCCAATATATCTCACTAAGTTAGTCTGAATTCAAATAAGCTTAAATGTTCCAGGTGGTGAATTTAAGCTGATACTGCACCAAATCATCAAACCCGGCATCAGCAAAACCATGCTGAACATAGATGAGAGACAGGATAACAATTTTCCAACGCCATGTTGAATCAATTCGTAACGAGCGATTCAATTACTTACATCGTTACATGTAGATTGCTGCCGATTGATTGCACCACCGCCAGCCGTCTTATACAAAATGAAAGTAAATTGACGGGGACGCGATATCCATGCTTTGGTGAGGTCAATCCCCGTCACATCGAGCATCACCAAAGTAACAGTAATTAATAGAGACGACATTGACACTTCGTAAGCTGCTTTACAAAAGCACTCAATCATTGATTTCTACGGACATTAAACATAATAATATTATGCCTATTTAAGCTATTGTAACTATCAGGGTATAAAAAACGGACTGCATATCACTGAATATGTCAAGAAATAGACATTTCTGATTGATCGACATCTTATATATCCAATCATTATTGGCTCACCCCTCCTTTATGGTATCTTATGCGTCTTCTTACTGTTGTTACACGTGCTGATATATACCCCGACAGATCGAATTGCAGGGTTGCGAAAGTAATTCTGACAATACAACCCGATATGTGACGTATGTTCAGTAATAATAGCTGTGGGGGATCATATCTCAAACATACTTGATGAAATCAGCCATATAAACTTCCGGCGAAATAATTCGTCGGAGTTTATCCATCTACGATCTTAACTATCTAACAACTGGTGTATTTGCTATTCCATTGAATATATGCTGTTTGCTTGTTTTTTTTATGAATTCGTCGGTTACCTAATTCTGTATGCATTAATCTTAACGGGTAAAATGTGATTTTTCCTTACTACTTATCTATGGCATACTGCTCGTCTTCTTACATATGGCGTTAAATACAATGTTTGCTTGTACGTGTTCTCGATGATTTGAAAGATTGGCTTACTACATCACATACTATGCGTCATGTATTTGATATATTGCTTCGAAATAGATACTTTCTACATGAATCAGTCAATAATCTATTTACGAATAATATCAATGCTAATATTATGAATATGCCCACATTATCTCAACCTGGTGGCAAAGGATCTATCAAACTCGCTAGAATTCGGTAAATTTGAAATGTACAAATGATCCATGATAATGTATTGTCATCGTGCACGGCACTGATGATAGTCGTCTGCTCACAAATATTCGCCTGTCAAATCTTACATTAAGTTAAGTTTTGCAGATAATTTCAGCCACATTCAATTGATACTTTTCCAACACATACATAGACAGATGATATATATGGCACCTGCATGATGTCGTCGGCGATTATGTAGTGCGTAGAAGGTACCTACGACGGGCACTGGTAAAATAAGCTGCCCATATTGTGACATTATTCGGGTATTGAATTTACTTCCTAATCATCTGATGTGCATGATAAAAGTTGTACAAAACCTTTCAATTCCTGTAAATCTGTAATCCCTTTGATAAAACTTATCGGGTGTAATCATCAACTATTTCTCATCGACCAAAATGTTCACGTTGATTGTTTTAGCTTTCGTCGGACAAAGATCTGTCCTGAACAACAACCGCAGCTGCTTACCAGGCCGGATGTCTTTATCTTGATTTTCTCACTTTCTCCAATCTCTTGTTATTTGCTACCTAGCAACAAATGTCACGTGCATGTTACTGCATTGCGCATGCTCAGCATGTCAATTGATTCAATGCGGGTTTGCAATTGGTTTAGAAAAACAAACCATTCCGGTTAGCATTCGCCTTAAAAACACAACATAACAGTTACACAATGACTTTACTTTGTATATGACTTACAAAACATGTGCATTATGTTATGCAGCTGATGCTTGATAGTATGTTTTCATTTGAGATGCAAAATGTTCCAGACATCTCAAAGTATCATTGAGTGCAATGTGGCGGAATGAATGAATGAATATTGTACCAGAAACACGATATGTCACCTAAATCATGGCTCGTAAATGTCACAAAGCACTTAATAAGTTTGTTACACATGCTCAATAGCATCAAATGTACAGGTGTTAAAATGTTGAATGCAAAACTGAGACACCCATCGGCAACTATGCATGCAGCTTATCAACTCTGCTTGAGTTTTCATATCATTTGTAAGATGGTTGACTATCGTCGTCACACATTTGGGCGTACCGCACGGTTCAACAGCTACGATAATTAACAAAACTTTGGTAAAGATGTGTAACAAGGTCTGTGTACTATTACCGATTCAAAATCGTAATGCTATTGTGAACTCTGTAATTAACAGGTGAAGTACCGTTTACATGTCTTACATGTGAACGGTTGCTATAGCTTCAGATATATGCCATGAAATATCTTTTGCAACATAAAGGCATAGCAAGACCCCATTTAAATATATATATATTCAATTCAGCGTGATCCTTCTACTTCGGTCATCAATTATTTCTTTTCAGCAACAGTAAAACAATGTGATGAATCATTGTATAGGCTGCAGCAGCGATATGTGATACTTAGATATTGGACATTACCATGAAGGCAAATGACCAGGACCCTAGAGCAGGTGATATTTGAGATGAGTTATTTTCTCGTTCTACAGAAACGTGACGTACATTGTGGAAGTTAGCAGCACCAGATATATTCTGCTGTTTGCTGGTATCATCTTACTGAGCGAAAGCCACATTGTATGCACTGGGATAGAATGTGTGCTATGTAACCGTTGCAAATATTTATTGTGTATCCATCTAAGAAAAAATACCCATAATTCGGCCTGCATTGTCAAGCGATATTCATTGAATTTTGTGGTCAAAAACCATGCGCTGAAGAATAAACACATAACTTTAAATACACTGTATCTTATTTTCTCCTCAGTATATAAACATCGGTCTAATGTTTCGAGCACTTGTGATAGGATCAGTCTATATCCCATAGAAAAATGTATGCAAAAGTCGTTTGATGGAGACTTAATAAAACTAGGGTAACATAGAATTGCAGACCCATTCTACCGAAGACAGATTGAGTGCAGTGTTCATTACAACCCGACCGCATGACAGACAGCATGGAGTGGTACGCAGCATTGGCATCGCAGCCCACATTGTGTTGCCGCCAAGAACGACATGTAAGAATTGTCTAAAATGAAATAGAAAAAAGGTGTCAGAGTGCATATGACATCGCGATATAATGATAAATGCAAATAATTGATAGGTATATGCAGCATACATAGAACACTACTGGAGAAAGTAATAGTTATTGTGAATACAAATGTTCATGGTGACGCTACAGATACTTCCGAACGCAATAGATTGATACTTAAAGCGCTGGCAGACGAATTATTGACCAAAAAGAATTCAGATAACGGCGATCTGTAGTGTACGATTAACGAGGCACAACTGCCGCTAAGGCGGAGATGACCGACATAAAAACAATAGTCGCTATCCCTCCAGACTCTAAAAAGATATCTCTTTATGGCCCTGTATATTCAAACCAACGGTTGGCTTTAATCAATCCGAATTTACTGCGCATTTAACGGAACAAAGCCCGAAGGGAACACTGGTGTAAACACGAGGGATCTACCCGAGCTTGGTATATGCGTGCCAATCCATGTGGCAATGTCCCAGTAGTATGAGCTGCCTTTCAGTCAATATTGGTTCATAATGCCTTTATTGTCTGTATTCTATGATACATCCAGAGGAATAATAATGTATAACTATTTTTAGACACATGGAGAAATACCAAGAAACGCGTGTTTACCATTACGATTGAATGTGAGACCGGGTCAACCGTCAATAAGTAAGTATGCGATTCGATGCCACATATATGTTCAGTATCCCTTTTACAACAGACCATTATACGCTTATGCTCAGTTTATGAACCAAACACATAAGGACCGCCGATCCCCGTGCTTCAAAAAAAAAACACATGCAAACCCAATACGTACTACCATGAGTAATAAATCAAAATTTATTATAAGAGTCATACAAATGATGACATGTCGTGGACTTAATGAGGAATCATTATTATCGATCAAAGCGTCAATAAATGAATATATAGCATTAGTCAACATGGTGTGTGCGCCATATTCGGTACACCGAATATATCTGAGTACCATCGTACGATAGCATATGATGCATCACGACAATGACGGCAAGCCAATAAATTTGGAACCACATACACATATGGATGTCACTGCGAAACATTATGTAAGGTGAAAGGTAGCTACCGTTTAGAAAATCATGCTGCTATAGCTTGTTGTAACAATAGTACTCATGTACTCCAGAAATATATATGGAATAATCCGAATCTGATGGAACTCTCGATGAAATATGTACCTGCGAGCTATGTTTCTGCGATATTTCTACCCACAAAGGCCCGTAACGATGATCAATACAGATGTGATATGTGCAGTTCAATAACAACATTATTTACTCCTCAGTATATACACATCGGTCTAATGTTTTGAGCACTCGTTGGAGGCGGTAGTTGGTTATTGGCACAATCATCTAGCCAACAAAAAGCTTTATCACTAAAATTAAGAGTAATAAGGGAAGGTATTTTGGCAAATCGTCGATGTTGCGGGTTCTGATGGCTTTTTGTGGCCTGTTTGCTTCGGTAACGATCAGCCAAAGAGTTTATAATGCGAAGTGCAAAGATTTTCTTACACATCTTTACCAAAGTTTTGTTAATTATCTTAGCCGTTGAACCATGCGTTACATGAAAATAGTCAACCATCCTATGAATGACATGATAATTCTAGCAGAGTTGATAAGCAACCTGCATAGCTACCGATGGGTGTCTCAGTTTTGCATTTAAATGTTCACACCTGTACATGTGATACTATTGTTCTATGATGATGTGCATCGGCATTTGAGTGACATTTACGACCCATGATTTAGGTCACATATAGTGTATCTGGTACAATATTCACATCATTCAGCTTGCGACAATGCATTCAATGATACTTGTGATGTATTGGACATTTCGAATCTCAATTGAAAACGTACTATTAAGCATCAGCTGTATAACATAATGCACATGTTTTTGTAAGTCATATATAAAGTACAGGCATTGCGTAACTGATATGCTGTGTATGAAGGTACTAGTTAAGGGAACGCGGTAGATGTTTATTAGACATTGGCATGAAATTGTGTCTAGTCTTCATATATGGCGATGAAATACTAATTGGCCGTTTTTCGTGGATCCTGATTCGGAGAGAAGAGTCATAATCACGAAGTGGAATGCCTATTGCACGGGTATATATTGTGTTCATTAGCGCAAAAGCGGATTAATTGGAATGTAACATATTAGATTAGTATTTGAAGCATTGAATTCACCGTGTGTGGCACAATTGTTGAATAGGCTAACAAATATATGATTGTTGTTGCGAATATGAGACAAATTTGGCTCCTACAGCACTGACTAGTGAATTTATGTGTCGACGGCGAAACATTTCACTATGGTTAACGTCCGTAAAAGGCTCACCAGAAGTAACTTATGCAGCTTGCAACATCAAGGGGGCATATGGCTTGCTTGATGCGTCAAGTCATCTACTTAATCATTCCACTGTGCATATACTGTACTCTTGCGGAATTTGCTAAATAGAAGCAAGACGCGGAGTGTCAAACGGCACTGCCACATACGCAATCTAATCTACTGTTGAAGTGGTAGGATTCACAATAGACCGCCATATATGCGGCCGAATACGTACACTATTCAGTGATTTATAGTATTGTGCTAAGCGGGTTATCGATTGATATGTTTGAGAGGCAAAACAAATAATTAGCACATGTCTAACGCTTGCACAAACATGCATATTACCATATGTTTCGTGACATTGCCCTTTCACTGCACATGTGACCCTATGTATGCTTTATGAAGTTGAGGTAGCAATATTAAAAAGGCTAATTAAACGAGTCATCCCCAAAGCTAACCGGCCATAACGTGATTGAAGCATTTGCATTAGGTGTAATACCTGGCTAAATGTACGTTACCACCGCAAAAAGGTAACCATGGTCCAGAAAATTCCATTGTCATTCTAAGGAGTCGCCATCATTCAGCTTACTTTTCGTAAAGCGGATAAAGCATTTCAGCAGCTTAGTGACCGGCTGGGGCTTGCATATGGGCTGAGAGGTAACAATGACTTCAATTTATGTTTTGAATCGATAACGTCAAGTAAGGGATAAAATTAATCTTACCTGTTCTATAGCCCATATCGTGAAATACAAGCTCAAATTTGATGAAGCTTCTCTGGAAGAAGCAGTAAGATCGCATAATTGGCTCGCATAGAGCAGGCAGGCTAACTGATTTGGCATGATACTTTCTTCATACGATGAATAAATTCAAACGCCACATTGATGACAAAAACCTTTTGAATTGCAGAAACACTCTAATTCATGCCTGGCACACGCAGTCATGTCAAAAGTCAAGAGCAAACATGTTCCTACAACCACCCTAGCCTTAATGATGTGATGATTTGAAAAGGTGTTGAACATGCACAGACAAAAAAAGTATCAGACAGATAAATCTAATGTGATCGTGAACCCCCTCTCCTAAGTGCAAATATAATTATTTTCCGTCGCACTCACGAGAGCGCTACGTAACACTTTATTTCGTCTAGGGATGGTGCGTACCATATGATCGCGTTAGGTAGATGTCGGCTGATGATATATTTACCACTTCCTCCTACCATGCTACAAGAAAGAAACCACAAAGGATCCGTAACAACGGCAGTCAATGACAATATGCACCACATGTTTTGTTGCTCATGATCAAACAATGCTGCAATAATTGCTGTAATCTGTTGTAAAACTGCAGCTGTCAGCTGCTATCACCATCACCGCCTCAATGACGTAACGGTTGCTAACGGTTGCGAATATGCAACGACAATAAAGTAATTAGAGAAAGATATTGCAGCAATGATAGTCAAAATCCTTTTCCACTGTAAGTACAACTAAAATCATCGCCTGTACGTGTCTAGTTAGTTCTATAAGACACTCTTCATGGTCTAGGGATGTGTTTGTCGGACGATTGCTTAATGCAAATGACGGCTCATTTCGAATATCACGTTGTTCCTCCTCAACTTAAACAATAAAGCACAATGGGTCTATGGCATGCGCGGCGCTAGTTTTACGGCGGCAACGGACGCCTTATGTATCTCTATTATGCCTTTCAAGCAACACTCTAATTCCAGGACAAAGACGTATGTAATACAAAAACGAATAATCGTCGTGCCTCCAGGACAAGCATGTAATAAACTGTTATATCTCATTTGAGATACTTATATAGCCCAGTATAATCGAAGCAAAGTGTTGCGTAATTAAATCCGATTTTACTGCGCATTTTACGGAACAAAGCCAGAAGAGGAGACTGCTCTACATATAAGGGATCACCCCAAGCCTGGTACGCGTGGTCCAAGTTGCATTAGTCGGCGGCAGTCGCCCATTGCGTTTATATTGTCGGTAGTTTATGGGGCACCCAGCGTTATCAGAATGTCGTGTCACTGTTGGACAATATGATAGATGCGTTGGACGACATGACTAGGATAACACAGTGAACGTAATGATTATATCATGGAGTACTTACCGGTAGAGAAATCTATCCACTATAATAAGAGTATAATACTGTGGGTCCGACTGATCACACTGCGTTTAGTACTATCA
Organism: Urechis unicinctus; assembly: GCA_034190875.2. Classification (NCBI taxonomy): domain Eukaryota; kingdom Metazoa; phylum Annelida; class Polychaeta; order Xenopneusta; family Urechidae; genus Urechis; species Urechis unicinctus. The sequence continues at coordinate 18,395,017 of CM067345.1, read as the reverse complement.
TGTTATTTGCGGGGAGGGAGAGCATTGTAAAGGAAAAATAAAACTGCATTTCAGTACAGACACATACATGATATGTTAAAACGACTTGTGTGCGGGAAGTTCTCATGATATGCTGACATTTCGGTGGCCACATAAATACAGCTCTTCTCGCTATAGCTCATGGTGCGTCAGAAACGTTTGCATGACATTATAAGACCAGCAGGAAATGGATAATTAAGGAATAACATGCCGATTCACGCTTTAGTGACAACATAAAAACCTACTTTATATATTTCCTCACCATCTCCCGTATCCAGGAACCTGTTTATAATGACGGTCGCATTTAATGACCCTTGTAGGATCAAGATGACTTGTTGTCACTAATCCCAAACAAATCGAACCACCATTTTGAGCTCTAATTGATTTTCAAAGAACAGCAAAGTATTCATGATCAAGATAGACAGTTTAGCAAGTATTATTGGCTGAGTGGCCGAACCAAAACATGTATACAAAAGTAACGAGAAAAAACGGATTTGCCACAACGCACGCGTTTAATCCCCTCACAGTTCAAACATTTGTAAAGTGTTCGCTTATTCGCAATGAATTAATAAGTGATTCCAAATGCTGCAGACCATAAAGATTAACGTGTCATCAGAATGTTAAATGTCCTTCTATTATACTATTGAATGGGAACAATGTGTCACCGATTACCGCAGAGAACACAGGTTTAAACCATTTTCCCACAGATAATTGCAACGCAAGAACTGTAATAACTACTGAATACGTCCCTGTCCTTTCCACAGACAGGTAGCAGCTAAGCAATTAACGCATTCGACGAGGATGGTTCTTTACTCTCGCCACAATCTTTGCCGACAGAACGCAAAATAAACAACTCGGGATGCTATTCACGCGAGGTGCACCATATGCCCTATTAGCCACATTGACGCGTGGTAGGTTAGTCCAATGTCTCAGTATCATAACCATTTAGCTACCGAGTGGTTTCACATTGGCTTATGCAGCTTTAGGTACTTAAATTAAAAGTGACCTTAAGTTTAGGTCCTTATACAAATATGGCTGTACCCGCATATATTACACAATATTCGAGTAGGCATATGCAGCTTTATGTGGCTTAAATGTTCGCAATTTACCAAGGATTATAGCAGGTGATAAATAGGTGAACCTTTAACATTATCCGTGATGTAAAATTGTAAAACAAATTATACTAGTGCTTACTCAAATGCTAACCGAAGAAATGATCACCAACGGATTTTACATTGAACAAGTGAACGGATCAATAATTGTTCCAATACGCAATTCCATGGCCGTCCACTATTAACTAGTTGTTAATTAGGTATCATTGATCGTCAGTCATGTGATGTTGTATGCATGATGGGTTGTTCACCACATGACAACATTTGCATTGCAGTGTATGAAATAAGGAGGCATTCTACCATAATAACATATTGTAAATCAAGAAGACAACAAGCCTTTACAAGGCAAGGCATGTCCATGCGTCTAGTTGCGTATTCAAACACATGTAAAAGTATCAATCATTCATGGGTCTTACTTTTGTATTGACATTGAAAGCGAGTGCGCCGTTCAATGAGGATATTCTGCTGATCACATTAACCAAGGAAAACACAAAAGTACAAGATGAATTAACATTCTGTATTTCAAAACATTATGTCATTCATATAGCATTGCCATGATGCTATAATATATTACCTTGAAATTAAATCTGATTATGGCATTTAATGGGTGTTATGTGATTTAGCAAAATACCGCATGACTTTTCAAGCATAGTATATGCGACCACATTGATCAAAGCGGGCGATTATTTTACAATCCTGATTTTGCATGTATCATCTTTGCGTAATGGCGTAACGTTGCTTTACCCCTTCCAATCATGATGTTTTCAGGACATACAATATGATGAAATTTGCGTTTCTGCATACAAAGTATGTCGGACCTACCAACTCTCCTGATCTTTGCTTATTAAGAGTGGAAATTTGTCTTATCTGGTAGTGCCAGGTGCATTTTATAACCAATTCATAGATAAATACAATTAATAAAACCTTTACTATATCTGCATCAATAATGTCTTGCAAATACGTACCCCATTGTTTTATGTGGCGAACGGACTTGGTTGGCATTCACCGACTGTTTTCTTATACGCTGTGTTATTGACCACTCTCGCCTGGGTTGTTGATTTTTTACATGCTTTACTGAATCGTTGTAGGTTGCGTAGATTATCGTCAAATAATAATTGACGGGCCACGAACGTTTTTTTCACTTTTCTGTTGCTTTGAAATTAACGTAGGAGTCATTTCGTATACCGAAAACTGTGGTTAACATGCACCTCCTAATGAACTGACTAAGTTTGCAGTCCCTGCAAAGCCGGCAGCAGTTAAACATTTATAGTCTTCCATATTGCTAGCGTCTGCGTGGCCAGGTACTTAATAGAGCGGATCGTCTCAGATATTGAACACATATTGTTTTGAACTATTGGCGATATAACATTATAATAAGTTCTACAAAACCGGTTGAATTCAATGAGCTCTGATCATATTGAGATGATTAAAACCCACAATGATCGCTCATATTGGAATATATGCCTCTATTTTGTTGCTATAAGCCTAACTGCAAAGCGTCGTTTTAGTTGTCATAAAACTCACCGTTGATACATGCAAATAGCAGAATGCTTGACTTGTCAAAGGAATATAGTCTGATTATCCAGGTTTTACACGTTATTTACAAAACTCTCCACACTTTAGCCGGGCAATTGACAAATGCGTTAAGCAATTTGTCTCTGCGTTATTCGGCATCAAGGTGTTTTTGTGCGACTTAAAAATATCCTGTTAGCTTGTTGATGATGCCAGCCACGATCGCCAATTCTAAAGCACAGTATCTCAGTGAATGACAATATACAATGACGTTTTGAAGACTCCGTACGTTGTTGGTTCTTATTTCGACGTGCCTGTCTTACCCCGATTATCAAGCTAAATTAATGGACACCACATGCATTTTTCAACGTTTTATTATATATATTTTGTAGAACGACTAGCTTACAGCGAGCACATTAACGTCGATTCAAATTGAATGAAACTAAGATGTTTGTTTATAGACGGTAAAGTAAGTCCCCCTTTGAAGGTCCTCACACATTAATCTGACTTAGTTTCAATGATTGTGAAGAGGATGCACGCAATCGTAATCAATTATGCTGAACATAGCTTACATCGTTCCACTTAAGAGGCTTGGTGGATCTGTAACAGACCTGCAGGCATTTGAAAAATGACTGAGATCAATGAGGTAATTATCAACTAGGTACAGGAGACGTATAATCAACGATGGAATATTGCGAATATGTTTAAATCAAAGTTGCATGAATGAAAAATTTACAAAGGCCCCTCCTGACTGCTTGTCCACTGCCATATTGCGTCGATATTTTTCCTGCCCTCGTTAGCGAGTGAATAAACTCAATAAGTTATATTTCATTATTGGCATCAGTGCTGAAAATAGCTATGTGCTCGTTGCAGCTTTTAGGGTCGAAATTTATTTTAAATTTGCAGTATGTATATGAACAAGTATAACAGTGCTTAAAATAAGGTTTCATAGGGTCATTAAAGAGGCGATTCTACGTGACTGGATACTATAACTCAACAGTGAATGACGCTCTAACGAAAGTAACACGTTTCCCTCTGGTTTCTTCATTTCTGAGAAGTAGCTGCATTTGTGCTACTAAAGCAGTGGGTGGTTAATTAGACCATACTGAGGTGATGAACTATATTAGTATATTTCCCCATTGTGATTTGCGGGCTCACATCTTTCACTGCTGCTCTAATTAACACGTACATCTGATGGCAGGTGATAATTGCGAATGAAATCGGCACTATGCAGCCTCATCGCGGCAGACTCCGACGTCGGAACCGTTCTAGAGATTGCCTTATCGATACAAGGAGAGACGTTTTCAATCACAAAAATGCGGGAAAACATAGAGTAACAAATGAATTCCTAAAATTTGACGTCATCGTTCTGTTTTCTTACTTGTGTGAAAAACCTATAAAGTTGCTGGTACATCTGCAACACTAATCAATAATGTTCATATCAATGCTGGTTAGGATTTCGATAAGAATAAAACTGTGTGCGGAATATTGCTGAGTGTCGTCATCGATCATTACTCTATGTATCGTATTCTTGTCACATGTTCCGTACCCAATCGATCCCCCAATGTTACATATTAACGAGTCAGATATTATTGCTATATAATTAATGTTCATACCGGTGGCGCAAACGGATTAGTTGTTGCAATAAATGCACTCCTGTTAAGAAAGCCAGTGTATACATAGTATCATAAACCATTAGTGGCAAGATGTCTTATTAGTTCTATCATACATATATATCATTTATACGTCACATATATGAAGATATTATTTAGAATATACAGAAATAAATAACTTATCTATTCGGAACTAGTGAATGGAAACATATAAAGAGTATCGGTCGAAGTATCATCGTGATAATAAACGGCATGGGACAATACAGCTTAAGCCTTGTGAGTTGCCAGGTTTTATGAAAAACAAATGAGCGATTCCGCAATCAATAATCACACCGAAATAGCACCATTACTGTGGTTATTTCACGTATGATGGTCAAGTCCAGCAAACGGAAAACTACCCCCTTACGATCCGCTCTTAAAATCAATGGAATCTCCTGTCAAAAATGCATATGTTTTTAAAACCGTTTAATGAGATAGAACTAAACGATGATTACGTGTCCCTCAATGCCTCAGGCTGTGCTGATATCAATTCTTTGATATTAAAATCATTTAGATATGAGTTATTGTCTCTAGTGACATATGACGTTAATGCACCATTCAGACATGGAATATTCCCCGATGTCATGAAAACTGCAAGTGCTAGCCCAAATTATAAAGAATGCCATTGAAATATGTTTCGTTTTATAGAATAGTTTCCGAATTGTGTAAAGACCGGCCAAACATGCTTATGGGTTTGAAACATTGTATAAGGATCAGCATGGTAAAGGCTATTTAACAGATCTAGCACTCATTAAAGATTCTGATTATTATCAACAAAGCTATTGATGCAAGAACCCACGCTTTTGGTGTTTTTAGAATATTGTCAAAGGTTTTTGACGCATTAAATAATAACGTACTGGTAAGAGAATTATAACGTTTTGCCATTGGTGCACAAGTATTACAATGGTCATCATAAAAGGAGAAAGTAGCATTCGGTTTTCCCTCAGGATAAATAAATATACCAGTTTCGGTTTTTTGAAAATATGTGAGTGATATTTATCTTGTAAGTGAAAATCTAAAGTTTGTCATACTGGTGATACTAACATTTCTGCTATAACAGTTCTAATATAATTGCTGTTATTTACGATTAAAATGATAGCAAAATTAACACTCACAATGATATTGCTGTAAAACGGAGAGAAGGTCGGACAATGAGTATCTGTGCGTAAAAAAACATATGGTCCATTTTGCTGGAACGAACGTACATAGTATGTCAACAAGACATTGTCCGAAAGTATTGGCAATGTGTACAAAACATGACATTCGCAAAACGAATATCGTGACTAAAACCGCATAAAACGATGTCTTTACCTCAGAGAATATATTTAAATATTATCTGGTGCTCTATTAAAGACATCAAGTAAAATTGTCTTCACAAACGAAAATGCTATAACTTAATTGGATAGCAATGAGATGCGCATAGGTATGTTTCTGTACAAATTTACCACAGATTTATCATCCTTGAAATATAGCTTTCCTTGCACATTTGACATAGATGCACATCAGCACAATACATGACAAGGGTGTTTATACTACATTCCGAAATCCAGACATTATAAATTTTTATTGACTGAATCGAACAGTCTACCTGATGTTATCAAACATGCATCGTATTTAATGTTTAGTTCTGTAATTATTAAAAAATACTATTTGAACATATTGTCATTAGCAGCAGTATGCAAATTGCTTATTGTCGTTATATTTACTATCGGAATCTCGCTTCCTTGCTGAAGTTATATTTTTCATTATTTTATTTGTTTGAATGCGTAAATTTGTTCATACTGATTATTGCATTGTGTTCATATTTCATAAATTTATTCTGTTTAGAAATATAAGTTTATCTGTGGTTATGCGCAAAAAAATTATGACTTTCGTGATTATGCGACATTGCAGCATTGTGTGTTCTCAGTATGTGAATTAAAGAAGTGAACCGCAGTCCATTAAACTTACTGCGCGACAACACTACCCTGTATGCAACACGTATATTACCAAAAACATGTAAAGGCAATTATATCGACTAAATTTAAATTTGTCATGCGAATTGTGGCATGCCGTGGATATCGTTTAAGCCCATTTTAGCTCTAACGGATGAAAAAATATATCATTCATCAACACGGCCTGTGTGTCATAGAAATTAATATTTGATAGATCTAGCGGTGACGTGTTCTAGCCCAAGTGTGCCTAAAATATCCAATCAAGCTAGCAAAATGGCTACACGAGAAAATGTGGTTATCAGTTTTTGAGACCCGCGTCTGGCTGGTGCTACTCCTTGTGACGCTTTCTAATCGGGATCGGACGATTACTGCACCAATTTTTCTAAACCGAGGGCTTTTGTGTTTGTTGTAGCAATGAAAATGGCGCCACATAATATTTCAGACATGAAAATAATTTGGTTATGTCGATCATTGTTGTGTGCTCTTTATTACGTAAATTGATCAACTGAAATAACTGACATTAGACGAGGTATAATTGAGCCAATTGTCCATATAAATAACATTGTAAATAATCTTTAATGTGATATTGCAATACAAGTTAATTTGCTGCTTTATTGGAACTTTTTATGGTTGCAATCGAAAATAGCAGTATATTTGTCAACACAACTGTCATCTACAGCCTAATTATCGTCTAGTAAATCAGTTAGTAACAGTTATAAAAAGTTTTCATTTTTTGGCAACATGACTGCCATTATCAATAAACAACTCATGTGAATTTTTGCAGCAAGCCAAAATGCAAGCTTTGGCACATTTTATTGACTGGTAATACTTTGAAGATCTATCTCTCTTGTTTTTGGTCCAGTATTAACATCAAGCAAAATGCTAAATTTTACGAGCGTCAAAGCGATAGCCTATTAATAGTGTAAATAATGGACGAATTTAATTCTGGATTGCTTCGGTACCTTGTCAGATTTGAAAGCTACATTGTATAACTGTTTTGTTAACCAATTACACTTGCTGAACACCTTTGGAATGCTTTTTTTAAGCATTAGATAGTGAAATAGAATTTATACTACTCGTGAAATGGACTATTTTTATGCCGCGCTTTATCGAGAATGTATTATTTGGTGAGTTACGCAGGTCCGTTATGCAATGGTACTGTCTCATGTTTGGAGCTTGTTAAGCAACGGATAAATGAAGTTTGACCAGAATCTAAGTTGTACTGGCACAACTGTCAGAATATGCTTCGTTATCAACGTTAAGCATTTTCGCTTGTTGATGTGAGAGACCTGTGAAATTAATGGTCATGGATACGTCAACAGTCGACAGGGTGTTTAGCATGTATTACTTGATATTTCCCAACCAGCTTAATTAACGAGGCAGAAGTGGTGATGTCCAATGATTCAATCTGTGGCATAAACTCAACATTGATGCCGTAATATTCTTCATTGTTACCACAATGATGCATGACGTATTCATGACCAGCCTATTAGACCTCTTTGGTATGTAGTGTACCTTCAACTACGTAAGCTACTGCGCTAGAATATATGGAGACCAACTATTGTCAACACCGGGATCACCTGAATATCCCTCGTCCAAAGAACTATAAATGTCGATATGTTTTGGTCGTGGAACGTTTAGTCCTAAAACGTATTTGGATTCAGCGAAGCGGGATCAAAATAATCATTATTTAATAGTAATAATACCATAAAATAGTTTAGTTTCAACATTGGATACACTAAGCCGTTGGGCTAAAACCGTTGTAAATATTTTCCTTCTCGAGGTAAATTTTGCTTCGCCTATTGGCTCATTCTACGGCGATAGATTCTTTGATTTCGCATCCAATCTTGTTCTAGGTAAAATATAGGCCCAGTAGCAACACTTTTGGTCTTTAAAATATTCGTGCCATATGGTATAATGTTTCTCACACATTGCACACTAACGGCAACACTGTAACCATATTGACTTATCACTGTCATTTTATTGCTGCTCCTCTGGTAAAAAAGAAAATTCAATGGTTTAATATTATATTCATATATAATACTGATCGTAATTCACAAAAATATACAGCTTATATGCAACACAGATGCCATAAAAGATTCGGACAAAGAATGATACATCCTAAATATGTATTCGTCGTGCGTTAATTGCGTTTAACCGATTAACTCAGCACAACTATTTTGCTAACGTTTGGGTGTTTTGTGGGATTGTCATGTCGCAGGCCTACATTGTAATCTGCAATTGCCTTCTACTTCATTGAAATATTGATGAACATAAACGTTAAACATCGTTTTTTACATGATCTATCTGAGGCATATAACGACATAGACCGTCCGCAACCTTGGGAAAGTTTGATAGTATTTGCCATGTGACAAACCTGGTAACACACAAAACTGTGCAACAGTTTTGCACGCAATTGTAACCATCTTGAAATATTAACAATCGGAAGGTGACATACTTAGTGCCGACGGTAGCAATCTAACCCAGGCTTTATGCTCCTTTGCATTTTATAGGGTAACCTGACGTAGCAAGATATCACTTACTCAGTTGGGAGTGTTGATTGTTTGCTAATGTTATTGGGCTCTCTTCGTTGATTGTTGCAAAGCATACGTTGTGCTATATCGGGTACTCTTTTACGGCCTCGCGACGTTGATACAAACGCAACATTTGTAATATTCTTACGTAAATATACATAAGTTATATGTAACAATCTATTACCAATCTGTTTGGCGATTGGTTTTGCATCTTACCCCATGCACGACACACAAGCAAATATCACAAACATATCCAATATGGCTGCATATCTTAGTTGTGGTTACTGGTAACGCGTTATGATGAATAGTGGATGCACTGTTCCCGTGAATAAGTTATGTGTTGTCATACACCTGGTATCACTTTGGTTTTTTTTACGTTCCAAATGCATGATTATTGCTATGATTAGTTGTATCACATAATCATCTTTGCGATAATTAATCATGCATTGTTTTATTGTTACTATAATCATATAAACAAAATTTCCTTTTAGGAATGATAGATTAATTGTCATTGGGGTAATCCGTGAGCACATTTTTCTTTAGGCTATGGTACGTAATCTCTCTTGCTACCATGCAAAAACATTTAGTTCTCATAAACAATGCATGTATTGACGTCAATGTGTGATAATTAGCATACTTAACACCTGGATGGAGAAAAAGAATCCATGAATGCAAGGAAGTTCTCAAATGTTGTATCTGCCATTTCCGTTGATTGCAAAATTGCCGGCCATAATGACTACTACGAGCCACAGTTTGTGTTTATACATATGATGCTGCCCTGAAATATTTTTTTGCGACTGATTATTCATATAATCATTGAAACCGCACAAAAGATGCCCTCCATGGGTACATGAGGAACTTGGCGCGCTGTATCAGGAAGTTAAATAAATATCAAAATATGCCCATCATTGACCATGTTATTATGGATTTATCGATGATGTATGATTACTTTTGATGACCTGGACCTTAGTTTACAATCAAGGTGAGCACAACACCTTTGGGTTTTGCACATATAAATTGAGAATTGCGACCTGTATCATGAGACCCTAAAGAATAAACAACTACTAAGTTGATAAAAACTGACCAACATTAAAAGTCAATTTACCTTTACTTTATTACAGAACGATCATTAGATTCAAACAAAAGTTCTACAATAGCTATGATTGTAAAACCTTTCCATGATAACCGAAAAATAACAGCAGATGTTACACCCGTGTGATCATGAATCCATTCGCGATTTTTCGACCTCAAGCGCTGGGGAAAATCGCAATTTTTTATGTTTGTATGTATTTTAGAAAGTCTGAAATTAAATTAAGCAACATAATAGTGTAAATTTTGTTAAGATCGGACATTTATCTAAAGGAATATTTGGAATTCTATTTATTTCACTTTCAAGGTAAAAAAGAGGCGTGATGCTTCGCATCGTTATGTCCGACTTTTTTCACAAATTGCAACCTGTATCGTCAGCAAAAAATCGAGTTAACATTCGAATATCTCACAAACAAACACAAAAACAGCACTGATCCGTTAAGCCAAGCTTGCAATTATTGTACGATATTTCAATTAACACATGCCACTCTGAAAAATATCAAAAAGCAAAATGTAGTAAATGCCGATTATCATGGAATTCATCGATGCCCCTCACGATAAACTACCATGGTTTCTACCCTTACATTCGTGTCAATGTATGCCATTAAAAATCTAGAAAATGCCTGGTAAAAACGCCTATAATTAAAAGCTAATTGTCCATCCGGAATAATGGCATTATCCTCGTCGTGACTTGCATATGACCTTGTGAAGGCCATTCTAGCATAACTCCGATTAACAGGGTTGACAATGCAAGATATTTATTTTTGTATGTTAACCGCGTGGCATATTTAGTTGTGAGTGATTGAATTGTAAATGTTTTGATAAGTGTTGCCTGGGATATAACAATATCTACGACCTCGATCGCGCACAACAATAGAAGACGCCAAATGATGAGATGAATTATTGTGTTGCGGACACGACTAGCGTTTAATATTAACGGAAGATGCAATGGCAATGGCGATTATAGCAATCAATCATTTTTAGGGTCTATCAATATGATTGGAAATTAGGTGTGTGCCCGAATGCAAAGTTGGCGTGCACGATTTAGGTCGCAATTCTATGTAATAATGTTATTACACAAAAGTGTTGATATCATGAGGGTGATGAATAAGGACCATAGTGGTGCAGGGACAGCATACCTTTAGAGCTAGTTCCCACTTGGAAAAAAACCTGCTGTCTAGACCGGGCTACAAAACCCAACTTTCAAAACCCACCCAGGGTTGATACATTCACTTCCAGGGATAAGACCGCTGTTAAACTTTATCATGCGAGTCAATGGTAACCATTAGAGTTTTCACAACTTGAGATCCAACCTAAATCCTGTTGATTAAAAGCCAGTGCTTAAAGCCACTACACAAAGGAAACAGGCTTGCATAACATCATGGGCATAATTGCGGGAGGAAAGCATGGTGAGGTCACTTGCTCTATTTCTAAGCCTGACAGCATCGAAATATATTTATGTAGCGCCTTCAGTGCCTTAGCCGATGGTAAAGTGCAGTCCAAGAGAAAACATTAGCCTCGGACCAGGACGAAGTAATTCTTCTTAGATGACCTACGAGATTGCGTTTTCAGCGGTTATTACTGAGAGGCTTGGCACAAATTTCTGCTAATTGATGTTTTGTATAGTGTCATTATAGTGCACACATAAAAACGTGGCTGTATTGCAAGAGGATATAAATGGGTTGATTCAGTCAAATGCTTAAATGCTACATGTAAGAAAATTCCGTAATTGAGTAAGCCGTCTAACAAGTGACACTTTATCCAGCCGACTTAACAGTTACAACATAACGAGACTGCGTGCTTGATATTGATTAACGTGACGTTCCGTAGACTTATGGCAACTAAACATTATAGTTGGTGATACTAAAATACTGTTTTCGATACATTGAACTAGTTAAAACAACAAATTGTTCTGTTTATATGAGAAATAAGCCCATATTGTGTGATCATTAAGCAAAAAACGCTATGCAGCATTGCACACATGTCAGCCTGGCCCAAACCTGATTTGAGCCACTGATACTAGTGATATATGTGCGATATTCAAGCTTTCCTACCTAATTGTATCAGACTGTTAATCAATCAATTCATGGCGTATAAAGATACGGACAGTGCGCCAGTAAACAACACATCTGTGAAAAATGTCGATATGGCTTATGTCTTACGCTTTTGCACACGAGGTACGCAATCCCACCATGCATATGGCACTGCTCAGGTCCAATGTTAAAATAACAGATTACAATCGAGGCAGAAAGCGCCACTCACCAGCAAAAACAGGAGTAGTTTATATAAACAAAAGTTGCGGAAAATGCAGAATGGACCATTTGTGCATGGTTGATCTTCACGCTATAGCGACTTCATCGCCTGGAATCAACCCCAATATGTCCACAATATAACGCGCAAAAAAGCTAGTTTTGACACTATGATGACGTCACTTGCACCACACAACGTCACTGTTGAGTCTCATAAAGCGTGATTTCTGTTATTCCGATCTCAGTCATGCTGAATATGTAAGCACCAACCAAATCATTCGTACAACAGACAGCTGGTTAAAGCGACAAACGTTTAAATACTTTACGCAATCAATGGTTTTCTCATGGTTTAATGTGTTGCTGCTTGTGTTGTTGCAAATTATTCCAAAATTTATCAACTTGACCTTCAAAGGTTGACTAAAATCGCTTGCACATTTTGTAGACATAATTCACATCCCAGTTAAAATCATCTTCAAGCAGTTTAGGTTTGCTTTGCGCTGTGACAACATCAATACTACTGTTACATCATCGACAGATCTCGGTGGTGAAAGAAATGTAAACTGCAACTTTATTTTCTGATATCAGGATTTATCGAGCATATAGAAATGCATTCGAAAATCAAGTAGTTATTTGTGCTGTATTATTATGAGATGCATAACGCAGTGAATAATTCATCAACAATTTCATTCGACAAACATTATTTGATCCAAACACAAACTTAAGCATTGACAAAATCGGTTGCTGAGAGGAACATTCATCAAGATATCGATGTAATGCAATAAGTCGGGTTTTTTCAAATCGAAATTCTAACCATAGTTATCCCCCGATACCAATATATTTGCTGAATCTCATCTGTGGGAGTTTATATCAGATGTCTGAAATGCTCTTAGGACGGACATAAATGGAAATGGGTTCTCAACAAAAATAACGCCAAAAACAGAGGTTGGCGTCATCTGCCGAATGCCTTTAAAACATGGCAGACTAAAGATTATTCGCAATTGCTGGTGTTGAACGAGTTTTACATGACACTGAATAATAGACACTAAATTTAGGCCAAGTGTGACTTAAACCGCAGTAATAAAATAAATATGGGACATTGACTCTATGATGCATATTTAGGTGAAATACCAATGTTGTTCGGTGCTTGAGACAAATATATATTACTAGTGATTGTTAATCGTTCCTTTATCCAATACGTCCACTGCAGCTCTGATGCATATCACACACGTTGTTACTTCACATAGCATGTTAATATAGTAGATGGTGGCGTTTTACACTTTACATGTAGCACACATGTTTATTTAGAACAACATGGTCTAGATGATAGATAACTAGATATACTAGAACGCATCGTCGTATGTAATAAAGCGTTACACTGCTAGCATTGATGACGAGACGTACCAAATGTTGATGAACATGGTAATTTGTACGAATGTTTGGACTGCATGCAGCTAGACAAAAAAGAGCACATTCGAAAGCAGAAAGCTTTCCTTTACTGGCAACAAGTGATATTGCTAACTCCATTATAAGCACTAGCCATTGCATGGGCGTGATTCAAGCCAGGGAAATTATTCAGATCAAGCATCGACGATAGCATATTGAAAGCGTGCGTACCTTATATCTTATGCAATCGACATGAGATCAGTTCAAGGATATTCAATCTTTGCTGGCACGAAACTAAAAGAGACAGTTTGGTACAGCCGTGTACACGAATTTAGGTAGCGCAGAGGTTGTATAATGCGAGCCCCATGAAAGACGTCATCGCTACATTCATTTTCGGACAATCTAGCGAGGTCGGTTTGATTCGCACAATCGTTTTTATTCCTGTCCCAATAGTGATTCGTCCATAAGTATAATGGTAGTAAAAGACAAGACTGGACACGTTGCTGATTCAGTTGCTACTCAAACGATTAGAGCTCAATAATTTATTTCGCATGCTCACGTTAACAGGCGGTGTGTACGTTTTATAACGTCTCTTTTAGGGTCTCCTTCGGCAACCTGCCGCCATTCAATACACACTGTGCACATTTAAAATGTATTAAGTCATCAAAGTCGGATCCTATTGGCATATTATGTCGGTAATTCTTCATATTGCACGCATGGCAAACTTCTATCAAACGTTTACTTATTAACTGGCACAGCCCACTGGTTATTCTCGTTAATGTCTGGCTAAACCGGAATATATGTTAAGCCGTTCGTTCGGTGTACTATTGTGCTGCATAAAGGGACCTATTCCAGGTACAAAGCCTAGTATGGCTACCGCTGAACACAAGTTTAATGTTTTCCGAGAAATAGTGGTCGAACTTTCCTATCCAAATTTTGCCCTATTAAAGTTGCCTTGCGATAACATTTTTAATCCATCGTAATCGTAGCATTTCGTTGCTTCTGAATGATTATCCGCTCTGTGTCTTGCAATAAGCCTATAAATGAGCATGTATGTTATACATGCAGCACGTATGAAACTTAATGACTCTATTTGTTCACCAATGATCATTCTTTTTTGTCCGTTTTTACAAATACGGAAATCCATACCTAAGTAACTGGTTTTAGGCGAATGCAATTGTGTTTTATATACGTTTTAGTTGGTCGACTAGGGTCTGGATGTTTTCCGCCTGGGTCTGGAATACGCCATCTATCGATCGCACCTCATTCTGACCCTGCTTGTAGGGTACTTTCGATATGAATTATATAGTTTTCTGGCATTGTAAAGAATGAATCTTTGAAGGTGATACTAGATCATTCCGAGATCAATATATGGCACTGCCTCCGTTATTCAAAACAGTCTACATACATTCGCTTCTATACAGTGGCTGTCACGGGTCCAGTCTATGATCGGGAGCTTGTTGAATTTTAATATTCGCAAGGGCTGAAGCACATCTAGTCGGAAGGACATTAACTAGTGCATTTGCGGTGAATCAATCAACTGTAAAATTACACATCTACCCTTATCATAACGTGTAGATCTGAGACAATGAGATCAGATATGGTGTACTCACATAGCTGATATAAATGATCAACTAAATACGGACTCCACAATAGACCTACGTGGTATATGACCATCCCATTCCTTTACATGCATCTTGACTCATACAAAGCACTCACGGCTCAGCCTCTGTATCCCTATATTCGTGCATGTTAGAAAAGAAGATAAAACTATCATTTGGATGCCGCAAAATCTTGCTGGCTGTAGCTATATCTATGCAAATGATTCTCGCTAAGTAGAAGATCATGCTACCGAAGGAGCATACTCTATCGTAACTTGTGCTTTGATAATAACTGTTTGAGGTCATATATGATATGGATTGTCTACAATATGTTCACACTTGTCAAACCTTTGTTATGCTGCAGGGTCTTATGTGACCGCTGCGTCCGCATTGCGAGCAATACAATTCCGAAAACAGATACACAAGAAGATTTGGTACGATTGTTTGCCCTCTGACCCTAATGCTAATATGCTTTATAGTAACCAGATTGATGTGGGGGACAAAACAGACCAGTCATTGCCCTTATTGCACTCGAGCGACCATATAGCGGTGATAGTCGGAACGAAACGTAAGTTACACTCGCCACAGTCTTTAAGCTGAGGAATCAGGCACCAAATATGAATTCATACGTCAACCGTCGTGCAAAAAAGTAACTGAAGGTAACGAATATGACCTTTGCTTAGAAGTATATACTTCAGTCCAATGAACGCGTCTTGGATGTAATATAAGCACATAAAGCATCAATAACCCGTACATTTGGTTTTGCAAGCCATCGGATGTAATACTCAGCATACTATGAATCGTACAATCCGTGGGCGAAGCGCACCGGATCAACCAGGTTTCGTTGACCTCGGATGACTTTACTTCCAGCAACAGCACTTGGTATGCGCGCATGGTTTTCTATCGTACCAATGCATTTGAATCAACTGCTATTAAGGATGCATGTTGGAAAATCATTAATACTGTCATATGTATAGGCGGAACAATAACAGATTAAATAAAGATTTTTGGATGTTAAGAATAAAACGAGATAAACGTGAACCAGCTTTCACAGGTCGAACTTGGGAAGACGTTATGCAGTTCTTTGGTTACAAGTTGTATTTTCTGAATTAAATGCTTACGGCCAATAACCGGACGACCAAATAATCGATGCAATGGGAACAAGTAGAAGGGTATAAATAATCACCTGATCCTGTTTTATTTTGTGGCATCTTATCAAATGCACCGAATGCAAACGTACATTTGTGAGTGGTTGGATATCTTCGTACAATTATTCTCCTCCGACGCCGAGTTCAATCTCAGATCTGGATCGTTGTGTCCATGCTTCGTTTGTATGCATAGTTGGGGTATATTAACTGCGCGGTACATGAATATGCACTGGGGATTTTCAAGATAGCCCTGTAAACATAATGACTTGTTGTATTAAATGCACTTGGTTTAATTGGTCAAGGGATACCCGAGGCAGGATGGATGGCCCCAAGAGAGTTGGACCGGTCGCAAGGGCAGACAGGTAGGTTCCAGGAGCCCGCCAAGTGATAAACAAGACTCTTGGACCGCTACAATCTACAAGATATATAGATTTGAAATAAAAAAAAGCTGGGGGTCGCCTTCTAAGTCCTGGGAGGGGCATGAGTACCCCTCTGGTCAAGCCTCGCAACTTGGTATTGGGATAAAGAGGGGTTCGGGTCACCGTCGGGGTTTGGGGACCTCTGAGCCCCCTTGTAAGGCCCCACCTGTCTATAATATATTTAAACGGTGGTCGTGATGAAAATATTCCGTTGATGATCGTTTTGTACAGACTTCGGAAGAATAAAAAGTGTCGTCATAAAGTGACCAATGAAGCGAAAGTTATTTTAGCGTTACATCAGCGCCAATAGCAGCCGCACATTAGCAGCTAGAGATAATAGTCAAAATAGCGGTTGCAGCCATACGTTCTTGCGAGTCTAGAATAGACTCAAGCATGCTCAGTACATCTAGGAGCTACCTTGCTATTTGACTGAACTTGAATTCTCCTGATTCTCCATTGGTGGCAATGCTTGTCAATGTGTTCGATGTAAATGCACTGGGTCCAACGCTGCAGCATATGGCACGCACAACGAACATCAGTTTTTACCAAATCTCAAATATGCCTGTCGGGCGCTTGCAGCGCTGTGGGTAGAATGATCTACCCGACAAGGGGATTGTGGGCATGGTCTGTTAATTAAGTCACAGTCAACATGGACTACGGTAACTGCGTGTAATGTCGGTAACGCCTACAGATCGTAAACAACCAGGCGGAAGCTATTTTCTTTGATTTTGTCGACGATAACACGCAAATCTGTACAGAGATATTGAACAATCAACAGAGCAGCATTAACAGACCAATTGCAAACCCGCATCGAAACAATTGACCTGCTGAGCATGCGCAATGCGATTGGGGAAAGTGAGGAAATCAAGTAGTATAGGTAATAGGGTTGCATGCGCACCCCCATTACCTATACTACAGTGGTCACCAACTGGGGACCAGCCACCCGGACGAATTTGGTTTGAGTTTCGGTTTCAGTTTAGGGTGCGATCCGAATGGGCGCATTTGGTTTCAGTTTTGGTTTCGGTTCGAATGGGCGACTTTGTTTCAGTTTCGGTTTCGGTTCGAATGGGCGACTTTGTTTCAGTTTCGGGTTTGGTTTCGGTTTCGGTGTGGGGTTTGAGGGTGGGATTACCCATAGAGGTCTTTGAGTGTGAAGCTTCCGGGGCCACCGCAGTAAGTTCCATTTTTCACCCTGGTGAGGTCTTCCATGAACTGGGTCACAGTGTCATTGTTTTTCTCAATAAAGGCTGGATCTGGACGAATATTTGTAACTCTCATCGTGGAGAGTTTCCAGCAGAAGAAAGCCTCATCTGGCCTCTTTGGAATATCTTTTGGCCTGCCCATCCAGGGGCCGTGGTGTACCAGATCGTAGTTGAGGATGCTGTTAAACTTGCCGTTTGTGGCGTAGTTCCCATCATCTGCACCGGGAATGGTTGAGTACTCCCAAGCGACCGTCCTTTTGTACTTCTTTTTGTCCTTATGATACTCCAAGCTGTACACCTCAGCCTTTTCAAGGTCTTGTAGGCACAGAGCCTGAAAACGCAGTCGACAAACACTCCGATGGTCACCGGTGGGCTTTGAAGCTAAGCAGAAACTGAGATTTATACTGAGGTGGTTCCAGGGCTCCGAGTGTAGGGCTATTTCGAGCAGGGTAATCTTCTTCTCTACCCCATCCTCTCCTTGACCACCTGTGAAACGTCAGGGGGGCAGACAAGGTCGATACAGTCTACACAAAAGCCGTGTTGTCCCCACCGCGGTGAAGGTAAATGTTCCCCTGCACCTTGGTGTTGTATGTATTCTCAATAACCGCAATTGCAACCTCCTCAAAAGCCTGGCCCCTGAGGCAGGCCACGCTAAGGCGACCACCCTTAAGTAAAGTAATACGCTCTTCTATATTCATTTCTATACATTATACTCTCGTTTTTCAATAGGATGATTCATATGTGTACGTTATGATCTGCGGCTGTGATTCATATGTGTACGTTATGATTCATAGCGTTCATATATGCACGTTATGATTATAGCACACACCTGTGACCACTATGTTTGGTGTGTACACAGCATATTTAGGCTAATTAGTCGCTGCAAATGTAATTAACAGAAATCTAAAAAATCTTAAAACAACCCATTTTTAACGGTGTATTGGGAAAGCCAGACTATCCAACTGTCATCCTCAATTAACGCTCTAAAGAGTGAACAGAGAGAGATTTTTTTATGAACACCCATATTTGTTCTACACTCAAACTCCAGTCCTTATATAGCACCAAGTTATCATACTAATATTGTCTCTTAGTATGACACTGCAGGACTCGAGTTGTTGAGTGCCACTGTATTTGTGTATCGTGAAGAGGTTACCCGAAGCCTCTATAACAGCTACACCTAATTCCAGTATTTATTCCACGTTATATCACTCTCTCCCCCTATTTAGTGGAGGGGATAGGAATGAGTCACGTAGGGTAGGGCCGGCCAGATAACATACAGCCCAATCTTCAGTGGAAGAGGGGTCGCAGGGGAAATCCTGGGGCCTCTGTGGTCCTGCTGAAACTAGAGAGCAGTTGTCATACCAGGAGGCTTTTGTACTTTTTCACACAACGTCTATGTATTGAGGGCAGGTCATTCACAGCCTGCTCTCATCATTTTCATTGATTGAAACAGTCTGACGCACCTTTAAAGATCTGGCATTAATTTCACCCTTCATTTGGATATATTTTGTGAGCTCAGCTAAAACGAGCTTAAACTCATGATCCAAGATATAACCATCTTCAAGTGCCGCTGATACAATGTCAGCGATGGTATTCAATTTGCTCTGCGCCAGAATGCAGATCTGATCATGTTTTTTCACCTTAATGGTCAGCCGCCGACTGATGAATTTTACAGCAATTACAAGTAGCCCACAAGCGGCCCAAGTAGCACCCAACACTGTGGCAACTGCGTCCACTGAGTTTACTGCACGCCTATATTTTTTATACATACCACCATAAAACTCAGCAAAATCATCAGGAATTTTGATAAGCCCATGGTCATCTTCAAGTTCCAAACTAAACCTAGAGATGTAATTACCTCCTGCATACCCTTCAAGGTTCAGAGACAAGGTAATATTGTGGAATTTACTCCTTTTCCTGTAGAAATTTGCCTTTTTTAATGGACGCATCTGATGCAATTTTATACCAACCCACAGTATACGTGATTGACCTAAGACCTACGCAAAGATCATCTGCAGTGTTGTCAATAGGATTTTGCAGGGACACAGCCTGGCCGCTTTGAACATTAGACAGAGTGTGATACATAGCACTATGAATAAACAAGCCTTTACATTCAATACGAATAAAACGTACAAACCCGGCCCGGTATACCCACCCCATATTGCCGCCGAGGATCTGACACATCTCCTCATCCAGATGAAATAGGATAATATCACAGATGCGTTTGGGGTGGAGTTCTCCAACCTGTTTGATAAATACTTACTACCAGACATAAGCGATGACAGCCTTGTACTTGGCTGGAGAACCAACCACATTCAATACTGGCAGAACCAGGTCAACTTTGTTGCATGGTGCGCAACAAGCGGCTGTGAAGTTTCTGCCCTGGACCACCTCAAATCTGACTCCCTAGGTACCATGTCTACTACACCATTCGGAAACTTTTCTACGAAATGAGAATAGCACTGCCGGACGACACCACATGGTCAGCCAACAACATCTTCTTTAACAAGAGAATCTACCACCGGCTCTGCCACGAATTTGGGGTTGACGAAAACAGCGACTGGAGGATAAAGAGTGGTAACCAGGGCCTAGGGTGGGTCTACTTCACCGACCCTGAAACACACGAGGTACAGGTGATCACTCATTATGGAAACACCCACCTGTAAGAATCCGTCAGGCAAACCTTTGGGAAATCAACTGACAACTTTGCTTTCCAGGGTGGCAAGCTACATATTGATTTTATACGGAAGGACCAGGATGGAGAAAACACCGCCTGGAGTACTTACATTCTCGAAAAATCAGCGGGGTTCACCGCCCCAGGTATCACACAGATCAACAACAGCATTAGGACCTATGTCTGGGCCATTCTTGGTGCTTAGGCACTGACCCGCTCAGAAATACTAGGTGTTGGCACGTCCTTTGATGCTCAAAAGCAATATCAGGCCAACGTTGAGGATGCCATCAACTCCCTAGTGGACATTCCGTCATCCATCCGACGGTATCAGAACGTCCTCCAGAATGCTTCCTCAAAGGTTGATTATGTGTTTTGAACGGGCCTTTACATGGCTCTGTCGGATATGAGCCTCGCCATTGGAAACGTTGTTGGGTACAACAATCTGATTACCATTGCAACTGAGGAACAGCAGATGGGCAGCAATACTGATGTCAACGCGGCTGCTGCTCTTCCAGATAGAGCAAGCTTTGACCATCCACCAGATACAGATATGGGAGTCCCCTCTCCAGGCCTAACCCCTGTCGGTGTGGCCGAGACTGGTCTACGTGAGGCGCACGAGGAGGAGAAAACCACTCTTATTGTAGGCAGAATCGCTATAGGCTTAGCTGTGCTTTGGCTTGCTACGTAGTAGGTCATAGAGTATCAGGACGATAACTACCCCCACCGCCACAGCTGCGGCCCATACATGTTCTGCCATCCAACCAGCCACCTTTGCAGCTGATTTAAGCAGCCATGATACGATGGAGCCAATGATTCCTGGAAGGGCAGCTGCTGCCCTACCGGCTCTTCAAGAGTTCAGCTGTTTTTAATCCATTCCTTTACACCGGGCTTATCAGCTGGCGTTGGTGTTGGTGCTGGGGTTGCACTAGTGCTCCCTCCACCCGTCAAAGCAACTAACAGGGTCCATATTGCCAATCCAATCGCAGTGAGGATGGAGGCGATTATTATGCCTTGCTCCCGTAACAGGGTGCGCACACGTTCAGCTAGCGTTGTGTCCTCGTTAAGAAGTCTGTTGATCGTTTCCATGATGCGGTACATTTGGGTTCGCAGACGTTCACGGTTTACAGAGGCAGCCTCAACACAGACACGCCGCAGGTCCTTCAGCTCTGCAAGCTCATTTGCTTGCAATTTTCATGCTGGACTATCACCACTCCCTGCCTCCTCCAGGCTTGCAGTTTTGGCTTTCCGCCGGTCTATATTCGTTTCTATCTCAGTTATCTTAGCTAGGTTGTTGACCAGCTCACCCCTCTGGGTCTGCATAGCCTTGTCAAGCCCCATAAGCTCTCTGAGTGGTAGTTTGTTGTCTGTTTGTGTACCTAGGTCTTGGATGGTGTTATGAACGTCCTCTATAAAGCTTGCTTCTTCCGCGCCCGTTTTCACCGGAAATGGCTTCAGGGCCCCTCATTTCTAAATTCTCTGCGGCTTTAGCAGCTGCTTAGTCAACGCCTTGGAGGGCTTTTGTGACACTGGTTTTCGGGACCACTCAATAAACCCCAACCCATCACGGACGGACTTAGCCCAACCACCCTGTCTGCTACCTATTGTTTGAAGTGAAAGCGGGGCCTTAGTACGAGAATGTGCAATACTTAAGTCAGGGTAGTCCTTCAAACATAACTCTCCTCTAACAAGTTCAAACTTTGTATAATCGCGGCCGAGAGAGGGTGTGTAACCTTTTTCAGCCACTGCATCGTAATAATCATTGACAGCGCCTATAACTAATCGCCCTCCCTGTGGTATAGACGTATCCATCTCAAGCCCCCTCCTATAGCACCCTGAGTTGGGAGAGAGGGGGCCGCCAGGTGTGTCTCAGCTACGGGCCAATCCTCATCCTCTCTTCCAGGGTCGTAATCCTCATCCACTGCATCGTTAAATGTTGGGTTATCAAACTCTATGGTTGTGTGTTAAAGATATACTTGTAGATAAGAACTTCAACATGACGAGTACTTACGGACGCAAACTAAACCCACACCGTCGGATACACGAACCCCTCGGGGTAAAGGGCGTGCGACAGCCTGTAGTTATTACAAACAATCCAAGCACTATTGACAAGAACCACTGTTGTGCAAAACCTGGGTCGCTCCGTGGTTAAGAAAATGACAATCAAGATTTCTGGCAATGAGGTCATGTCTATTGGTGAGAGCGATGTGTACCATTTTTACCACGACTTGTGGCGGACCACACAGGAGAGACAGGGCCTCCAGTACCAGGGCATTGAAACATCAGATGACAGAAATACAACTAAGATACGAATGGGGGCAGGAGATAAGGTTGAGAACGAGGAAGAGGACAAGGCCGTAGCCGATGTGTATAGTAACAGGTTTTACGTTCTGCTTGACTTTGAACTCCTTTAGAGTCACATGCCATTCTATCAGAGTGCTTAATGACAGACTGGAATACGAGCTAACGTTCAAGGACTACAACCGCGAGATTCGCGCAACAGGTGACACAGACGCCAGCTACAAAATTGATGGCATCTCGCTGGAGTATGACAAGGTTGCCCAACCAGAGTTGATACGCACCCAGTACACAGGTCGGCTCTCGATTCTGTATGACCGTGTACTTCGTCACAGAAAGCTTGTATACAATAACAAAGATACACTGTGGAACATCAATCTGGACGTGCCTCTTCGCAGCATGAAGGGCATCCTACTGCTCTTTGAAGACCCCCAGGGCGCCTCATTCGCCAGGAAAACATAGTCGTTCTACAACCCAAAGATTACGATGGTCGAGGTTACCATTGAGGGCATCCCAAATCAGCCACATGCCCAGGGCATGTGTGGCTACCAGCAGTGGGACGAGGTGAAGAAGGCCTTTGCAGCAACGAGTAAACGAGACACCAGTGTAGCAATAGCAGTAAAAGACTTGGCATTGTCGGACGTTTCTCTAGGAGAGTACCTAACCGGTAAGTATGCTCTGTGGCTCGACTGAAAGACGAGCGATGACGACCAGCTGCACGGTAGTGACAGGGCCGTGGAATATGCGTCTGAGGGTTTAACCATTCAGATCACAGAAAAGGCAGAGGCAGCCAGTGCATTTATATTGCTATGGATGAACAGCTTAACATTAAAAATGGCAGGTTTGTCAGCGCAGTCTACTAACAAGATTTTGATGAAACCGAAAACTGAGTTTACATTTCCAGATGGTCCCTGTTCGGCAATTATTTGTGGGCAGACAGGATGTGGGAAAACCGCATTTATCCTCGACCTCCTCCAAGGGCCCTTCTTCGGTGCCTTCGAGCATATTGTAATTCTCTGCCCTACCATACGTTTCAAAGAAGCCTATCAGACGCGGTTAAGGGTGTGGGATGATTCAGAGGTGTATGTGGTTGACCCAGGGGAGTGGCTCCATGACCACTTGAGGGCTTACTACCACAGCTTAAAGGGCGAGCCTACCCTCTACATTATTGATGACTGTTCGGCAACAAAGACCCTAACCAAGAATAAATACAAGTTATCCGAACTGGCCTGAAGCTGTCGCCATGCGCAGCAAAGTGTCTGGGTCCTCACCCAGAAATTCAACTCTGTTCTGAAGGATCTACATGAACAGACCCGTTGGACCCAAGGATCGTGACTCGTTTGAAGACGCCCTACTAGAGAATGATGTGATTCCAACGAGTGAGGAACATGCCACAGTATGCCATCTACTAGCAAAGACCAAGCACACAAACTGCTGCTGAAGACTGATCAACCCACTTGATATACCGTCGATTGAGGCGGCAGGGGTGCCCGGCTGCGGCCCTGTTTCCCCTTGGGGAGCAGTGCAATATATTAGACTTTGAAGGTGTATACGTATATTCATGGATCCTGATATCATTATTGATCAACTCCTTTAACACGACGCAGCTAGCCCGCCGGCCACAAAGTCTGAGCGAGCAGAACCCTGTTGCACCCCTGGTGTAGATTTATCTTCTAAGACAGATAGGCTTGCTGCTGTCATAGCTGGGGGTCAGGTCCATCAGTACCTCGGCGATCAGCACCCGTCGACTGCCAAGATTGAATTAATGTCCGATGAAGAGATTACGAAGCTCTATGCAAAATATTAGACTCGGCTGGGTGGTAGCATGACTCTGGGGCAGTCAGTTCTCCAACTTATTTCTAGCGTTGCTTGTATGCTTCTGTCAATCCCCCCAGTACATCAGCCAAATCTGATTATGGACCTGGAGACTGACCCGTTTGTTGGGCACGCGCTAAGAACTGCCTCATTGCTATGGTATGATGTTGGCTCCGCTTACCACGGCTCTAACAACCGCCAAGTACTGCCAATTTGGAGCGAGCATCCCTGCAATCCGGGACAGGCTGTCCGACATCCCTCCTGCAGAGGACTTGCCTGTGTGCTGTCAATTTGAGGAACAAAATTATTATGAAACATGGAGAACGCAAATCAAGAGATAACGGCAGTGACTAGTAATCAGCCTGCCCCTCAACCTCAACCTGCGCCAAAGGAGAAACCTACAAAAGACGCTACAAAGATTGAGGCAGGCCGAAAGGGTGCTGCGGCTCGAAAAGCTAATCAAAATAGACTTCTGAGAGCCGCGAGAGGCTACGTCTGTGCTACAGTCTGAAAATCGGGCTCCCAAATTTGACCGGGGCGGTGAAGGGGAGTCCGTAGCAGGGCAGGTAGTACTGGCCAAAGTGGGCGACATCACCTTTGTTTGTCGGTGGAGTGGGGGTGTTTGGACTAGCATCGTATTGCTACAGGCACAAACTAGTAGCCTCACCCCCTAAACAGGTTTTGCCCAGGGGAGAACCAGCGAAGTCAGCACCTCCAGACGCTCATTTAAAGGATCCGTTTTATATGGAATAAGATGACAACACCAATGGAAAAATGTTCGTCAATGCCCTATACCACAGTGCAGTTGTTTCTGGTATATCAATAGGTTATGCCAAGCTATTGCCGATGTATCACTAGCTATGGCCACAAAGGATATGCTAATTAAACAAGGAATCTAACCAGTTGATATTCTGAAATAATGGCCACGATTGCTCTGCTTGTTGAAGGCGCTCTTGTTAACACCCTTGCATTCTCTAAATTACGAAGCAGCCAAACGGACGTGGAAGTAAACGCCATGATATGGCAATCGAGCAGCTTCAATCTGCTCAGGCAGCATAGGCCAAGAAGCAAACAGAGCGTTTGGACTTCATCAATGAGCAACTCCACCACCAGGGACATGCTGGGACGTCCAGGATGTGGACGAGGCTATGCATGAGTACTACATCTTGACGGGTAAATCCATCGACAATCTGGTCTCTGAGCCGCAGCTTTCAGACTTCTAAGAGGCCTCAGATGGTCAAAAAGAGCGTGAGGTGGCGTTCATTATACTGGGTATGGCTGCGACTGGGCTGGTCGAATACAGACTTGCTAAGTAGGTCATTTTGGAGACTCGGGCGTTTACTTTGTATGGATTGTCGAATGCAAAAGATCTACTATAGTCCTAAGGGCTACTAGAAAGGCATTACAGCTATCAAGAAGCTTGCAATGGAAGTGAGGGTTTCTGAGGGGGTGGATAACAAAGCAAGCTATATGGCAAATCTACCTGCCAGCGCCAAAACATGTTCCCAGGCCGAAGTTGGATGTCCCTGTCCCTAATGAGGTGCACCAAGCCGATCTCTTATTTCTTCCTCATGATGCTGTGAAGCGCTGGACTTACAAGTATGCCCTAACTGTGGTGGATGTGGCCTCACGCTACAAGGCGGCCAAGCCATTGGCTACAAGGAGGCTAAAGAGGTCGCAGGTGCACTCGAAAGGATATACAAGTGAAGACCACTGGGGTGGCCTAAACTACTTCAGGTAGACCCCGGACAGGAGTTTATGGGAGCAGTGAATCAGCTGCCAGCAAAACATGGAGTATCAGTCAGGTGTGGCTGTGTGAATATCCATCAAGACCAGGCTATAGTAGAGCGCTTTAGCCGAACACTGGCCGAACGACCCTTGGACGCTCTGTCGCTAAATCTGGTGAGCCTGTACCATACTATTTGTTGGATGGACCACTCCGTGGCTTTGTAATGGAGGAGCTGCTTGTGGTGCCGTCTGGTACCCAGATGCCACCAGACAGTATTACCAATAAGACAAACGAAAGATCGGAAATAATGGAAGCAGCTGGAAAGTGTCCCTGAATATTACTTGGAAAGAGAGGCTCCTGTGACAGGCCCTGTAAGTTCGATTTTTGTGCAATGCACAGATTTAAGATTAAACGGGGGGTCGTAAATTGGCTTTGTGCAGAGGGTCAGAAGGGTATAAAAAATAACCTAGGGCTGTATATAGATTGTGAAATCGAAAGGGTTAATCACAGGTGCCTTCGTGAGAAGAAGAGGCTTGAGGGCGGGGGGAAAGAGCCGGGTCGTAGTGAAGCCCCTCCCCGGGCAGCTCACGTTGAGACTGAGGAAGGCGTGCTAGATAAACCTTCTCGAGCTAGGAAGACCAAGCCCCCACATCCGCCGGCTGCCCCCGTCACAGATGGTAGTGCCACCCCCACACCCGATATGGCATATGTGAGAAGGTGAATGACCTCCTGATCACGGAGGGGGCAGAGGGGGAGAGAGAGGTGTCCAGCAGTGGTGTGGGAGAGGTGTCCAGCCGTGATGTGGGAAATTCACCAGGAATCAGTGGCCAGTCGGAGGTGGAAGGTGTGAATATGATGCACCCTGTCTGCCGGCGGTCTAAGCCCTTTGCGGGTAGGCCTGGGTGCGGCCATGCCTGTAGGCTAGGGTGTGTACACCACCCGAAGCTATCAATTGCTTTGTATCAACTTGGGATAGAGACACCTTATTAACGTGCAGCCCATATATCTTGTGGCTGTTACTTAGGAGCATGTTTATCCCATGGTGGAACCGTTTCTGGTCTAACAGCGATTCAAGGTATTATGCGTGGCGCAGGTGTTTCTTGACCACTACATTTTTACGCCCTTTGCTTTCTTGATTTCCTCCCGGGTCGACATCAGGCTGGAGTACATCTTTGGGCGCAGGCCTGCATACTCACTGATGGGTACACCGCCGCACTCGTCCTTAATCTTTCCTAGAACCTTCTTGTACTTGTTGCTGTGGAGCGGGTGGACTGGGTCGTAGTTGCTGGTGTCAAATAGGGCACTGTCTTTTTTCATGTCGGCATAAATGTCTGGTGTGCGGATCTCCAGCAGAAGGGAGTCGGTGTCGGTGTAGGTTGACCTCGTTGCCGTACTGGGGCTTCATGGTGTTGTAGTAGAAGTCGTGCATGAGGTGCTTGGACAGGTCGAGTATCCACATCCACACGTAGACTGGGCGGTTCAGGACCAGGTGGGCCTTGTGGATGTAGATGGCGACCAGGTCGTTGTCAAATATTTTCTGCAAAGGAGGAGCTGGTGAAGAGCATTCTTATCTTCTTGCCGTCTGCAGTACGGACCAGCTGCACGTCAACCCGCTTGCGGAGGTTCTCCATGGTCTTGCCGAAGACGGAGTTGTTCATTAGTTTGTAGAGGTCCTGGTTGCGGCTTTGTGGAGTTTGGTGTTCTTGCGAATGAAGGGGCTCCATCCAGGGGCTCTGGGTAAATGATAGGTCGCGGTGTATCTTGGTCAGCCTTATCCCCAGGGCCAGATACAGTTTGAGGTTCCTGTAGTGGAGTACGTACTTCTCCTTGTTCCTCAGGTTCGGGACCAGCTTCTCGAGGGTTTTGCTGGTAGTCTGAGAGCCACTCGTTCTGTACAAGGAGTCGTTTGGGGGCTTGGGGTAGTCGTTGTGGGCGTCGTAAATTTCGGGTGGGTACTCTAGGTCGACCTCAAGGATGTACCAGGTCTTGGCGTCATCAAAGTGGGTGCGGTCTATTCTGCATAGCGACTCAGTCCGGTCCACCCATGTTCGAGGTCGGTAGGGCCTGGCTCATTGCCCAGCCATAGAGGTTGTTGACCTCGAGGGACAGGATGTAGCTTGTGGGCATGTCCTGGTTGAAGTCCATACTTATTCCTCCACGCAGACCCTTCTCGATGAAGAGGTGCTTGTCGTAGTCGGTGAAACGTTCGAGCTTTACCCCTGTGCTCTTGAGTAGAGCATCCCACGCGAGGCCTGGGCTGGTGTAGTAGTGGGCCGGGTCCAGACCGTACTGCTTTAGGCTGGTCTTCCGAAATGTTTCAAACACGTCGGCTAGGAGGAGTAGGTCAGTCCGGAGGTAGAGGTCATGGTAGTTGCCCATGTTCTTGCAGCCGAACGTGTTCCAGACCTTTTGCGCGTGGGCGTAGTCTGTGGCTGATATGCCCTGCTTGGATGGGCGGGAGGGGAGAATCGAACTTGTCCCAGCAGTCCATGTACTCATAGGGGAAGACCCCCTTGAGTAGGAGTAGCACTCGCTTTGCCTGGTCTGGTTCGTGCTGTGCTGTCACAGAGAGGGCGTCTGGGTTGTTGGCGGAGACCAGCTTGTCGAGGGAGGCCAGCAGGAACTGTGCACTATCGATGAAGCAGAGCTGGCTGAGGGATAGGGATATGTACTTCTCCATGTTGTTGGGGATGCAGTTGATGTCTCCCTCCACCTTGCTTATGCCCTGCATCAGGAGATGGGAGTCATAACCTCGGAGGTTGTGGAAGACTAAGGGGATGGGGGTTGTCTTGGGGCTCAGCCTAAGCTTCAGGTTACAGGCACTGTGGGCTGCCCCTCTGTACTTGCCGGATATGTGGCAGTGATCGCGGACCCGGTCAGTTCCGAGTGGTTTGCTGCAGACGTGGCATTGGGCTGCGGCTGTGTAGGCTCTTTGGTTCTCTCGGGTCATCCGCTTGGGGATTGGCTTGGAGAGAACGGCCTTGATCTTTTTCTCCTCCTACCTGTAGGGCCTTGAGGGACTTCTCTACAGTGTCTCTTCCTCTGTAGACTACGGGGGCCGAGGTCTTTCCATCGCACCGGATAACAATGTAGCCATGGCTGCAGCCCTGGTTTTCTCCTGGGTGTTGCTCTTTTCTGGATTGAGGGCCGGTCCTGGAAGCTTCACTGTGAAGGCCTCGAAGTCAGCGTGGATGACGTAGGGGGCTGGAAGTTGCTTCTGCCAGTTCTTGAAGGAGAGAATGTTTTTTCCCTCCTCGGGACAGCTTTCTCGTCCCAGCCAAATACGTTCAGGCCTCTGTCGAGAGCGGTTTCGATTTTTCTGACGTGGGCGACCGGGGATGGGTAGGAGACGCCTGAGCCCTCTAGCTTATCCTTGAGCCACTGGATGCTGTACTTTGATGTCCGCTGCGGATCCTTGCTGGCTTGTTGAGGGATGAGACGATGGCCCATGGGATGAAGAAGTCTCAGTTCTTCACGTTTATGATGGCCCCTTTGTTTGCCAGTGCTGGCTGTAGGGGGAGGTAGGAGCCGCCTTTGAGTGGTTGATACTTCGAGATGTCGATCCAGATGGTTTCTACCGCCTTGAACATCCACCCAGAACCTAGGTCAACCCACGTCTCTAGCATCTCATGGATTTGGGGACCGGCCGGGTCTATAGCGGAGTCAATGTCTTCTATGCCTAGAACCACCTACTGCTTGTTTCGTAGGACTGGCTCTGCGTATTCCGTGACACCATCTTTGTCGGTCTTGTAGAGACTTACTTTGACTGCGAGCTGGGGTTTGAGGCCACCTAGCAGGTTCAGCTCCTCGGCTACAACTTTACGAACCTGGGGCTGCACGCCTTTCTGGAAGGTCAGGAGGTCCAGGGCGTAGGGGTGAGTCTTGGGAACGTTCATGACCCAGCCGCGCAGTTGGTTGTTGATGGCTCGCTTGGTTCTCCTCAATTTGAGGCGGGGAGCGGGGACTGGTCTGAGGCTTGTTAGGGGAACTGGGACCGGCCTTACACGGGGGAGTGGTTTCCTGGAGGCGGGCCCGGGGTGTGGGGCCGGGGGTCAGGGGGATGGAGTCGGCGGTGGGGCTGGGTCACGGTTCACCATTGTTCTCAGTCTTGTGTAGATCTCCTTGTACTTCCTGTCGAAGGCGTTTTCCGTTTCGAGTGCCGCGAGGGCAACCTTCGACCGTGTATGGGGTGGCAGGGCCTGGCCGTGGATTTCAGCATAGTAGTCTAGAGTCTGTGGTGTGCCATTACTATACCGCGCTGTTAGTCTAAAAGGGCAACCAAATACGAAAAAGGAAGTCGTGACC
The DNA here is from genome assembly GCA_034190875.2 of Urechis unicinctus. Lineage (NCBI taxonomy): Eukaryota > Metazoa > Annelida > Polychaeta > Xenopneusta > Urechidae > Urechis > Urechis unicinctus. The sequence goes on along the minus strand of CM067345.1, from coordinate 18,364,346 downwards.
CGAAACTGAAACCGAAACTAACTCAGGTGGTTGTTCCTCAAGTGGTTGATTCCCGATAGCCCAGATACCGTGGCAGCAGTTCCAAACTGGACACCATACTGCAATAACTGGGTTATCGTATGGATTGGTCCCCAGTTAGGGACCGAAGTAGTATAGGTAATGGGGGTGCGCTTTTCACGACAGATCTTTGTCCAGTAGGATTTACAAAGGCATAACAGATTAAAAGGAATTCAATGGTTTTGTACAACTTGTATCATGCATCACATAATTTGGAGGGAATATCAAAATCCGGATAATGTCACAATATGGGCAGCTTATGTTACCAGAGCCTGTCATAGACGCTATCTACGCATTACATAATTGCCGACGACATCATGCAGGTGCCATATTTATTTTCTGTCTATCTATGTGTTGGATCACTATCGGTTGAATGTGGTTGAAATTATTCACGAAACGTAACTTACTCTAAGATATGACAGGCGAATATTTGTGGGCTGATGACTACAAATATTTGATAGATCCATTGCCGCCAGGTTGAGCAAATGGGCAACATATTCATAATATCAACATTGATATTATTCATACATAGATAATTGACTGATTCAGCTAAAAAGTATCATTTCTAAGCCATATATCAAATACATGACGCATATATGTGATGTGGTAAGTTATTCTTTCAAATCATCGAGATGTTAAGGAAAACACGTACAAGCAAATATTGTCTTTCATGCAATATGCAAACAGACGAGCAGTATGCCATAGATAAGTAGTAAGGAAAGAGTCTCGCCGGAAGTTTATATGGCAGGTTTCATCAAGTATGTCTGAGATATGACCACCTACTTAAGTCTCATGCAGCTATGATCACTGTACATAGGTCATATATCGGGTGGTATTGTCAGAATTGCTTTAACAACCCTGCAATCCGATCTGTCGGGGTATATATCAGCACGTGTAACAACAGTAAGAAGACGCACATAGTTATGCTCAATTAATATACCATAGAGAAGGGGTGAGTCAGTAATGACCGGATATATAAGATGACAATAAATCTGAACTGTGTATTTCGGATATATTCAGTGATGTGTAGTCCGTATTATATACCCTGATAGTAACAATAGCTTTAATAGGCATAATAATATTATGTTTAGTATCCGTAGAAATTATTGATTGAAGCATACTATGCCTCTCTCTATTATTGCCGTTGCCTAACTTCTGCACGCCGATTCAGCATTGGCGCTTCATACTATTTTGCACACAGACATTTCTAGACGTCAGTCACGTGAAAGGCAACGTGTCTTATTGGCAATGACATCGAGCAAAAATCCAATTCTATTCACTCAGGCGGTTTAATGCTCTTATTTGTACTGCCATATTCCTGTAACTTATGGTATATTCGTGCCTAGGTGATACGAAAACGTATCAACAGTCAGGTTAATCACACGTTAGCGGTTGCTATATTTGTCTAGTCCAATGCTCAGTAACATTTAAGAGCATTTCCTACGGTGGTCATAAACTGATGTAGAGCGCCCTCTTGTTAAATCAGTGACGCTAATAAATATATCTTGAATCGCCGCCGACTGTCACATAAAATAACGTCATGCATGAATTGTTAGAACAAATGGCATCATTAACGGCACTGATGTATGCAATTGTGATGTCTAGCGGTGCTAAGTATGTCTTTATTAAACACTAAACGTAGACTTTGAATTTTGCTAGAACATTAAGTTGATCTTCTCGTTAAGAGAGCAAAGTTTTTGTGTTGCCTTAGCTAGCAGACATTACTACACACGTGTAATACACATGCTGAGAATAGCATATACGCGCGTTCTATGTATTTACCAATGCCAAATTGTCTTTAAACCATGTGCACCATGAACCTGTTGTTAAATTGGTAATTTAGAAAATGTAATTTACTTTATTGTTCATGATATATACAACAGTTGGGGATGTTAATTTAGCAGCGTTGTTTTAGCAAGCATACATTACTCGTTTTTGCTTATTTCTTGTGATAAATAGTTTCCGGTTGTTGGGGTGGGGTTATAACAACATCTCCGAGCCTGTGTTGTTTCCATTCGACTGCGTCAGAAGCGTTCATTAGATTACATAATGCAATAATATATTTAATCTTGCGCACATGCGGATAAGGCTGCATTAATATAATAGATGCAGGTTTTAATTGTTTAAGTAAGCAACTGGTCAGAATGCAATGGGCTTAAAACGAGCACATGCAACAATGGTTTTAAAACCATTAATCTAAATAAAGTCATTTTGCTTAATCGATCCTCAGTTGTAATTAGCACTGGAATTCGTCCGGCATATTAATGCAAGGTTTCCTTAATACAAAGGTGCACCTTTCTTAAATGGCGCGATTGGTAACTAATTCATCAAAAGCAATAACAGATGTGGATTTTGTTTCAATAATAATTTGCCGTCCGATTTGCTAAACGCTGCAGAGAAAGAGAGCTTTAAATTTTTGATAGATTATGAAATATCATTATGGCGCAACATTCATCTTTAATGCAAGATTGTCAATTACAAATCCGCTTCATGTCTTTTGTTAAGGAATCGATACATTTTTTTTGTTCTTGATACAAACACAATATGCGCAAGTGTATCCCTTTTACGATATAACATATTGCTCTATCTGTCGCAGGTGACGTCAATGCAATATATCTATTTCAACGCCACGATCGCTCTTACACGGATAATTGATGTGTTCTCAGAAGAGATGAAAAAAATCAACAATTATCCCTTAATAGAGACAAAGTGGAATGAAAGGAATCGTTACAAGACACCGAGCTGGTGCATCCAATAGTAGAGACAAAAGTTGTTGCCTCACATAGGTTGAAGTATATTTTCAGTGCGTTATTGTGTTTGTTGTTTTTGTGAGATGATAATAATAACGATTCCGTGGGGTGGCTTTTACCTTGCCATGTCGACACAGATTGATAAGCTGGAGGAATAGATACCTCCCCAGAATACCGCGCAGTTTAAGAAGACCTTGCAACTGAGGAGCACCATTGTAATATCTTGGTACAAATATTCATTCCATATGGTTTTACTGATTTACTCTTTCCAAAACTGCTTTCATCACATCAATCATCGCGTACTCATTGATTCATAATTTACAATTTCTAACCCGTGGTGTCGGTATCACACATAATGACGAACGTCGGATATATCGATATTATTCTGCCTTCTAAGATTGCCTTACGGAGAGTCAAGGATTTTGTTACAACCTGATGCGCTATTAAGTATCATGTCAGTTTTATTACATTGGCCAGACATTCTCATTACGCAGGGTGTCCCATAAACTACCGGCAATAAAGACGTTATGGGCCAATTAGAGACGGCTTTCGCCGTAGGGACATTGCTACATACCTATTTTTGGTTTATCCTTAATATGTGAAGCGGTCTTATCCCCTGATAAGTTATATCTGCAGTGAAAGCGGATGTATCTAAGCAGCGTCCTGCTTGGAATATACATTGCAATAAAAGAAGCTCAATTGTACACGCCTGATGGCAAGTTTGACAATCGTATTCATATTTTATGTATCCCCGCCCTGAGAGTCGGGATATATAATAATGTTGCCTCGTAAATCACACACTACAGATTGATATATTTTTGGCAATGATTCGTTTGCCATTGGTTCGCATATCATTTGGTTGTGTTCGAGAGGCACAACGTAACAAGCAAGACTTCGGGGACATTCATGCAACGTGACAAAACCCATGGCTAGAAATAGCTTTACCAACTCAGTCCATGAAATAGTCTACCAGCCAAGCTAGTTTCATTCATGTTAACTGACTTATCGCTCTAAATTTTGTAAATGTCACCATTTGCATTTTAGCTTAATGATTTCCTTGAAGCTGTACGCACCCTGCGATCTGCTGAGCTAACGGTGGTGTGTATTCTAAGAACATTGTCAACGTCCGCAAAACTTTCCTTTGCCATGCATGCAAGGTTGTATTGTGAGTCTATTGCAGCAGGGCGATCAAGGTCCGTATCTTTTTCTTTCATGAGCTGAGTATAAGTGTAATATGTACCGTTGTGAAAGGGATACTGAACAGTTCACCTATTTGTAGCATTTTACCACATATATAAGTATGGACCGTTGACCCGCTCATAATGGCGAACATCGGAGTAATCGGATCGATTGTAACCATGGGTGTTGTCTTTTAGACATTTGATTGCCTTAGTTGTCTCATATACTACAGGCAATAGAGGCGTTATGGATCATTATTGATTAAAATGTGGCTTATACCAAGATTGTGTTGATCCCTTATATTCAATATAGATAGTTGCGGCTCAATGACCGAACACATCCTTAGTATGTGTAGCGCTGCGAACTACGCTCTGTAGAGAATCGGCAAAATTCGGCATCTTTTGGACCAAGCTACAGCGGAGAAATTAGTACATGCATTCATTAGTTCCCGACTAGATTATTGTAATAGTTTGTTATTTGGCTTCCTAATTATCAAATCAGAAAATTACAATTGATTCAAAATTCGGCTGCACGATTGGTCACCAGAATGTCTTGTCAAGAGATGACACCAGTTCTCATGCAACTACATTGGCTCCCAGTAGAGCAGCGCATTATTTTTAAAATCCTTTGTATAGTCTTCAAAGTGATTAGTGCGCCGCGCTACCTCACTGGTTATCGGTAGCGAAGCCGCGATTAGTGTCCCCTCCACTTTGGGAGGCGCGGAAGTATAGTCGTGGTTACGGCGAGCGTTCCCTATACTATTTCGGCCCTTAGCTATGGAACGAGTTACCGGCACATATCCGGGATATCAGCGAGTTTGAGAGCTTCAAAAGGTCTCTCAAGACGCGCATCTTCAGGAAACATTTTAATCCTCTGTGATATTTAATTTATTCAATCGATATAGTCAGAAATGTTCACTTCTATCTTTAGTGCATCATATATACTATTATATATTTATTCATATACTTGATGTCCAGCCTGTTGAGATGCCGACGGAATGGGCCTAAAACAAACAATCATTAATCATCATTAATTATTAGTGCATTACCCTCTCGATTAGTGTCGTGAAATGCGCAGTAAAATCCTATAAAGCAATACGTTACTTTGAATATACAGGGCAATTATTTCAATGCTTTCCTGGCAATGATTCGCTCTTACCTGCAAAATAACGGCACGTATATTGTCATATAAATGAGACGTAAATCAGATTTATTTATTTTATTTGCATTCATTATGCATATAATCATATTCTATGTCATATGAAGTTTCCATTTCATGTCGGACAAGAGTGAAGTCGGCGATATCAATACTCCCCGTAGCAATCTGTATTATTCGTCATTTGCGTAGGGTTTTAATAAACACTACGCTCAATCTGTCTAATATAGAACGAGTTTACAGGGTTATCCGTGAACCAAGTTCAATCAAACGAGTTCTTTCTACGCTTTGCTATGGGATAAAGACATAAATCAGATATATTTGCAGCGGACTGCAGATCAACGATCTAAATTAACACCGATCATTTACACATATATTATGCCTTTATCTCATCCAATAAAAATCATGGTACATATAAACAGTCATCGCAAACGTCACTATTGTTGTCTAGCGGTCATCTGTACTTCAGAAGCGCAATAATGAGTTACAACATACCAATTGCTTACCTATCCAAGTTTCACACAGCTCAGTAATCCGCTATTGGATAACATCTAAGGAAACCCACCTGTTTCATTCTTGATACCTCCTCGATAAGTCCCTCTTTAAATTGGGCAGAGAAAATGAATTTAAGTTTAATAGCGAGTGACTGGTTAATAGATTGAATGGTGATTGCGCGAAAGACATACCGCTATGGGAAAACGTCTAAAGCCGTTCCCTGTAAGAAGACTTCAACATTATATGCTGTACGCGTAGAGCCTAGGAGTGAGGCATATATTCCCACGTTGTTTTATGGCCGCGAAACCTGGCGTCGACAATGTGCTACGTTTATAAGCATATTAAAGTAAAGAGAGTTGGGTTGCGCCCTCGTTCCGGGACAATGGTCTCATGGATCTCAAAAAATTACCATGTAGTTATTTTGAGGTTATTCAATATATGGTCAAAGTGCTTCAGGGTAATTATAAATGCAGAAAACGCTTATATCAAGGGTGTGCGGTAGTTTCGTACACCGGCGCTTCGTACACAGGTCATTTCGTACACAAATGGTTGTTTCGTACTCAGGACTTGGAAGCGTTTCGTGCACAGGTCGTTTCGTACACAGATGAATTATGACGTCGTAGATCATTTTTATGCATTTATCATGATTATCCAGATGTTTTAAACTGTGTTTTCCCCATGTTTTTCTAGTTAAATAAATAATCTGATCAACATTTTGGGTATTAGCTCATTTCAACATCTATCGATGGCCAATTAGAACGTCTATTACCATATTCATTTAATTTCACTCTGTCGGTTTTCCATTTGAGAATTCCTATGAGGAACAGGACGATACCACATTGGGATACAGCAACATGGAATGACATATGTTTATGCTAAAATAACTTACATCCACATAATTACTGACACAAACAGGTAATTTTTGTTTTTTGTCGCCATTATTTCATTGTCTAACCACGGTTCCACATTTCTTGACGAACAATTGTAAATAAAACAAACATGCTACATACACTTTTAATTGTCGACTGGCAATGTCGTCCACATTAATTATGACCATATTGACAACAAACAAATTGTCTACGCTTCCAACTTCTTTAATAATAAATATTTACATTTATGTACACAACACTTGCTGTTGGGGGTACCCAATAGATGAATAGATGCTCTAGTCTACACAAGCCAAAACATTTTTTCAAGCCAAGTCTTAGTAAACCTTTGTGAAAATAAAAAAAATATAACACGATACCAGATAATTTATATTTAGATATATCACATTGTTACTTCACTAAGCGTAACATACGGAACAACCGCTTTTGATATTGCTTGTGCAATATTGCTGTGTACGAAAACGGCACCTGTGTAACCCCAAATGCTTCAAGAGACATTACTTGCCAAACGACCTTAATCGTGTAATCGTATCCATCTTATATTAGGCCGCCAAGCATTACTTCATGAATACAATAATGCAACACTGACACTATTTTATAAAACATTCGGGTGCTGAGTTGTGGCATGTTTGTCTTCTACGAGTTAACGTATCTACATTACGTCATGGCCATTAGTACTTTCGCCAGATATACGGCATCCAAGGGCGCTCTCGGTTGGCTTCAACAATTTTTGTCTGCATGTAACAACATAATTAGAGGCTACTGTGAACTTTGATACAATACCTTATATATGAACATTCGGTTATACATCTCGTGTTCGCTGACAATATCAAGCCACGAATTATTTTTGTACAACAATTATACTCTCATGGCAACCCCTTTAATATGTTGACTCTTCCATTCTCATCAGTGGTCCTAGTTACTTTTATCATCGTCAGTCACTTCTCGTTTGATAGTCGATTATACTAAGGGATAAAAGACTACAGTTAATAGAGAGAAAAACGAGAAAATGGGAAAATGTTCTCACAATGTTATCGTGCATGTCGTTTGAGCATATTCGAACTACTTCATTTGCATAATATATTATTAATTATATCAAAGTGGCACACAGCATAGGACAGCATTTATATTGCCAAACTTGGACACGAGTGGAATGGGACAGCAATTCGTCCTGATGACATTTGATTGACGACATTTTACGGGCTACAACTGGTTTGTCCAAGTTTGGTTTATATTTCATTACATGACGTTGCATGTACCAGAACAGATATTTATATATATATGTGTATATATATATATATATATATATATATATATATATATATATATATATATATATATATATATATATATGTGTGTGTGTGTGTGTGTGTGTGTGTGTGTGTGTGTGTGTGTGTGTGTGTGTTTGTGTGTGTGTGTGTGTGTGTGTGTGTGTGTGTGTGTGTGTGTGTGTGTGTGTGTGTGTGTGTGTGTGGCACTCGCAACCTGTCAAGCTGAACGTTGATGAGTTTACTCCGATCATTGTTAACTCTTACGAAGTTTTCGTAGCTCATGGTGTAGCGTACAAGGTCACACGGACGCGCCAAAGGTTTATCGGAGCAGGGTGATCAAGTATATCACTTTTTAACATCGCACACTGAGTAAAAGAGGAATATGAACTGTACAAAAAGATACTGAACAAGTCACAGATCTGAACCACATAATTAATTGACCCGCTCATTTTCAACCAAAACAGTGAAAGTCGGAAATATCACGCTTTCTAATATCATCGATTTTTCTAGCAGTAGCTAGACGTTGTTATTACTCTAGGTGACTCATAGACTGCAGGCCGTAATGGCGTTCTGGACTATTATTGACCGAATGGAAGCTGATACCACTGGGACATTGCGACATAGATTGGCAAATACATCAAGCTAGGGTTCATCCCTCTCATATGAAGCATTCAACCATCTAGGTTTGTTCCGTGAAATGCGTATTAAAAGCAGATTTATTTAAGCCGTACGTTACTTTGAATACACATGTCTATACAGGCAACTCTGTTAAGATAAAATGCTTTATTTGACCCTTCTACACGCGTGGAGGGAGGCACAGCGACCGTTCTATTTGTGTTTTGTGCTAGTTATCTGCTACTATAAACTACGGATTGCCATTATCTTAATGCTTTCCATTAACGGATGTTCGGACTGTGCTTGATATATGAGTCTTTTGCTTTCGAGAGTAGCTGCAAACGATCTAGCATCAACATCTACATTGCTGTACAAAATAACTATCAATATTATCCCAACGTTGCATTACGGCCAAGCTTACTTCGTCGAGATGCTCTATTAATGGTGGCACAGTATGACTGGCGAAAACATCTGCAAATAACGGCACGCCTATGGTCAGCTTATTTGGATTAATAGCATTCATTACACGTACAATTACATCTCAATGCCATATGCACTTTGAAATATGTCTACACCCATGGTGGAAGGCACACTTCATGGTATAACGTTTGCCATAATTGCATCCAGTGAGCTTCCTGAGATCCATGGGAGATCTGATGATTGGTTCGGTCCTGTATGACCTGATGGAAGTGGTGCAATCCGGAAACACAGTGGGACATATGCTCTCCGGATAAGCAGTCAACCGTGCAGTTCGAGACCATTTGCTCGTTGATGCAGCCTGAATACACTGGTGATCTCAAGCGCGCTGAATGTAACAGTCTTAAAATCTTGATGATCACAGTATTGTTGATGAATCACATCCATCAGTGACAGGTCAGTAATATGTCAATAACCTCGACTTGTCTCATCTTATATGAATAACGGTTTTAATATAGATGATAAGAATTTGGACCGCAAAATTAACATTTAAAATTGAAAAATATTAATTTCAGATGTTACTGATGCGGATATGATTGACATGGAAAAACAACTTTTCCGCATTGAAACTTCTATCGGAAGGAATTCTGTCTGGGTCATTGTCTGCTTCTGCTTGGACAATAATAAAGTTTTGCATGCCCTGAGAGAAACATTGGAGACAGAAAAGAAAAGCATAATGGGAAACCTGACAGCTAGACATTGACTCATGTATATAGACAAGATCGACATTCTCCACAGATTAATCAAGGCAGAAAGACTCGGCAATTGGGAACTTCATCTCCAGTGACTACTCCGGCAATGTGAGATAGTGGTGTAAGCGATATTAAGCTACGCCAATAAACTACTTGCAACTATTGATAAATATATCGGAATATGCCACGCGCAACAGTAACGAGGCCTGACAATCACGCATTCCGAAGCAAATGTCAGTTCATATTATTACAGAGTTGATGGTTAACCACCTAACGAAAACCTTCTTCTCGTTTGGGTTATTTAGAAGATATTATGGCGTACATGATTCAATACCAACATTGAACACGTCGCATCTGGACTTCAATCATTCTACTGGAAGCTTCGCACTAAGCACATGCTGTAGAAGTAATATCTAGAATGTAATACAACCAATAATTAGACCATTGGACTGATTGTGTGCCGCAGTAAAACAGGCCAAAATGTGCAACACTATAACATTTATCAAGCACAACAACTGCGAACAAAGCACATTAGCAAGGGTAAAACGAGTGAATACCAGGATTGGTAAGCCAAAAGAATTGTGTACGAATTGATATAACCGTTAGCGTGTTGTCATGGTAACAATGCTATTTGTCCTGTAGCAACTGCTTGCGAAAAAAAACCCTTGACCACATCAAGTGGCAATTTGTCGAGTAGAACGATGGCCATGCTGTGTGTTGGAATTGGATAACTAATCAGACGTAGCACAGTTACGCCTATTAGTTTATGGTTTGTTATGCAGACTGCTTAAGAAACCATCAAGCAATAATTGCTTTGCTTTGCAATTGCAATGGTAATGTAACAGGCTAAAGTGGTGGTTTAAGGTGAACAAAGTGGTTTATTAACCTCTTTGCCTTGAATTTTCTCAGATTCCTCCTGGGGTGTTTGCAATTTATAACAAGTCGTGAAAAACAAACGGCTGCATTGGGTTAATATGTGAGTTTTCCTACGAAGAAAGGATGCGCAGTGCCACCATTTGCATAAATGAAAAGCTTTAGCAAAATTGCTTTGAATCTTAATCTAGTTGTTGTGTATGAGTATGAATGATCATCCAGGTTATGAGAACTGCACATTTTTCTTCTGTCAATCTAAGTATAAAAATGATTAGCTCTATCAAATCAGCATTTTTACGTTGGAGATACCGTAAAATAGGTATACATCCAAGTGTAAATCATATGTGTTGTTGTGCATTTTTTCATTTAAGGTGATATTACAAAACCGTCAGAGTAAATCTAACAGCAAAGGGTACCTATAGCTAACTGATTAGTTTCTTAATGAAACTTAGACTTTATATCACGTTGTCATGTTGGGAGCAGTGCGTATATAAAACTAAAGGCAAACATTGTATAGACTGATGGTACGCACATCGATCCTTTCTATTCAAGCATGCTGGCTGTGATTGAAAATGCAACTATCATACATGATATGTTACTTGTCGCTTGTCCCAACGTAATTTGTTTATTACCATCTATATCACTACGGATGTGGTCCGATAATGCCACATCTTTCGCATTACCTTTGTATAAATTGGCTACCTCGCACCACGTAACCATTATTTACTTGTGCTCTTGAACTAAATCGTTATTAAAGAGCCTATTCTTTTTTTCCTTTTAAGGTTGATGTAGTTCGGCTTCAGCACACTAAGAAGTTTATTTGGTGTAAAAAGAATATTGCCCGATCTACATCTAAATACGATAGTCGCTGCATGCTATTACCTTTGTATCAAATCATTTCGAGACTCACTTTGGGTTTGAAGATGAATAGAATTCTCAATCGATACTGTCAAAGGCACACAAAAATTAAATCACCTACTATAAACGTGCGAATTGGCATGATAAGGTGGACTATAGAGTGCCTTTTACAAATCCATATTGACCCGTAAATAATATTATGTCAGTCAACGAATGCAAGAAATGCGATTTGTTGCAGATATGCGTGAAATGAGTGATTATTAGCTGAAGGGTTTCGCTACTAGTTACACTTTGTTAACTGCAAATAGATATAGCCTGCATTCTAGCTGTAAGTTGTCAATCCCTTGGAATATCCCTTGCGAGTTTGTTATGTCTTACGCGACGATATCGATAAATGTCTCTGTCTATTTGCACTGCGATATTGAGCGTTTCTTTTATGAGATTAATGGAATTAATATCCGAGTACGTCAATATTGATTGGCCTGTACTTATTTTAACGCCTGATCAAACTGGTCACTAGTTTCAAAACCCGTTTTCCTCCGTCAGCCTTGCTTTGTGCATCATGGCCGGATGCTTGGTACCGCTTAACCCTAGCATCTGATTGAAAAAAAGCTGTAATTTCCCAAAAAATGTCGGTTTGCAGAGCAGTCGATGTACCTTTACGAATTGCTCCCTTTGCTTCAGGCGAATTCATTATCCCATCATGGCGATATTAAGGACGTTTGGTACAATCTGTGTATCGATGCGATGTGATTGAACGTTATAAACATTATGCACACATCCCAAAAACGAATTACACGAGCTTTTTTTGAAGCATGTGTTTCATTATACCCTACTAACATTTGTCAGCTTTACTAAGATAGACGGTTCTCTAATGAACGAAAAATCTTTTAGCAGCAACGTTAATTTTCAAACACATAGCTGGTCTTCAAAATGCTTAACCAGTTTCTTTAGATACACACATTTAATTATGCGCTGCTTGATATTACGTAAATGTATATGGACCATGCCACGAAAGAATTAGACAGGTATGTTTACCCAAAACAATTCGACCACATTGCTAAACACTGTGTTGTCCATATTCTGGTAGTGTAGGTATTAGCAGCCACAGAAGGCAACTATTACATTAATCTACAGTAACTTGCGAATGGTGCTGAATCAATATTTAGCAAACAGGTACTTCGTACATAACTGGCCTGCTTTGGGTTAATTGGCATTTCCAGGGAACGTATCATTGGCACAAATATGGCTAACGGCAAATAAACATAGTGTTTAGATTTGTGGACATCATTTAAAACCATTCCATCCGTCTTGGATATTGCGGTCAGACGAACTAACAATGATTGTCGAGGCTTGTAACATAACTCCGATTTGATATGTTAGCTATCTGATAAGTAAGTATTGCGACGAAAATAGATGTTAAAGCATTTCTGTTAGTGATTATCGTGGTTCTGCCATAGCTTGTTGGTACCCTCATCAGTATAATAATCATAGCTCATTATCTTATTTATACTTGCTTTAAAGCTATTAAGATTGTGCGATCTGAATCGTACGAAAAATTATAGAATCTACCTGGTCCAACTTGGCAAACTTGTATGACAACACAGCGTTTCACTAGTGTGTTGAAAGTGTCATACGAATGCTATTGATAGAAACATCATCTCGATCATTTATTCCCTAGCATGGTTTAATTATGCACTGCATCAGGCTGGGTACCTTGCATAGCTTATTTGAGTAGTCGCGTGTGGGAATTTTGGCCCTCGATATTCCCGTCATCTATTCGTTCTAAATTCCCAAGCAGATGGTGCGACTCAAATGGGCTGATCTCTTTGAGGTTTTTAGGCTTTTTCAGACGACATGTGACAAATGTCACTAAAGTCGGAGCAATTTACATAGTGTACTTTGGATCTACGATTTAATTTTCCCTGACATAAAGACTTATATACACTATATGAATAATGTGTTTCTGAAAGGTATTGAAATTGATTGATCGAAATATTTTTTACGAATCTATACCAGTGTACTGCTACCATACGCATCGTTTTGTACGTGTATACCAAGTTGTGTGATAATTGGACGGCGTCTAATGCTGTTAATTACTAAGCTGACTTGACGGAATTATTAGTTTTGCGAGCGGTAAGTTGATGGCTTTGCAACCTGCTTCCGGCCGGCAAGTAGTTAACATGTTCTGCTTCCATCCCAAGATGTCAAAGCAAACACGGTATGGCAACGCAGCACAGCATAATATGCCTGGCGAGCTCTAACGTGCAAATCACGAATAATGAGAAAACACAAACACCAGTACGCAGCAAGTACTCTATTGCTTTGACTCAAATGTGATTGAATACAATTGACTATGATGTATTGCTAATGGACCTCAAATGAGAACTGCCAATATTTAGAGGATATCATCAATGATTATCCAAGAAGTGTTTTGCAAAATGGTCAAATATTTTATAGAACTTGTTTACTATATAATAACGGATAAACACATATAATTCCATGATTGTAAAAGCTAAGAATCTTTGGTTTTGATAATTCGTACTACTACGCTGTTCAGTGCCACGTATTAGTTGACAGGAACTTAACCTAATTACCCAATGTATGTCTATATTCATGCGTAATTTATGCACAGTAAATTTCTTCTATAGATTGGACGTGCATGCGATTCGATATGTTCTAATGACTCATCATCACTGGCAGGTGGCTCCTAACGCGGTTGTTTAGATCAAGCGCTTGAAAGCTTGGTGTCAGGATCCAAGCACATATGGTCACCATCGCGTGTCACTCATAACCCCGACCCCACACCATTAACCGGATAACTGACGATGTGGCAGGCGATGTATTTTGCTTGCCCATCAGAACGAAAGTAGCTACGACTAAAACCTGGAACACGCAAGCCTCTGTCTCTTATCAGCTAACTTCCATTATTACTGGGCCTTTCGTTATATATGACTGCCCGTCTGATGGTAATTTTGTGTCTACAGTCCGATAATTCGTGGTCCAGTGAGCGACATGAACTCTCGGAATGCTACAACATAGTGCTTTGAGCCATCCGATATCGACAAAAACTACTAGCTTTTTGCTGTGTATACGTGATATGTAGATGCGTCGATGATCCATAAACTTGATGTGTAATCCAAGCGTGAATGATTCCTATCTTACCTAGCAAAAGTTGATGCAGGGGCGTTGTAAGAACAGCTCGTTTGCAGACATTGTGAAGGTGGGACAAACTGATTGGTTATTCATAACTGAGAAGATTACAATAAATGGGTGCCTTGTTCTTACGCTAAAAGCTGATGTATTGTACCGTCGCACTAACGACGTGGGAATCGCAGTCCAGGAAACGGGTTTGACCGCAGTGGGCGGCTGCACATACGAAAAGCTGGGCAAGTATCGCATCCGTTCATGCTGTGGCTCTAGCTTCTTATCGCCGTTATAATTTTAAATTGTGCCCCAATATTAAGCAATGTCAAGCCGATTTGCGAGCTACATACGTCAGTCAACTGGTTTTTTTTTACGTATCAAACTGCCCAATACGATTCTAAATGAGTTATTGCAGTTGTTACTTTTGCTGCTACCACAACGATACACAGGCTTCCTTTGCATTAAATAGCACCCCGTTGATCACAATGAATAGAGTAAGGATCTTATGGGTTCGAGGGTACATAACATGTAATTTGTCATAGCTGCTATGCCATGCCGTATCTGAAGATAAATTCAGAAATTCAACTGATAGCAAACATTAACAAATGAACCTGATTCGTCAATATTGTTTGTTGCGGCTGAACCACATTGACCGTTTGTACGGATTGTTACGGCTCTGTCTGTTTCTAATGGTCAAAAATGTTATCATCAATATCATAAAAAATTGGAATGAATATTCTACTAATTTAAATAAGGTTCTGAAACTGCTTGTTTCTTCAATTCAAGCCTGATACGCTATTAACAATCAATCAACTCTGCTTCTGCTTCTTATGTGCTATAATTATTTCATCAACAATATATATCACTCAACATGGTCAAGGATAAAACCAACTCTAATATTGGCCCCTGCGAGACTGCCAAGCCAGCGGTGATAGGGGGCGCACTTGGATGAGCTTGGATCCTGTAGATCTATATTTCAAATTGATTAACTATGAACCAAATTGCAATGAAAGAGTTAAAAACTCTAGGGAAGTTTGTAGGCGGCATGGGGAATATGGATACATTTAGACATACGGTAGACATTCGTTTGTGGTTTTGCGGTCTCCAACTAACGCCTGTGAGCCTGCCATAATTTTGAGACGTGTGATATACTACTACTCCTCGCTTCAGCCAGCTTTGGTGAATAACATAGCTTTATTGCTAATAAATGTAATCGCAGTGAATAATACACAACAACCATAAGTGTTACTGCAACGTATACGCCCGATGATAAAGGAAGCGTTGTCAAGCATGCAGTAGACAGTGGCAGGTTTGCTGATCACCATCCGCCGCAATTGTTGTATATATTATGTATCTGCGGTAACAGCATTAGAGGCAGCTGATTGACTTGTTTGAGAAGATCGAATCAACGCTTCACCAAATACAGCCAAACAACGGCAGAATAAAGTTTACGTTAACATGATTTAGGGTCTGCTCGAATACTAATTTGTCTACAACATCTGGTACAGCTCGAGAAATGCTTGATAATAACCTCACGAACAAGCTGCTGTAGTTTGAACTGGCTTTTGAAGTATAATGTACATAATGTGGCCTTAACCTTCAATTCAGCAATAATGTTCTCTTTTACTTTTAGCGTTCGATCCAGTGTACCATGTTCAAACCCCTCCCATGATCTGTTTTTGTCGTCTTATGATGTGTTGCCATTCACATTCTATAGATTTTAGTTTTGCATGTATAGCTGAACGGTAATAATGTGAAACAACATATTCAGTGTGTAATATCACTTAACTGCTGTGCGTACACACTTCTTAGTGTTACATACACACGCACGCTAACAAGGATGTTATGGTGCAACTAACGATGTGTGCATAAACCGAACGTGCGGAATTCTAGTTGTGCGCACCATAGAAGGGGCATATGGCATGTGCGACAGAAACGTGGAGAGGACCTAGATAATAAAAAGAGCAAGGTAAAATAGAACAGATTAATATTAGAGAAGCTCTTTCTGCCTTGAAGTGCAAATTAACACCATCCCTAGCCGATGTTGACTATGCTCCTCGACAAACACTACTTATCTGTCTAAGGTTTCGACTCAATAAAAGGAATCTTCGAGCAGCAAAGGTTGATGTTATCTTTTTTAGTGCATCCAACGACTGAAATAGGCACTAAACATCGTTTCGGACTACGGATAGTGTCCATAACTTAGTTTAATTGCAGAAGATGTTGTGACTGTGAGCCAATTACGTTTATAAACAACATCGCAAAGGCATAAGAACGGTAATCATTAAATGCCAAGATATGAACACTGATTATATAAAGGAAGCTATAGTTCAGAATCAACGAATAACTTGACCGCATTGTAGGCAAACCGCCGTCGCCGCGTATCGTTCAGTGTTAATATAAAACTGCTATTTGTCAGACGGAGAAGCGTTATCGTACAGACACATCGGGTTTTGGGGGTGTTCTTTCACTGTTGATTTACTCCACTTGTTCGTCATTGATGTTTACGTAGACTACGATTGATTCGTTTGGTACTTGTGAAAACATTGTCCTCAACTATGCCGTTTTCACTGTCCATTGCGCGTGCAAATAGCGATGCGTGTGTCACCCACCCATGACCTATGATAAGCACTTTCATATTAGTCAGGTACACAAACTTGGTATTGCCTGAATATCATCACTAAGGTGAATTCAGTTGCGTAGCATCTGACATAACGTCCTAGATAATGGAACCGCATACGGCAATTACATGATGGAACCGATATGGTAGTCATCATTAGCAGATTAAATAATGGCTCTCAAATGTACATTCACCCGCATTAAGAATGTTCGTGTTCTTGGTTTAACAATATTTGGCTATTATGCTGATACTAGGTTCTGTATAATTCAGATGTGATCAGTCTGGACTTTTGGAACCAGCTACTTCTGTCTACAATGTTGGTGTTTATGGGCGCTTTAACTTGCTGACCCATTATCTCTATCTTCCGTATACTATCTATGTCCTTTGACATATTGGTGATGCGAATCCTTCGCTAGAGCAATTACATGGTTTGATAAACAAATGTGATATGCAGTTATTTAATGGTCATAGGAACTACAAATAGCTTGAGTATAATGATCAAATTTATTGGTGCTTCTTTGAAATTAACGTTACCCCCTACCATTGCACTATTTGTTTGCATGATTTTTCAACAACGAATATATATTCTAATTAAGTTAAGCTCTAATCTAATATATTTATAATTTGCAGCGCCGTTTGAGGCGTGAAAATAATTGATTTCTCCCCTTTTTTTGAGTATAAATATCTGAATAGCAAATCATTCGATTAATCTCCTGCAAAAGCATATTTCTCATGTCTATCATTTACTAGAATAACACGAGAGCTTGCGAGGGCTATAAGAGTAAACAGACGTGTAAATGACGTTTGGGCTTTAGAAAAAGTCTTTGCTAGTATTCGTTACTCCGAAGGTTTCAGCAGGGCGCATGAGCTTCAAAAACTGAATATTTCATGCCAAATAGGCCGAAAGCCTCACACATTGCTGCCTTAGCGCTATCAATATACAAATTACCCAAAATCATTGATAAAGGCGACGGGGCATGTCAAGCGCAAAGGTAATAAGGCCTGGCAATCACTACGGCTAATAGAAAAACGCGTCTTCAGATGCAATACCGAAAATGCAAATGTCACTTGGGGAAAACAACATTCTACGGGTAACTTCGCTGGGTTGAGTCAGATACGATAATGTGATGATTTAGAAATGAGCTGTTTCGGTGACGTGCCTTGCTGTTCTGAAGGGATGATCCTGAAAATCTGCAGGCAATCACAATCCTGCACTTCTTTAAAATACTCAGCTCTCACAATGTCAGTTGTATAACGTATTTAGCAGCAAACACCACGGTGAAGCAACTGTTTGTCTGATTCCATATCCGATTACGCATCTGTAGCGATGTGTTTTCAAAGGCGCATGGCGGTATGGGCAAAAAAGCTGGATGAAGAGCTCTCAGACACATGCTAATGTAAAGTGTTGCACACCTTTGGTTGATTACTATATCTGAAAGATAGTAACGCGATATATGAAACTGCTAGACCGTTAGCAAGAGGAAACTATACCAAAATGCACAAGAACAATTGAAACCTAAACAAACGTGTGTCTGCTGTAGATTAAATTGATATTTTCTGGGAATGCCAAGTGCGCGTCTAAGTTTACCGCTTATTAGCGGCTTTGTATGATTTTTGCAATGTAATGGTTTGCTGTAATAAGATCTATACAGAGTTAGGTACATATGTATACCGCAAGATATTTTGGCAGCCGACAAAGCAATAATCAGCGTGATATATATATATATATATATATATATATATATATATATATATATATATATATATAGATATATATATATATATAGAGATAGAGATATATATATGTATAAAGATAGATAGAGATATATATATATAGATCTATATAGAGATATATCTATATATATAGATATAGAGATAGGAGAGAGATATATATATCTCTATAGATGATACAGAGATAGATCTCTCTCTACATAGAGAGATATAGATACTCTAGAGAGACATATAGAGAGAGAGACATATAGAGATCTAGATCTAGATAGAGATAGATATATAGATATAGAGATATATATATATCTATATCTCTATCTCTCTATCTATCTATATATATCTCTCTATCTCTATATATCTCTATCTCTCTCTATATATCTATCTCTCTCTATATATATATATATATATATATCTATATATATATCTGTGTGTAACTTGTGCCTGGATCAAGTTAACCGGAACGCACCCTCGGTTGACACGGTTGCTTACTTAGCAAAATCTGATGACCTTATATCGCTTATTGGCTTCCTGGACTAGTCAATACAGATATTATCTCCGTCGAATTCGTGATTCGATCGTAGGTATGTTTCTCTCCTGCTAGGCGTTTATGTAATATGAACGGTGTCTAGCCGTTGACCATATGCTAACCGAGCATGCTGACGAAACCCATGTCTTCTGTTTCAGTCAGATATATGTAAATGTTAGTACGTTAAACATTTCTGGTGTTTATTGGAGAATGCGATGGATGCATAACACATTGATATCAAACGTTATCTGTTCAATCGGGCAGCTTCAGCGAGTAGCACGACCATATTGTAAAGTCTCAATATTGACAGGTGGTGATTGCTGCTTCAAGTACTGACCTCGGCAGTAACATGGAACGCAGCAAAATTCGTGAGAGCGTGGAGCAAGGATTTTGAATCTCGTTCTAGCCTACCGTATCTCAATAGATTTGGTTTACTTGAGTCTTCAACATGCATTTACATGGTCAGGTTATGGAACGTTGGTGTCTTAATGCAAATCTGATTTACGACGGGATGCTATCGTTGGGAGTACGCGTGCAGCGTTTTCTCTTTACGAATGATGGATTTGCCTGCATGTCCTCCGTTGCTCCAGCAGGCACCATTTAGAGTAAACCCGCCTATTGATAATACGGATTGTTTTCATTAAGACTGCGAATGTTAACATTTACGGACGATTATTTTATTTATGATTAGGTATCATTCAATTGGACGCTTGGTCATAAGCCAACCTCTGAAGGTCAGCAAGAAGTATTGTAACGATCGAGGCAGCTTCGCAAAATACAACACATCTCATTCTATTCGTATGTTCAGCCACATAGTAAAGCAACCTTTGGTAGCGACATCGGCAACGGCCTCATTTCTTCCGCAGATAGACCGGAAATTACTGATCATGAAAACGCCACGGAGGCCCATACGTTATGCAAATTCGGTGCAGGTAATGGCTGAAGTTATTTAATCTACATATCATGTCTGAAATTGCAATCTTTATCTCGTCTTTATGCGACCTTAAGTAGCAACATTGATAGTAAAAAACTCATAATCAGACGAAGTGCTAGATTGGTGTAACAATTAAATGTTACGACGATCGCAGCCATTCTTAAGCTTACTGTTATGAAACATATATTGTCACTAATGCACTACATCATGCCGTGAGTTGCTTTGAAGAGTATCACTGAAATTTAATGCGCTACTTCAACGCAATAAATTCCTCGCAAAGATTGCTTCAATGGCTACAGCTGCGTGGCATTTTTCAAAGACAACGCAACATATGTGCGCTAATTGATATACAGCGTCCTTGTTTGGTTTGAAAAACTTAACGATACCTTTGAGCAATAAACTTTTAAAATATAAGTAAGTTGCTAGTAAAAGATTTGCTTTCACGTACGACAGTGTCCATTTTCTTTCAAAAGGCGTAGGCAACAATATCGAATTCAGCACAACCAGTTCATGCTAAGGAATATCAAGTCAGCATCACCGCCGATGGCTGTGGTGATATCAGCGCAACGCGTTCTATTGATGCTTGCCTATGTGATTGGGATTTAGCTGGCAACACATAGGAAACATCTTATTGATCCCATTAAGGTAGATCGATTGTTTTCCAGCCAACGTTGCATATCACAATTGAACTACCGTCTTCTGGTTCGAACATACCAACAATCACTGCAGGTGATTACTAATGGAATATAAATAACAGATGTAATGGGATACCCGATAAATCTATTATATTGCAATGCATAAATATTGATATATACTGATATATATATTGATATATATATATATATATATATGCAAAAATATATATATATGCATATATATATATATATATATATATATATATATATATATATATATATATATGCATATATGTTTATCCATATATATATATATATATATATAAATGTCTATGTGTATGTATATATATGTATTCATATATATTTATCTAAACATACATATATGTATATATATATATATATATATATATAAAATATATGTATATATATATTTATGTATGTAAATATATATTCATATATACATACACACATACATACATATATATGTATATATGTACATATTTATATATACATATATATTTATATGTATTTAGGTTTACATGTATATATATAAATATATATATATATATATATATATATATATATATAGAGATATATATATATATATATATATATATATATATATATATATATATATATATATATACATATACATATATATATGCATATATGTATATCCATATATATATATAGATGTTTATGTGTATGTAGAGATATATTCATCTAAATTCACCTAAACATACATATATGTATATATATATACATATATATATATATATACATTTTTTGTATATAAATATACACTCATATACCCATACATACATATATATGTACATCTGTTTTTATTTATATATATACATATATATTCATATGTATTTATGTCATGTATATATATATATATGTATATATATGTTTATATACATTTATATATATATATATATATATAAAACATATATATTCATATATATATATATATATATATATATATATGCATATATATGTTTATATATATATGTATATACAAATATATATGTATATATATGTATTTATATCTATATATATATATATCATGATGTATCTTGCCGATTGACGGTAAATCATCGCTTATACCAGCTCCCTGAAGTGCAGTTGTCCAGCACACAGTAAAAGGCAACATAGAGAGTAAAAACATATTGTAACACACACACAACGATGGAATATTGCGAATAACAGCCTTTATAACAAGCAATAAACATTCACTAATGTGTAAAATATCATGGGTGCTGAAAGGGTCCGAGCCATTCTGTTTATTGTTGCTTGGACTTCTATAGAATAATGACTGGTCGGAATCATGCTTCACCCAACACACTTCAGCAAGCCGTTAATGGGTAAGAGGAGCATTACTGAACCACGATTTGCTACTTCATGGGGATATACCTCACAGCAGGGCGTACTCAGAACAATGCCTCTGCTCTTTGCTTAACTTACAAGTCACATGGTAGGGTAAAATATCACATGCTTTCACTTAAATAACCCTCGCCTACACCAAAGGCGATTCATACAGATTCCTGGCCTTGAGAAGAAGATTGCTCGTCATTATCATTGACATATTCAACTCAAAGTTGTCTGTTCGTTGCTCTCACTGGGATGACAGCTCACCTAGGGTAACATGAAATTGCTGTTACAAATTACCCATTACTCTGTCACAGAAGATGTACCATTCAAACCAAGAATAGGTGAAAAGGTAAGTCATACGCGACATAAGTTAGCAGCTGACGAGCGAGGAAGATTTAATGAATTCAAACGGAAGATTACTGAAGTGCACTGCCGTGCATTTTTCCATCTTCAATGTAACAATTCCTGTGCCATCTTCTAATACTGGGTCAGCTATTTTGCACTTGTGTTAGATATAAAGACTCGCATGAGTAACATGATTGAAAATTGTTGATACAAACAAAAATCAACGCATTATTGACACCAGGAACTGAATTGTTAATCCAATTTATCAACTTTAAGATCCCGCTGGTGCATGTTCGAGAGATCATACGTGTAGAATTTTGTTGCCACTTAATGCTTATTGATTGATATTGGTCGACTCATCCCGACGTTATAATCGGCATTAGTCTATAAGCTGCCCAGTAAGCACTTCACCTTTCCTTCATGAGAGCTTTGCCCAATAGCTGAGAGAGCATATTGTCGAATTTACTGCAACATGAAAGAGGATGCGGCAGCCATTAGCACAGGAGTGATCACAAAATATGTCAAATGCATGAAAAACATTTAACCATTTTAGACAAAACCCTTGGCATTTTTTTTATGTAGTTTGGTGTTAACAATTGGCACCATGGGTCACCAAGAACTACCGAATGCGCATATCGGCCTAAGTACAATATTGATGTTGTCATCAGTCTTATCAATGTTGACGAAATGATTTACACATGAACGTAATAATTATAGTTTAAGCCATGTAAACGTGATGTCTTCTTTCAGGAATAGCATGACGTAGAATTGTGCAAAAGAGTGTGTTTATCGATGCTATCAGGCAGTTTCTACAATACAGCTCCATCAAGTCAATTATTGCACTGGTATTTCGGGGTTGTATAGCCAAATCAATAAAGCGGCAATAACAGTTCCGTACTCAGAGTAAATACGTCCTTAGTCCCAATCAAGGTATCATACGAAGCTCATCGGGTCCTGTTTTGCCCATCAAAATTGTAAATAAACGACAGCACCCTTTTTCAGCATAAGCGGGTCTGTAGCCAGCAAAATGTATCAATTCTGATATGGCTTATACTTTTCAAACGAATTACTACGTAACAATACTATGTAAATTAGATGTTCCTTGAAAGGAAGGTTATAGAAACAAATACAAAGGACACATCATATATTTCGATTTTGATGGACATATTATCGACTGCTGTTGTGTTAACTATTGCCTGCTTAAATAGCGCACCATCTATTGGCACTTAACTTTTTTGTGACGAACGAGCGTTGTATCGTATTGGGGGCGTGTTGCTATGTACCGGCACGAAACGGAGTCCAATACAATGAACGCATAAGCCATATTTGTATTGCAGATATTGATGTTGCTAACGAATGCGGCTCGATTTCGATCGGTTTGTTATTTCATATTTTGACATCGTCATGCGTATGCTATTGCCGAATTAACCGGTTTAACAACTTACGAGTAATTATCTACATACCTATTTCAGTCCACTCGGGTAAAGACTGCCCTACCAGCATCAGTATAAGAATTAGGTTATGTTTCGCGATCTAAATCACCTTAGCCACCGTGTGACCAGTACATTATCATTTTAAAGGTTTCTCGTGTATTGAAAGCACGATCATGTTAAACGTCTAGTAGGCAAATATTTGCCAACAATAAAAATGTTTTGGTGATTTGTTTTAAAGCTTCGCCTGTTAAACTAGTGTTCTCTAAAACAAAAAGCTCCATAGCGGCTTCTATTTTGAAAGCAGGTTCTGATGACAGCAGTACAATCCTGGATGAACTACACTATGGCACAAATAATTCTTTATTTGCCGTCGCGATTTATCTCCAAAATGGATCTCATTGAGAACAAATGTACATTTGGTATATATCATAAACAGTAGTCATGCAATTGGGCTTCACAACACTAATGATGGGCTTCATCACAGACGTGTGGTTCTGAACGCCGAGCTTCGTTCGGTGAGACATCTTTTAATCAAGCAGATAACTAGATAACCCTATCACATTGTTCTTCCTTACCTCATCGCTATCTCCCAAACCTTCCCTGACCCTTACCACTTCTATCCATCAGGGTATGTACCTACCCTGCGCGATGTGGTAGGGGAAATGAAGCGCATCATAAAATAAGCTGGTATCTGCATTAACCTGGTGCAGCAGTGAATGGCAATAAAGTACGTCACACCGATAATAACCGATAATTACTATTCTCGATTATGAAGTTCCGATAGAAGTAAACAGCGCAGTGGGAGATGAAGTTTAATGGCTTGCATTTATCAGCCTCTGACCACCTTTTTTTTAGTTGTCACATGATCGAACTTTGGGAATAAGAAGGTATGTCTGCGGTCATATTTTCTACTTATCTGTATCTTTCAGCAATTACCTGAAACTCACGAAAACTATAGATCTTGCTCAATATATCTTAAAAACGCATCCATGGATTCAACCCTCGAAAGTCAGGTAAGGTTTGGGTTATGACAGAAATAATATATATGTATATATATATATATGTAGCCGCAATGTGGGCGAGCTAAAGAAATAACACAAGCATCAAGCAATAAACCAACTTTCCGAATGATAACTGTCAATTGCTGCTGCTCATTTGCAAAGTGCATAATATGTGTTAACTCTTTATAACCATCATTGACATACATTATTTATCGTATGGGAAAGGAAATAGTCGTTAGCAGCGCTACGAACATGTATAAATTGTAAGTTACCAGTATTCGATAATATAACATCAGCAGATGCCCCCAAGGACATTCATTATTTCTCGACAACAATCAAGCATCAGCTGCATCAATGATTGCATTTGTTTCGTTAGTCATATATAAAGCAATAGCGCTATGGAGCGGTTTTGCTTCCTTTGTTCTCGCTGCATAGTAATTGTGGTTAGAAGCAGTACACGGTTACCAACTCCTTTATGGTCACCACAATGCTTTTAGATGCAAATGCAGCTGAACAGCCTTATATAACTGTTGACGCAGAGAGAACGAGAGAGACGCACACCAAATTCACCAGCTGAAATTGTGTAATTTAGGGTCTTATAGAGCAATTACGTCACATTAGCGCCTCGTTGTATTAACGTCGTGGTTATGAGTGTTATGTCAAAATTCAACGTGGTCACTATGTGGCAGATACGTTGTAGTATGATGTGTACTCAGAAATATATATATGAATTAAAATTATCTCTGCATGCATATAATAATATGCAACGCGCTAAATATATTCAATCAAAATTAAGTTCTCTCAAATAATATTATGCGTTTTTTCATTGAGTAACTTTGCTGTTAATGAGTATTAGTAACGGGTGATAACTGGAAACGATATATATATATATACATACATACATATGTATATATATATATATATATATATATATATATATATATATATATATATATATATATATATATATATATATATATATATATATATATATATATATATATATATATATATACATATATATATATATGTTTATATATATTCATATACATATATATATATGTATATATATTGCTGAGCTGTATACACAAATTTATATACATATATATATGCATATAT
Organism: Urechis unicinctus; assembly: GCA_034190875.2. NCBI lineage: Eukaryota > Metazoa > Annelida > Polychaeta > Xenopneusta > Urechidae > Urechis > Urechis unicinctus. The sequence continues at coordinate 18,338,175 of CM067345.1, read as the reverse complement.
ATTCTTATATATTTATTTATATATATATATATATATACATACATATAAATATATATATAAATATCAACATATATATACATATATGTAAATATATATGTATGTACATATGTGATACAGCCCCTAGATCTTAACAGTGTTTTGCAAAGTCTCAGAAACTCCTGAAAACGAGGTCAAGATTTCTTCATAACCTAGCCTCTGAACTAATTATGAAAAGATGCGTGAGTGAAATGGTGTCAACAATTGTCGGAACATGCGGCTATTGTATGCCAATTTTTGTAGAATAATGTTATGTTCGGTTAAGTCAGTCGTTTTTAAAATAACTACACGGTAAAAATGATGTGTTCCCTTAAGTCTAGGTTCTCGCTGCGTTGAAATTGAATGATGTTTACATAGACGTACATATGACTCAATATTTTTAACCTGAATGATTTTCGATGCAATGTAAATATACAGCCAATACTGTACTGTAGAATCATTATTTTGCGTTTTGTTATGCGACGTAAAATTTACAGTGCATTAGAGCTGGTAAACGGGAAATGGAAGTCGAAGAACTAAGTGGATTTTTTATTATTAAAGGCACATTATATCACATGCGCTGCTTAATAATAAATAATCTGTATACACCAGATTTTAACCTACTCAACTTTTGACTGATTGTAAATTTGTGTGTGTGTGTGTGTGTGTGTGTGTGTGTGTGTGTGTGTGTGTGTGTGTGTATGCATGTGCGTGTGCGCGAGATGTTGGCCAAGACTATGAATATTTCTTGCATATAGATCTGTATCCAGAGTGGTTTTGCGGTCTCCAACTAACGCCTGTGAGCCTGTCATAATTTTGAGACGTGTGATATACTACTTTCCTCGCTTCAGCCAGCTTTGGTGAATAACATAGCTTTATTGCTAATAAATGTAATCGCAGTGAATAATACACAACAACCATAAGTGTTACTGCAACGTATACGCCCGATGATAAAGGAAGCGTTGTCAAGCATGCAGTAGACCGTGGCAGGTTTGCTGATCACCATGCGCCGCAATTGTTGTATATATTATGTATCTGCGGTAACAGCATTAGAGGCAGCTGATTGACTTGTTTGAGAATCAACGCTTCACCAAATACAGCCAGTCAACGGCAGAATAAAGTTTACGTTAACACGATTTAGGGTCTGCTCGAATACTAATTTGTCTACAACATCTGGTACAGCTCGAGAAATGCTTGATAATAACCTTAAGAACATGCTGCTGTAGTTTGAACTGGCTTTTGAAGTATAATGTACATAGTGTGGCCTTAACCTTCAATGCAGCAATAATGTTCTCTTTTACTTTTAATAACTGCTAGCGTTCGATCCAGTGTATCATGTTCAAACCCCTCCCATGATCTGTATTTGTCGTCTTATGATGTGTTGCCATTCACATTCCATAGTTTTTAGTTCTGCATGTATAGTTGAACGGTAATAATGTGAAACAACATATTCAGTGTGTAATATCACTTAACTGCTGTGCGTACACACTTCTTAGTGTTACATACACACGAACGCCAACAAGGATGTTATGGTGCAACTAACGATGTGTGCATAAACCGAACGTGCGGAATTCTAGTTGTGCGCACCATAGAAGGGGCATATGGCATGTGCGACAGAAACGTGGAGAGGACCTAGATAATAAAAAGAGCAAAGTTAAATAACACAGATTAATATTAGAGAAGCTCTTTCTGCCTGGAAGTGCAAATTAACACCATCCCTAGCCGATGTTGACTATGCTCCTCGACATACACTACTTATCTGTCCAAGGTTTCGACTCAATAAAAAGAATCTTCGAGCAGCAAAGGTTGATGTTATCTTTTTTAGTGCATCCAACGACTGAAATAGGCACTAAACATCGTTTCGGGCTATGGATAGTGTCCATAACTTAGTTTAATTGAAGAAGATGTTGTGACTGTGAGCCAATTACGTTTATAAACAATATCGCAAAGGCATAAGAACGGTAACCATTAAATGCCAAGATATGAACATTGATTATATAAAGGAAGCTATAGTTCAGAATCAACGAATAACTTGACCGCATTGTAGGCAAACCGCCGTCGCCGCGCATCGTTCAGTGTTAATATAAAACTGCTATTTGTCGGACGGAGAAGCGTTATCGTACAGACACATCGGGTTTTGGGGGTGTTCTTTCACTGATGATTTACTCCACTTGTTCGTCATTGATGTTTACGTAGACTACGATTGATTCGTTTGGTACTTGTGAAAACATTGTCCTCGACTATGCCGTTTTCACTGTCCATTGCGCGTGTAAATAGCGATGCGTGTGTCACCCACCCATGACCTATGATAAGCACCTGCATATTAGTCAGGTACACAAACTTGGTATTGCCTGAATATCATCACTAATGTGAATTCAGTTGCGTAGCATCTGACATAACGTCCTAGATAATGTATCACTGTCACAAAATGGAACCGCATACGGCAATTACATGATGGAACCGATATGGTAGTCATCATTCGCAGATTAAATAATGGCTCTCAAATGTACATTCACCCGCATTAAGAATGTTCGTGATCTTGGGTGTAACAATATTTGGCTATTATGCTGATACTAGGTTCTGTATAATTCAGATGTGATCAGTCTGGACTTTTGGAACCAGCTACTTGCTGACCCATTATCGCTATCTTCCGTATACTATCTATGTCCTTTGACATATTGGTGATGCGAATCCTTCGCTAGAGCAATTACATGGTTTGATAAACAAATGTGATATGCAGTTATTTAATGTTCATAGGAACTACAAATAGCTTGAGTATAATGATCAAATTTATTGGTGCTTCTTTGAAATTAACGTGCCGATTAAAAGGATTCCCCATTCCTAAGTTACCCCCTACCATTGCACTATATGTTTGCATGATTTTTCAACAACGAATATATATTCTAATTAAGTTAAGCTCTAATCTAATATATTTATAATTTGCAGCGCCGTTTGAGGCGTGAAAATAATTGATTTCTCCCCTTTTTTTGAGTATCAATATCTGAATAGCAAATCATTCGATTAATCTCCTGCAAAAGCATATTTCTTATGTCTATCATTTACTAGAATAACACGAAAGCTTGCGAGGGCTATAAGAGTAAACAGACGTGTAAATGACGTTTGTGCTTTAGAAAAAGTCTTTGCTAGTATTCGTTACTCCGAAGGTTTCAGCAGGGCGCATGAGCTTCAAAAACTGAATGTTTCATGCCGAATAGGCCGAAAGCCTCACACATTGCTGCCTTAGCGCTATCAATATACAAATTACCCAAAATCATTGATAAAGGCGACGGGGCATGTCAAGCGCAAAGGTAATAAGGCCTGGCAATCACTACGGCTAATACCAATTATTCCATAGTTGATGGTGAAATCAACACACTTAAAAAAATCGCGTCTTCAGATGCAATACCGAAAATGCAAATGTCACTTTGGGGAAAACTACATTCTACGGGTAACTTCGCTGGGTTGAGTCAGATACGATAATGTGATGATTTACAAATGAGCTGTTTCGGTGACGTGCCTTGCTGTTCTGAAGGGATGATCCTGAAAATCTGCAGGCAATCACAATCATGCACTTCTTTAAAATACTCAGCTCTCACAATGTCAGTTTTATAACGTATTTAGCAGCAAACACCACGGTGAAGCAACTGCTTGTCTGATTCCATATCCGATTACTATTAGAAGGTTTGCGCATCTGTAGCGATGTGTTATGCTTGTGTTATTTTCTTTAGCTCGCCCACATTGCGGCTACATATATGTATACATATATACCATTTCTGTCATAACCCAAACCTTACCTGACTTTCGAGGTTTGAATCCATGGATGCGTTTTTAAGATATATTGAGCAAGATCTATAGTTTCCGTGAGTTTCAGGTAATTGCTGAAAGATACAGATAAGTAATGAGGTTGAACCTATTGTTGAAATTAGTAGAAAATATGACCGCAGACATACCTTCTTATTCCCAAAGTTCGATCATGTGACAACTAAAAATTGGTGGTCAGAGGCTGATAAATGCAGGGGTCGTCCAGTCGTCTTGTCTCTCGTTCTGCAAGTCATTAAACTTCATCTGCCACTGCGCTGTTTACTTATATCGGAACTTCATAATCGAGAAAAGCAATTATCGGTTATTATCGGTGTGACGTACTTTATTGCCATTCACTGCTGCACCAGGTTAATGCAGATACCAGCTTATTTTATGATGCGCTTCATTTCCCCTACCACATCGCGCAGGGTAGGTACATACCCTGATGGATAGAAGTGGTAAGGGTCAGGGAAGGTTTGGTAGATAGCGATGAGGTAAGGAAGAACAATGTGATAGGGTTATCTAGTTATCTGCTTCATTAAAAGATGTCTCACCGAACGAATCTCGGCGTTCAGAACCACACGTCTGTGATGAAGCCCATCATTAGTATTGTGAAGCCCAATAGCATTACTACTGTTTATGATATATACCAAATGTACATTTTTTCTCAATGAGATCCAATTTGGAGATAAATCGCGACGGCAAATAAAGAATTATTTGTGCCAGAGTGTAGTTTATCCAGGATTGTACTGCTGTCATCAGAACCTGCTCTCAAAATAGAAGCCGCTATGGAGCTTTTTGTTTTAGAGAACACTAGTGTAGTAGGCGAAGCTTTAAAACAAATCACCAAAACATGTTTTATCGTTGGCAAATATTTGCCTACCAGACGTTTAACATGATCGTCGCTTTCAATACACGAGAAACCTTTAAAATGATAATGTACTGGTCACACGGTGGCTAAGGTGATTTAGTTCGCGAAACATAACCTAATTCTTATACTGATGCTGGTAGGGCAGTCTTTACCCGAGTGGACTGAAATAGGTATGTAGATAATTACTCGTAAGTTGTTAAACCGATTAATTCGGCAATAGCATACGCATGACGATGTCAAAATATGAAATAACAAACCGATCGAAATCGAGCCGCATTCGTTAGCAACATCAATATCTGCAATACAAATGTGGCTTATGCGTTCATTGTAGTGGACTCCGTTTCGTGCCGGTACATAGCAACACGCCCCCAATACGATACAACGCTCGTTCGTCACAAAAAAAGTAAAATATATATATATATATATATATATATATATATATATATAGAGATATATATATAGATATATATATATATAGATATATATATATATATATATATATATATATATATATATATATATATAGATATATATATCTGTATATAAATACACATATATATTTATATGTGTATAAAAAAATATAGATATATATATATAAATATATACATATATATATATATATATATATATATATATATATATACATACATATATATATATATAATATATATATTTGTATATATATACAAATATATTTTTATATATACACACACATATATTTATATATATATATGCATGCATATATGTATAGACATATATATACATGTCAATATATATATATATATATATATATATATATATATATATATATATATATATATATATTTAAAAAATATGTATGCATGTATTTTATATGTATTTATATACATCTTTATATATATAGCTTGATTAATTCTGCAATCAGTTACCCAACGAAGCCCTACCTGCTGGCAGAACATTTTATTGATCGATGGCACGTGATACGCATATTCCTGTTTTGCACAATTTGGCAACAAATAATACGCGTCGGGATATGCAGTTTGGTTAGAGCAAAGCAGGTTTAGATATCGAATTATTCGTTATCGCCGTTATAGAGTTGTAACAGATTCTGGTTATGCAAACTATTGTTTGTAGCGAGGTTAATGGGTAAGTATTATATCTGGTGTTAGTTTCCGCCATGTCATTAGATATCCACAATGAACGAAACGACCCTCTATGTTGGGTCATTCTAACATTGATTTATTTATGTGCACAGACAATCTAGAAACGCCCGTTATATAGTGCACTCGTTTCTCTATTATTGTGCAGTTGATGATATAAATTGATCCTTACGCTCGATACAAAGCAAAAATTCGGGACCAATTAACGGGAATGCATTTAACATATTGCTCAATATATCTTAAAAACGCATCCATGGATTCAACCCTCGAAAGTCAGGTAAGGTTTGGGTTATGACAGAAATAATATATATGTATATATATATGTAGCCGCAATGTGGGCGAGCTAAAGAAAATAACACAAGCATCAAGCAATAAACCAACTTTCCGAATGATAACTGTCAATTGCTGCTGCTCATTTGCAAAGTGCATAATATGTGTTAACTCTTTATAACCATCATTGACATACATTATTTATCGTATGGGAAAGGAAATATTCGTTAGCAGCGCTACGAACATGTATAAATTGTATGTTACCAGAATTCGATAATATAACATCCGCAGATGCCCCCAAGGACACTCATTATTTCTCGACAACTATCAAGCATCAGCTGCATCAATGATTGCATTTGTTTCGTTAGTCATACATAAAGCAATAGCGCTATGAAGCGGTTATGCTTCCTTTGTTCTCGCTGCATAGTAATTGTGGTTAGAAGCAGTACACGGTTACCAACTCCCTTATTGTCACCACAATGCTTTTAGATGCAAATGCAGCTGAACAGCTTTATATAACTGTTGACGCAGAGAGAACGAGAGAGACGCACACCAAATTTATTAGCTGAAATTGTGTAATTTAGGGTCTTATAGAGCAATTACGTCACATTAGCGCCTCGTTGTATTAACGTCGTGGTTATGCGTGTTATGTCAAAATTCAACGTGGTCACAATGTGGCAGATACGTTGTAGTATGATGTGTACTCAGAAATATGTATATGAATTAAAATTATCTCTGCATGTATATAATAATACGCAACGTGCTAAATATATTCAATCAAAATTAAGTTCTCTCAAATAATATTATGCCATTTTCATTGAGTAACTTTGCTGTTAATGAGTATTAATAACGGGTGATAACTGGAAACGATATATATATACATACACACACATATATATATATATATATATATATATATATATATATATATATATATATATATATATATATATCATATATATTATATATATATATATATACATACATATAAATATATATATAAATATCAACATATATATACATATATATAAATATATATGTTTGTACATATATGATACAGCCCCTAGATCTTAACACTGTTTTTCAAAGTCTCAGACACTCCTGAACACGAGGTCAAGATTTCTTCATAACCTAGCCTCTGAAATAATTATGAAAAGATGCGTTAGTGAAATGGTGTCAACAATTGTCGGAACATGCGGCTATTGTATGCCAATATTTGTGGAATAATGTTATGGCTTCAGCTTTTATTTGCAATTTCATTACAGCATTCCAGTTGTTGAAAACATACAATGCTTTATGTTATTCCCGTGGATAGTTAAAAGCCGATTCGAAAGCTATTGTCAATAAAATGACTGTACAATTATCGGTATAATACGCCCATTTCATAGTATCTATTGGTGGTTCCACCGTTGATTTAATTGCGCGTCGGATTCTATAGATTCTATAAAAGCTTGGTACAAATGGTCACAGTACACTGTGAGACATGTATCTAATTGAAGAGGTAGTACGAAGTATATTAAAGTCTGTTCTTGTATTTTGTTGTTTATTTATCATTGATTTATTTGTTGATCTTTATACAATCATTAGAAGAAAAAGGTAACATATTTAATCATGCTGTGTTTCAGGAATCAACATGAAAGAAAAGCAAGACACCATGCATGCTTCTCAATAATTCTGTTTTTGGTTTAATAAACTTTGTATTGTATTCCGGGAGTTGTTTTATTAGTAAATCATTAATAAAAGTAATTTATGGAGTTATACTTTGGTGGTGCGAATACGGCAGTAAAGTGAAACTGCCATGTACAAATGTAACGTGGCCACACCGACATGACCATGTGGCAGCTGCGTTGTGACAACGTACATTTGTTAGCTGGGTATAAAGCTCCCGCGTTGCTGAGCAAATACACGGTGTATATGTCAGCTTTGTAATAATAAAATCATTTATTTTGCACGCATGGTACAGATACTTTTTGTCGATCAAATTCAAGTACTATTTAGACTATTAAAAGAAAAGTCATACATAGCTACATAAGTTGTTCTATTAGAGGTGGTCTACTATCTAAAACAGGAATATCCACTGACCTGTACAAGGACGCAGTTTCCATATATGGCAACACAAGCTTTTAAATGAATTGTTCGAAAACGTCTATGATAGGGATCTATAACTGCCAAATAGTGTATTACGAACAATTACGCAACCGCGGTTAAATCTTGACATCAACATCCGAGTTTGCGACCCAACATCACCATATACAGCAAGTTTATTCAATTGTTCGAAATTTCTTTCTATATAGGATCCAAGATGGACATCATGCTCACTAGCATTTTATTAAGTTGTATATTCACATCGCGCGTTTGACAATTAAAAAGTAACAAATTGCTTTTTGATGCGTTGAATATAACATTATATTCTTCAGAAAACTCTTTGTATGGTTTAAGCATTGATTTGGCCGCAGTCAAGGAAGGAACAATGAGAGTGACTTCGGCAGCATTGATCAGTGCGCCGGCATACAATGACTAACATGGCACCCGATTCCCCTTTTAGAGAGCCGTGAGAGTGGTTCGTCGATCTATACACCGAACATAATGATATTCAAAACAGTCCTTTGTTTGAGTCCAAAGGTAAATTTAAAATTGTCTTAACTTTTGTTAAAATTGCGTCTTAGAATAACGATAAAACATATTATTGACATAACATGATGAGTCTTCGTTTTATGATTTCGTTTTATACAAAAGTGCACTGCATTGTGGTGTGTGACGGTTGACATTCATATTGTGAACTGCCCGATTTCAATACATCTCTTTGATAATCAATTATCACATTATCTAACAGTTTCCCTGTGACACTACTAAGAGCTACCGATCGATAATTATCACTGCTGTACCATGGTTTCGTTCAGTTCTTAGGAAAAGGCGCAAGCGTAGATCCTAGCATACCACTAGGCGAATGTGTATAATTCAACATCATAATAAAAAGTATTGATAGATGGGCATATAACTCAACGCAGCCATTCAGTATGTGTTCAGAGGTTATGTCACAAAAACCGTCCGTTTTATCGCGTTCCGGCTGACAAGCTTCCTGCCTAACTTGTGAAATGTCATTAGCATGCAAAGAGCCACACGTACCACCGGCACAGTGACAGTGTACATCACGACCCAATCATTTCTTTAGTGCATCCGTTGCAGACTTACTATAAGACACATTATTGTACAGTATTTCATATTTATCTTTGAAGACATTGCATATCTTTCTTACTTTTACTTTGAGCTGATTGACTTGTTCACCAAAATCAGCCCGATGTTTACGTTTCCTATTCCCAGTAATACACCAATACAGCTGCTCTGACACGTACATTGATGATTTCAATATAGTAAAGATCAATATCTCCGTTATGGTTATTGCAATCAATCTTTGCACATGTAAATGCATCCTTTGAGACATTAAGCTCAAGTAACAACTTTTTCAATTTAAGTATGTAACTATCAATATTGCTGACATCACTTTTCCTCCATTTGGGTCTATTTGTGGAAGGGCGCTCATCATTAACCACCTGTGGGACATGCATATCTGGCCGTACGAGTACAGAACTGGGGTCTCTTTCATGAAGACATTCGTATTTTGACATTGATGAAATCCGACTTTTGGACAGCATAAAAGTATCCATTGTTGATCTTACGTGTGACATATCACTCTCATAGGTAAAAACTACCAAGTTATTAACCAACAAGTAGCAAGGGATTAAACATTGCTCCTCGCATGTCTTCAGCGCAACAGTGTTAGGGAAATCGGCACGAGTTAGGTCAGTTTTCAAGTCACCTCCAATAGTAACATCATCAGCATCCATACAATACATTATAACTGGGTTGACGCGAGCCAGAAGCTCCACATACTCCTTGATGGGGGCTGACCTTTGATTAACATAACATGGCATATACAAATTGATAAATAGAATCCTATGGGGAATATTTTGCTTGAATGCAGAGTTGAAATGCATGCATGATACCTTCTATTATGTGCACCCTCAATCGGTTATATTGTTAATTTGGACTTTTTGTGTAGTAACACACAGCCAACATAATGTCTTCGAGTGATCACAAGTCATCATACCAGAAATGCCGCAATTGATAAGTCACCTATGTGATGCTCGAGCTGAGCACGATCTGTCTTAAACAACCAATGTTCTTGGATGAGGAGAACATCACATTCGCGTAACAGATTGCGTATGTACATTACGATGCCTTACATGTGCCTTCGACAGTTATACGTGCATATTGTAACGTTGCAGTCAGTCAATCATGGTAAATAATGAAACATACAAAAAATACATTATACAAAACAAATATTTCCGTATAACGTAGTTATGCATCCACATTGTTGCGATAACATTTTCTTACACACACACACACACACACACACACACACACACACACACACACACACACACACACACACACACACACACACACACACACACACACACACACACACACACACACACACACACACACACACACACACACACACACACACACACACGAGGGCCAAAATTTCTCGTCAAGCATAGTACCTAGTATCGAATTTTTTGTATGATGTTTTTTTTTCAAAAGATCTTACCTCAATGTCAAAATCTTTAACATAAGACTCTATATCATTGATGTTTGTGTCTATTTCAACCTGGTAGACAAATATGTGTCTACTTGGCTCAGGTGCGCCAAGAAGCTTGCAATTCCCGTAACTGGACCAATGGTTGCCAAATTAGTAGCGTGGGAAATGAGCATAATGTTGATTGCCTATGCAGAATGAAAACTATTCTGCTGTAGGCGCTTTTACCGGTATAAGCAAACTGCAGCCTCACAGTGATTGACCGACAATAAGATCGATTTATATTCGCGAAGATTACACTTTGATGAAGCATGCACACATGAATCTTGCATGACGATGCGGGCGTAAGATGGCCTTGATATGCGTTTTAACGATCGTGTCTATTAGTAGTTTTACTTGTCAACCTAGAACATCTTGTACAATGCCACCCACAATCTTCGTCAAATAAAGACCTGTCAGTTATTCATGCAAAATTAAGTTCTAGCGAAATATTGTTTCTTTGATCTAGAGAAAAAACGTGTAAATTATATGCAGTTGTATTTCGTCACTCGTTGTCGGATACCTGATTTTGATACAATATTTATCCTCAGATGTTATTTGAGTGATGTGTCAATACATGTTATGCAATGTCACAAGAAAGAATAACCTGATATGTATTGTGTTTTCTCGTCATATATCATCATTTGAAAGGAAACCGTATTTACAAAATAATAGAATGACCCTATATGGCAGAACAATGTTAATTATTGAGTCTTATGAATTTTCAAAACTTGCTGCATTTACCCCTTACGGAGTTTGATGATGTGGCACACTTAATACTATTGATAAAAGCCTTATAATCAACTTGTAATCGATAAGTATAGGACTCCTGAAATATCCAGTTGACCTATAGATATGGACAGGAGATACTGGAGATATTCATGCACGATTCATTATCATATTATTACTAATGTCGCATCCGGCTACCGAAAAGCCTTATACACATGATCTCGTGGTTGCTTTCCAGAAGGCCTCCGTGGACCTGACAAGGTGAGACAGGACAAAGCCGTCTGCCACATTTTCAGTCATTTCAATAAGCCCCTTTGTAAATCATGTACATCTCAATAACACGTCTGTGACTATCAACCAATTTTGTTGGGATATGCAGCGAACAAAATATATTTCAACACCTTAGCGATGCAGTACGTTCTACATTCAGAAAAGCAAAACTCTATAGATTGAGCGTCTTCACACATACGAACGCATAACTATGCGGTCTGACAAGTGAGTTGTTTAATGGATGATTTGATGTAATGTCCAACAACCGTGGCCCGTATAATAATCATATTATACACAAGGATGCATGGCCTAGTTGTTTTCTTATATTTATAAAATAACATTTTGATATAAATCATAATGTTCATGATAGCTGACGCATCAAAGCTTGGGTAGAGGACACGAAAATGATACATTAAGTCAAAACAAACTATGAGACAAGTAATTACTCAAATTAATTACAGTAGATACACCGCCAACCTCCACAATAAAAGCAGGTACGCCACTACTGACTGTGGAATAATCGAACCAGGTTCTTCGCCTGCAATAAATGTTGTCGACCATGCCGCTGTACATATTACTTTGGTATTGCATATAACAATCCGTTTCAATTCAAAATTGATGTTGATTAGTTGATAAAGTAATCAATAGTAAGCATCAATGCTGCATTTATAGTTCATGCATAACAGGCTACGGCAAACCTTTTTGAGATCGAGATAGTGAGCTATATTGCCATTATAATGCGGGGCAACCACAAATAAGGTTAGATGGCGAAATGTTAGCATAATATAATATGACACCACTTCACTTGACCATGTTGATAATTTACGGCTGCACCACCAATCCCAATCGGGATCGTGAGTTCAATTGCGCTTGATAGATCTTAATCGTCCTTTCCCTAAAAGTTGACGTCACCCGCTTTACGCATAGTGGGACACGTCCTTTTTAAATGGCACAAATAGCATGAAGAATCGCAAAAAGCAATATCAGGTTATGCGAGCACTCCAGGGTACACTGTTTAGGGCCATTTTTGTCTTTACAACTTTACTATCAATATATGTTAAATGAGTAGGTCATGTTGGCATTCTTTGTCCCTAGTTGATAACGTAGATTGAATGAGTAACGGGTGCTTAATTTGCATAAAGGGCGCTGATATTGCTTGTATACGTGATATTGGGCAAACGATATAAGAGCGATATTTTGAGGACGGTAGGTACCACATGGACAAATACATGCTGCATGTTTGCGAGCAAAAATATCTTTTGCTGGGCAACGTACACGCGAAATATTTACATATCTGCATGGGGCATGCTTTAGACAGTGTATTATGTTCACCATCAGTGGCAGGTGCTTATGAATCATTTATGCCCGGATCAAATGCACCGCGATAAAAGCCACCTGTCTACCGATGTCGTTAGGTTTTTCGCTTTAAACATACACTGCCACAGATTGGCTTTTGCAAATACGCAGCTCGTGATGTTCTCACAGTACTCTTTATCGAGCAGTGCGCAAAAAAAGCCGATGGTGTTTGACAAAAGTGACGGCGTGAAGGCATAAACCCACAACAGCTGTGTAGGTTCCCAGAGTAATGCCACCATGTGACTTGATAGAAAATGTGAGCAAAGCGTGGCAAGCAACCATATTTTGCCGAGGGTGTACGTGTCCTGACCACCAATTCACAATTCGTCACGGATCATTCATGGAAGTCAATTCCCGTAAGTGAAGTAGTGCTGCGCAGTCATAAAATAGATTCGTACACTAACAGGCAATTATAATGACGACTATCGGTCATTGATCCTCTTTTGACTGATGTGAAGGCTTTTCTCATTGCCGGATAACGCAGTGGATTATCGTGCTCATTCAAAAGCTAATTGGTGTTGATAAGTTGTTCTACCCATCTTGGATGAAACATAGAAACAATTTAGCAAATTTCAATGTGGATGCTGCATGAGATGACCTTCCGTCGAGACAGGCTATAGTCGTGTCACGATTTGGCAGCTGCGTATGAACAGTCGAAGTGTATTGCGTATGGTCTGCATTAACTTACATTTACGATGTAAATAGCTCTCGGGATATGTTCATTAATTTCCTTGCTATAACTCAAATCGTTTATGTTTTCACTTTTCCACAACTTTGGCATAAAGCCAATACGCATATTGACAGCATAAAATGTATCAGCCGCAAGCCTTCCACTCAGCCTTCCTCTTCCCATTCAAATGAATATAATCTCAAATAATAAGAAGATAAATGTTGTCATTTCAACCCTTTTGTACAGTTGTTTGCGATATTCACTCCTATCATATATATTTTTCTGCACTAAATATGTTCTTTTAGCAGCGTATATCATTTCTAACAGCATTGATTAATTTGTTTACGCAACTACTAGGATAAAACTGGAGCTTATGGATGCTCTAACAATCTTTACATGTGATATACATATCGCATGTTTCGCCTCACCAATCCAATAATGCGAAAACACCCTACAAGTGTTTTTCGTTTATGGACTAGCAGAGATATGCTATCGGTATATATTGTTTTAATAATTTGCCCTACTGCAAAACTAGATAACTTATTGTAGGCTGATAGATAATTTAGCCATAGCGATGATTGTCTTACTCTTACAGTTGTGCTAACTAAATGTTTATGTTGCAATTGTCAGAGTAATATAGAATAAATCTATTGAGATAACACAATTTCAGTTTGTTCGTCTCTTGCCTGGCAAAATGTTCTTTTGGACTGGAGATCATATCGGGTAGACTTACTCGTCATATTATAGGTGCATGTGCTAGACAATTAAGATTCTACAGGAAGAGAAGTTAGGCAACGCGCTGCTGCAAGGGCCAAATTCATGAGTTACGACTTGTTCATGCGATTAAGGCGGTTATAATATGATTAGGGTCAATGTTAATCGATGAAAACCATCTTATCGATATTTTGATGATAGATTAAGCGATATGCTCTGCCGATACATTTATCAGTATTCTGACGTACCCAATTAGGTATCCAAGCTTCATCGTAAAATGATTAAAATTATACAGGTCACCCTATAGATTTTGTAATTTATATATCGTTACAATGAACCATGCGAGAAAGAACATGTTTCAGTTTATTTTGACTGAATTCATTATTTTGTAACTATTAGTGCCATATATGTATTTACTTTTGTTTTATATATGCTTGTTATTAGTATCGTGCGGTACGCAGTTACGTAATGGTTTGATACCATTGAATTGCCGGAAAAAAAACAATCATGCATTATCCTTGTTACCATAACACAGAGTTAAAAGCTACGAAGACGGTCACATGTTTGCCGTGTGTTGCTATGTCATATCATAGCTTGAAAATGCGTACAATTATCAGATTCATTCACAGGCGTGGTCGCCTCGTCCAGTCATATGAGGCAATACATTTAACAGACGCCGATACCCCAAACTTTGAATCCACACAGCCTGTCAGAGTGAAACCATTTGAGCAGTTACAAACCCTTTGATGAACGGTACAGGATAGTAAACGGCGCGAACGTCATAATAGGCCAACTGTTTATGACAGGTCTATCTCAGACCGCGCCAAGCAGGCGTTGAATAAATATTATACCTTCCCGATTAAAACCTGTTTTGCGACATTTTCTATTCCCATAAAAATAGCTTCATCCGCAGCAGCGCCATCTAAGGATGACAGTGTACAATAAATAGGGAAGCTATCACTATGGGACGACCCGGAGTAGACCCTCTTTGCAAAGCCATAAATATGGCTGATATGCTTGCGAAAGGTCATCATTAACTGATCTCAGATGGAGACAAGTGCTAGGGGTTCACACACATGGGGGCTGTTTAGTATACATATATATATATATATATATATATATATATATATATATATATATATATATATATATATATATATATATATATATATATATATATATATATATATATATATATATATATATATATATATATATATATATATATATATATATATATATATAATATATATATATATATATCTCTATATATATATATGCATAAATATATATATATATATATGTATGCATAAATATATGTATATATATGCATATATGCATATAAATGCATATGTATATATATATATGTATGCATATATATATATGCATAA
Source organism: Urechis unicinctus (assembly GCA_034190875.2). Lineage (NCBI taxonomy): Eukaryota > Metazoa > Annelida > Polychaeta > Xenopneusta > Urechidae > Urechis > Urechis unicinctus. Next base: position 18,322,307 of record CM067345.1, on the reverse strand, counting down.
AACACATATATATATGCATATATATATACGTATATATATATTTATATATATATATATAAATATATATATATATATATACACACATATATTTACATATAAATACATATTCATTTATATATATATGTATATATGCACATATATACAAATATCTTTATAAAAATGTTTATATGTAAATATAAATATGTAGACATTTATGCATATAAATGTATCTGCATATGCATATATGCATGTATATACCAATATACTAATACATCTATATATATATATATATATATATATATATATATATATATATATATATATATATATATTAATATATATGTATTTAGACATTTATATGTAAAAATGTATCCGTATATGCACACATACATGTATATAATAATATACGAATATGCCTATATATATACATGTATGTATAGGTATATTTATGTAGGAGTTTTTTTTATACACAGTTATGTGGAGTACACATTATATTATATATGTGGAGTTATATACATATATGTATATATATATATATATGTATATATACGTATATAAATATATATATATATACCTATATTGTCTCAAAAATACCTTTTTTTTGAATATGCTCCCCTGGTTTTATTTTGTGCCTATATGCCCTATCACACTGATTCTTTTTCAGATTTTTAAAATTAATTTTTTACCCTCCCGTCTAGCGTTTTCTGGAAAAATGACGATTTTCAGCTATTTTTCATGTATTATGCTATTCAAAATGTATTAAAATTAATATTTCAAACTTTCATTATGTTTAACTGTCTAAACAGGATTGGTGTATTCTATTTGTATGCTAATATGATGTACTGTGTACAGTTTTGAAGGAAAAAAAAGTCATTAAAATAGCAAAAACTCAGACAATAGCTTTATTTATCATACCTTCTTGTTCATTACACAATACAAAAAGCATATGATCACTGAAATAGAACTTCCTGTCCATTTATGAAGCAACTTCAGTACAACAAAATGCATTTTAGTATGCTTTAGGGTTTCAGTCTCAGTCTTAGATTATGGCATTTAAGTCAGCCTTGCGGAGGTGTGACAGCCGACAGCGTTGATCCGTTCCAACCAATATCACATCGTCAATATGTCCTGCTTCACGTGTACCATTTGCGTACTCCTGCACGTCCTTGACGGCACGCTCAGCGCAGTCATTGACCACCTTCAGGTCCCTTACTAGCTCCCTCAGCTCCCGATAGGCTGCATCTTGGGGCCAAGTTGCTGGTTCTCCGGGCAGCCAGTCTGTATTGCTTCTGAATAGCTTAAACAGCAGCCAAGATGGCTCACTGACGAACACTGCCAGACTTGGGCGGGTCTCTTCCAGTAGGTCAATCACAGGCTGGAAGTTTGGTTTGCCTGGATGGAAGACAGGTGGTGAAGGGTGTGCTACCAGAGCCCTTGCTACCTCCTTCTTCTCATCTTCTGATACACCATCATCGAAGAGGCACAGTACGACCTACTCTGGCACCAGGTACCAAAGGTGCCGTTTGATGCTCTCGAGCCCTTCCCTGGCAGCCTGTTGTTCCACTGAGGCATATGCCTTAACTGCATAGTAGAAGCCAAGATCATTGCGGGGTGCAGGAGCTGTCAGACGAGATTTTAGGAAGTAAACCCCATACAGAAGGGTGATGATCTGCGACATCTTCAGGACCACAGATTTCAACCGGGGTGTCAATGGCCACACATAACTGAGAATCTGCATCTTCATCAGGTAGAGCAAACTGGCCCATGAAACGTGCCGAATGGTTGGCACCTGGTCGTCGCATTCTGAATCCCCTGGGTACCTGCAAAGACAGACAGTTCATAATTACTAGTGGTGTTTGATATTTAATTCATAAACAGATTATCTAACTAGTAAGGCTTTTATTGAACTCACATCCCCCCCCCCCCCCCCCAATAATGTCTTACGATCCACCCCAGTGCAAGGTATTGTGTCTGTTTTGTTCTTCAGTTCCTGCTGGGTCTTTGCACTAGCCACATACTCTGTATCACTGACATCTTCACAGTTCTCATCGTGGTCACTGCCAGTGGGAAGAAAATTACTACATACTACTACTATATACATGCATCTCTAATACTAAAGCCACCTGTACCACACACTAAACCTCCACCATGTATTTACTTACTGCAGATGAATAGTTTACACACTAAAACAGCTGGAAGTAAATGGTACAGGTTTCTGCTGGGTTTTCAATTGAATCATCACTGGAGATTGATCTTTTTGGAGAAGGTTGCACAATAGAAGCAGGTACGCCACTACTGACTGTGGAATAATCGAACCAGGTTCTTCGCCTGCAATAAATGTTGTCGACCATGCCGCTGTGCATATTACTTTGGTATTGCATATAACAATCCGTTTCAATTCAAAATTGATGTTGATTAGTTGATAAAGTAATCAATAGTAAGCATCAATGCTGCATTTATAGTTCATGCATAACAGGCTACGGCAAACCTTTTTGAGATCGAGATAGTGAGCTATATTGCCATTATAATGCGGGGCAACCACAAATAAGGTTAGATGGCGAAATGTTAGCATAATATAATATGACACCACTTCACTTGACCATGTTGATAATTTACGGCTGCACCACCAATCCCAATCGGGATCGTGAGTTCAATTGCGCTTGATAGATCTTAATCGTCCTTTCCCTAAAAGTTGACGTCACCCGCTTTACGCATAGTGGGACACGTCCTTTTTAAATGGCACAAATAGCATGAAGAATCGCAAAAAGCAATATCAGGTTATGCGAGCACTCCAGGGTACACTGTTTAGGGACATTTTTGTCTTTACAACTTTACTATCAATATATGTTAAATGAGTAGGTCATGTTGGCATTCTTTGTCCCTAGTTGATAACGTAGATTGAATGAGTAACGGGTGCTTAATTTGCATAAAGGGCGCTGATATTGCTTGTATACGTGACATTGGGCAAACGATATAAGAGCGATATTTTGAGGACGGTAGGTACCACATGGACAAATACATGCTGTATGTTTGCGAGCAAAAATATCTTTTGCTGGGCAACGTACACGCGAAATATTTACATATCTGCATGGGGCATGCTTTAGACAGTGTATTATGTTCACCATCAGTGGCAGGTGCTTATGAATCATTTATGCCCGGATCAAATGCACCGCGATAAAAGCCACCTGTCTACCGATGTCGTTAGGTTTTTCGCTTTAAACATACACTGCCACAGATTGGCTTTTGCAAATACGCAGCTCGTGATGTTCTCACAGTACTCTTTATCGAGCAGTGCGCAAAAAAAGCCGATGGTGTTTGACAAAAGTGACGGCGTGAAGGCATAAACCCACAACAGCTGTGTAGGTTCCCAGAGTAATGCCACCATGTGACTTGATAGAAAATGTGAGCAAAGCGTGGCAAGCAACCATATTTTGCCGAGGGTGTACGTGTCCTGACCACCAATTCACAATTCGTCACGGATCATTCATGGAAGTCATTCCCGTAAGTGAAGTAGTGCTGCGCAGTCATAAAATAGATTCGTACACTAACAGGCAATTATAATGACGACTATCGGTCATTGATCCTCTTTTGACTGATGTGAAGGCTTTTCTCATTGCCGGATGACGCAGTGGATTATCGTGCTCATTCAAAAGCTAATTGGTGTTGTTAAGTTGTTCTACCCATCTTGGATGAAACATAGAAACAATTTAGCAAATTTCAATGTGGATGCTGCATGAGATGACCTTCCGTCGAGACAGGCTATAGTCGTGTCACGATTTGGCAGCTGCGTATGAACAGTCGAAGTGTATTGCGTATGGTCTGCATTAACTTACATTTACGATGTAAATAGCTCTCGGGATATGTTCATTAATTTCCTTGCTATAACTCAAATCGTTTATGTTTTCACTTTTCCACAACTTTGGCATAAAGCCAATACGCATATTGACAGCATAAAATGTATCAGCCGCAAGCCTTCCACTCAGCCTTCCTCTTCCCATTCAAATGAATATAATCTCAAATAATAAGATAAATGTTGTCATTTCAACCCTTTTGTACAGTTGTTTGCGATATTCACTCCTATCATATATATTTTTCTGCACTAAATATGTTCTTTTAGCAGCGTATATCATTTCTAACAGCATTGATTAATTTGTTTACGCAACTACTAGGATAAAACTGGAGCTTATGGATGCTCTAACAATCTTTACATGTGATATACATATCGCATGTTTCGCCTCACCAATCCAATAATGCGAAAACACCCTACAAGTGTTTTTCGTTTATGGACTAGCAGAGATATGCTATCGGTATATATTGTTTTAATAATTTGCCCTACTGCAAAACTAGATAACTTATTGTAGGCTGATAGATAATTTAGCCATAGCGATGATTGTCTTACTCTTACAGTTGTGCTAACTAAATGTTTATGTTGCAATTGTCAGAGTAATATAGAATAAATCTATTGAGATAACACAATTTCAGTTTGTTCGTCTCTTGCCTGGCAAAATGTTCTTTTGGACTGGAGATCATATCGGGTAGACTTACTCGTCATATTATAGGTGCATGTGCTAGACAATTAAGATTCTACAGGAAGAGAAGTTAGGCAACGCGCTGCTGCAAGGGCCAAATTCATGAGTTACGACTTGTTCATGCGATTAAGGCGGTTATAATATGATTAGGGTCAATGTTAATCGATGAAAACCATCTTATCGATATTTTGATGATAGATTAAGCGATATGCTCTGCCGATACATTTATCAGTATTCTGACGTACCCAATTAGGTATCCAAGCTTCATCGTAAAATGATTAAAATTATACAGGTCACCCTATAGATTTTGTAATTTATATATCGTTACAATGAACCATGCGAGAAAGAACATGTTTCAGTTTATTTTGACTGAATTCATTATTTTGTAACTATTAGTGCCATATATGTATTTACTTTTGTTTTATATATGCTTGTTATTAGTATCGTGCGGTACGCAGTTACGTAATGGTTTGATACCATTGAATTGCCGGAAAAAAAACAATCATGCATTATCCTTGTTACCATAACACAGAGTTAAAAGCTACGAAGACGGTCACATGTTTGCCGTGTGTTGCTATGTCATATCATAGCTTGAAAATGCGTACAATTATCAGATTCATTCACAGGCGTGGTCGCCTCGTCCAGTCATATGAGGCAATACATTTAACAGACGCCGATACCCCAAACTTTGAATCCACACAGCGTGTCAGAGTGAAACCATTTGAGCAGTTACAAACCCTTTGATGAACGGTACAGGATAGTAAACGGCGCAAACGTCATAATAGGTCAACTGTTTATGACAGGTCTATCTCAGACCGCGCCAAGCAGGCGTTGAATAAATATTATACCTTCCCGATTAAAACCTGTTTTGCGACATTTTCTATTCCCATAAAAATAGCTTCATCCGCAGCAGCGCCATCTAAGGATGACAGTGTACAATAAGTAGGGAAGCTATCACTACGGGGCGACCCGGAGTAGACCCTCTTTGCAAAGCCATAAATATGGCTGATATGCTTGCGAAAGGTCATCATTAACTGATCTCAGATGGAGACAAGTGCTAGGGGTTCACACACATGGGGGCTGTTTAGTATACATATATATATATATATATATATATATATATATATATATATATATATATATATATATATATATATATAGATATATATATATATATATATATATATATATGCATATATATTTATATATATATATATATATATATATATATATATATATATATATATATATATATATATGCATAAATATATATATATGTATGCATAAAAATATATGTATATATATGCATATATGCATATAAATGCATATGCATATATATATATATATATATGCATATATATATATGCATAAAGACATATATATATGCATATATATATACGTATATATATATTATATATATATATATATATATATATATATATATATATATACACATATATTTACATATAAATACATATTCATATATATATATATATATATATATATATGCACATATATACAAATATCTTTATAAAAATGTTTATATGTAAATATAAATATGTAGACATTTATGCATATAAATGTATCTGCATATGCATATATGCATGTATATACCGATATACTAATACATCTATATATATATATATATATATATATATATATATATATATATATATATATATATATATATATATATATATATAATATATATGTATTTAGACATTTATATGTAAAAAATGTATCCGTATATGCACACATACATGTATATAATAATATACGAATATGCCTATATATATACATGTATGTATAGGTATATTTATGTAGGAGTTTTTATACAGTTATGTACACATTTATTAATGTGGAGTTATATACATATATGTATATATATATATGTATATATAAATATAAAAATATATATATAAATATGTCAATATCTATATTTATATACCTATGCATATGTATATATACGTATATATTTATATATATATATACCTATATTAGGGTGGCTCAAAAATACCTTTTTTTTGAAAACGCTTGCTCCCCTGGTTTTATTTTGTGCCTAATGATGCCCTTATCACACTGATTCTTTTTCAGATTTTTAAAATTAATTTTGTACCCTCCCGTCTAGCGTTTTCTGGAAAAATGACGATTTTCAGCTATTTTTCATGTATTATGCTATTCAAAATGTATTAAAATTAATATTTCATACTTTCATTATGTTTAACTGTCTAAACATGATTGGTGTATTCTATTTGTATGCTAATATGATGTACTGTGTACAGTTTTGAAGAAAAAAAAGTCATTAAAATAGCAAAAACTCAGACAATAGCTTTATTTATCATACCTTCTTGTTCATTACACAATACAAAAAGCATATGATCACTGAAATAGAACTTCCTGTCCATTTATGAAGCAACTTCAGTACAACAAAATGCATTTTAGTATGCTTTAGGGTTTCAGTCTCAGTCTTAGATTATGGCATTTAAGTCAGCCTTGCGGAGGTGTGACAGCCGACAGCGTTGATCCGTTCCAACCAATATCACATCGTCAATATGTCCTGCTTCACGTGTAGCATTTGCGTACTCCTGCACGTCCTTGACGGCACGCTTAGCGCAGTCATTGACCACCTTCAGGTCCCTTACTAGCTCCCTCAGCTCCCCCGATAGGCTGCATCTTGGGGCCAAGTTGCTGGTTCTCCGGGCAGCCAGTCTGTATTGCTTCTGAATAGCTTAAACAGCAGCCAAGATGGCTCACTGACGAACACTGCCAGACTTGGGCGGGTCTCTTCCAGTAGGTCAATCACAGGCTGGAAGTTTGGTTTGCCTGGATGGAAGACAGGTGGTGAAGGGTGTGCTACCAGAGCCCTTGCTACCTCCTTCTTCTCATCTTCTGATACACCATCATCGAAGAGGCACAGTACGACCTACTCTGGCACCAGGTACCAAAGGTGCCGTTTGATGCTCTCGAGCCCTTCCCTGGCAGCCTGTTGTTCCACTGAGGCATATGCCTTAACTGCATAGTAGAAGCCAAGATCATTGCGGGGTGCAGGAGCTGTCAGACGAGATTTTAGGAAGTAAACCCCATACAGAAGGGTGATGATCTGCGACATCTTCAGGACCACAGATTTCAACCGGGGTGTCAATGGCCACACATAACTGAGAATCTGCATCTTCATCAGGTAGAGCGAACTGGCCCATGAAACGTGCCGAATGGTTGGCACCTGGTCGTCGCATTCTGAATCCCCTGGGTACCTGCAAAGACAGACAGTTCATAATTACTAGTGGTGTTTGATATTTAATTCATAAACAGATTATCTAACTAGTAAGGCTTTTATTGAACTCACATCACCCCCCCCCAATAATGTCTTACGATCCACCCCAGTGCAAGGTATTGTGTCTGTTTTGTTCTTCAGTTCCTGCTGGGTCTTTGCACTAGCCACATACTCTGTATCACTGACATCTTCACAGTTCTCATCGTGGTCACTGCCAGTGGGAACAAAATTACTACATACTACTACTATATACATGCATCTCTAATACTAAAGCCACCTGTACCACACACTAAACCTCCACCATGTATTTACTTACTGTAGATGAATAGTTTACACACTAAAACAGCTGGAAGTAAATGGTACAGGTTTCTGCTGGGTTTTCAATTGAATCATCACTGGAGATTGATCTTTTTGGAGAAGGTTGCGAGGTATCTCTCCTGGGGCGACCACGCTTACGACCGCTTTGTGTGGTCAAAATGGCTGGACAGACTGGTGCTCTTGACGAGCGTGGTTTCTGTCCACTTCTACCAGATTTTCCAACCATTTTACAGCTACACAAATAAATCTGCTTGTTCCTGATAATCTGCACTAGTTGCACGTATTTGCATTCACCACCGAACAATCATTATTCTGCAGAATTCACTCTGTGACACACAGTAATTGTTCTGCTGCATTCATTCAGCACCACACAATTATTGTTTTGCTCCTTGCATCTACTGATACATAGCATATTTAAGGTATAGAGCATTGTCACAGAACATTTATAGTTGAAGGAGTATAATACAACAATATTATATCAAAGACCTTTTCCACTGATGCCACTTTTGTGTGTAAAAATGCATGTTTTGCATTAAAATTCCCATTTTGGAGTTGTATAAAAGAACACAAATAGTGCCAAACGCTTATATTACCATGATAAATATGTTTAGTCTGTTATACTTCACTTACCTTAAAATTTGTGAGGAAAATCAATATAACATGTGCAAAAATATATATTTTGGACCCAAAATCGTGATTTTTCCAGAAAACGCTAGACCGGAGGATATAAAATTAATTTTAAAAATCTGAAAAAAAATCAGTGTGATAAGGGCATCATTAAGCACAAAATAAAACCAGGGGAGCAAGCGTTTTCAAAAAAAAGGTTTTGTGAGCCACCCTAACCTATATATATATATTTATTTAAAATATATATAAATAAATATATATATATATATATATATATATATATATAGTATTATATATATATACACATATGTAAATATTTATACATATATATATGTACATATAACATATATTAAGTGAATAAATAAATCTATACATTATACATATATATATGTATATATATAAAAAATATATATAAGTGAATACATAAATCTATACATATATATATATACATATATATATGTAATATATATATAAATATATATTTGTGTATTCAAATATATATATCTATATATATATCTCGGGCATTTATATGATCATATATGCACATACATATATATATATATAGATATATATATAATATATATGATATACCTACTATATATATATATATATATATATATATATATATATATAGTCATATATATATATATATATATATATATATGTATGCTTATATATATATAAATATATATACACAGTTATATATATATATATATATATATATATATATATATATATGTATGTTTTAAATAAAGTATATATATATATAGATAAAGTATATACGATTCGAAACCAAGAGCACCGGAAGGAATTTTGTTTGGCAACTGGCTAGTGGCCTTTATAGCATCCTTTATTTACCGAGCATATGCAGTTTGTGTTCCGTTGAAAATGCAGCAGGTGTTAGTTATATATGTATATATATATATATATACCTGTGCACATATATATGAATATACATATATAGAAATATATATATATATATATATATATATATATATATATAATATATATATAAATATATAGTCATATATACATAAAAGAATATATATATATTCGGCATTAGAATACGACTATATTTATATGAGGCCTATAGCTGTGTATGCTCTATCTGTGTGCTTATATATACATATAAATGCATATGTATACACAGTAAATATTATATATATGTGTATATATATAAATATATATTTATATACATATATATATATATATATATATAATATATATATATGTATATATTTATGTTTTAAATAAAGTATATATATATATGTATAAGATAAAGTGAGCAATAAAAGCCATTCCGGTACGATTCGAAACCAAGAGCACCGGAAGGAATTTTGTTTGCTTGTAAAGATCGCAACTGGCTAGTGGCGCTTATCATTAGAAAGCGATTGTTTAGCATCCTTTGCGCTGGATATTGTACCAAAGCATAATTAAAAGGGAGCAATTTTTTTCGTTTGTGTTGATATCGCTGATCTCATATGAGGCACAGATATAAATGCATGGTCTGTTTGAAGGTTTTCTTAACGGTCGAGTTTTTTACTATCCTGCTGTTGTTGAAGGAAAAAAAGGGATCAAGTCTTGATTAAAAACGTCAGACAATAATTGTAATTGTCCTGCGTTGCATGCACTAATGGTGAGTCTGGCGCAATGAGTAATGTGACACTCTTTGAATTCCTTATTTATTATTCAGTCGCATTGTCATTGCCAAATAAATCCGTCATAAATGACGACAGTTTGCAGGACTAAATACATCGCTAATATAACATCGAATTGGGGATTGTCGGAATTGATATTTCTGTACTAAGTAATAATTCATGAGACGATATCTGAATGTCATTGTGACATTGTGTTGCATAACTGCAGATAAATCAAATAAAACTCAATCGTTTTTCCGCATATGTAATTTGCGCCGTTTGTCAAATAGTTGTTCAGTTGATAATGGTCGTTGCGTCTGCTGCATGCAAACAAGTAAAATAACTAATGCGGTGCTTACGTATCACGCTATAGATACAATCACTCACCACATGTGTACATATCATTGAAGATGCAGCAATACTGATGTAGTTATTACACGCGAAAGAGATAAATATTCCATCAAATTGTCCAGTTTACGCGAATGCAATTATGGACCAGCCAGCATCGTCTTTCGTTCATGGTTGCTGCATTCAATGCGAAATTTCAATAATATTCAACTGACTAGTGCGCCTGGCATAGATTCCTGGTTAGGTTGCATTTATGAAGAAAGCGATTGAATAACAGCTGTCATGGATAACGACGGGCTACTTTTTATCGACAATTCCCGTTTTCAGATGTTTGGTTAACTCAGATACCTGCAGTCAAAGCGTTGACATATTCATTATATACTTCAGATATTACTATGACTATCAAATATTGACTGTATTTTATTATATACTAATATATTGTTTGATTATTGCTAAATTTCAGCAGTATATCGAACAATAAGACGTTTTCATCACTGCTGCCAATATGCACTAATGTATGATTCAGCATTTGTTAATCGGGATTCAGGAATGTTATCGATATATATCACGTCGTTACTACTTGTCGTTACATATTGGCATCCACTTTTACTTTGTCTGTTGTTCCCCCAATTATTCTAGCAACCTCCCAGAGTCTATTTGCATTCATTACACCTGGTGTTACCATTACTATTATTTCTTTCATAGCAATTACCCCCATTACGTATTGTTACTATTGCAATGCTACATATTCAAGTTTAACCGTCAAAAACATATTTCTTGATCAATGCAATGCAAGAATGACTATGACTAGGAGCTCTGTTCGGCGCTGAATTATGTAACACGGTGGTTAACTAACTTTATTGTGTGTAAAAATATATTTATATAGCATAGTCGGGTGGAATTAAGAGATCACATTATTCATACAAATATAATATATCAAAACTATAATATTCCAATGCAATGCATAATTTATAATATAAGTCTGGTCAGGTTTTATTTTATATATATATATTTATATTTATTATGCATATATATGGCGTACGTCATTTTCAATTGTGTATCAGAATGAATAAACAATATATATATGTGATGACTCAAAAATAAATACGTATATGACAAATATATATGCAAATATTTGTTTAAATATAAATATAAAGAATATGCGTGATTACTACAAATATCGATTGTATGTTTATATATATATATAATATATATATATATATATATATATATATATATATATATATATATATATATATATATATATATATATATATATATATATATATCTTATATGACATATATGGCATATTTTGCCAGTAACTATGGCATATGAATGTATGTGAGCAGCAATAGCTATATAATCATGCCCATTCAGATATAGTAAATGAGAACTAGCATGAAGATAACTTAAGGCAATATATATATATGCATATATTTATGCATATAGATACGGAAATCGAAATATACATATGGATACGTTCATATATTTTTATATACATATATACGTGTTTACATATATAAAGATATATATATATAAATAATATTAAAGATATATATATATATCAATATATGTGTATTTATATAG
>CM067345.1:18147510-18307510 GCA_034190875.2 Urechis unicinctus | reverse complement strand
AACTGAATGTATCTGCGGATATTGCAAAGCATAAGTTAGACTATGCAAAGTCGTACATGTGGCTGTACCACAGTGCCCATTACCACGGACAGTCTGACGAGTCTTCATGCCTCAGAGACCTTTACCCCCTCCCCAACATCTTGGATGCCAGTCTATGGTCGGCTACCCGCGATCTCGCCTCCTAACAGAAAGGCAATACCAGAAAATGTGTTCTTCAATTCATGACATAGAACAAAAAACATGAGAATATAATGAATTATCAAAATATTTTCAATCATGACATATGATATGGAATAGCTAATAATACTAATTCCTACTGGAGTTGCTAATCAGTCATGTATTTGTTAGTAAGATGTTGCTGATCTCATTTATTCATTCATTCAATTGTGTCAGTGAAATCGAATATAACAGTTCATCACTGGCACCAGACATTCGCAGAATCACAAGAGTAAAAGATGGCAGACGACATAAGATGGAATCGATTTCCACAGGAATCGGTTGCAAATGCTCTGAACCTTACGGACAATGCTACCCAAGACGCTGGATTATGATCGATAGGTGTATGACATAAATTAGTGTATAAATACACTTCTTATCGGGCAAATAGTCACCGGAAAACTATTTTAACGCTAAGCAGCCCAGTGAAACATACCAAATATTTACTTGATGTCGTACTAGGTATCTTTAATTATAAACTGCTCCACAAAATGGTGACCATTATGACAATTAACAAATGTTAACTGACCAAATAATCTATTTTGCAGACCGATCCCTTCAAACTATTTCATATAAATTTTACTGATAATGAATAGCGTTCTATTCATTTGTAACCAGTATTGCTTATTTGCCCACCGGCAATAACTGACAGGCCCATATCAATTAACCAAACAACACTATTTTGCCAAAGGATCTCGTTCAGCAATTTCACATCAAACGAATTGACAATGAGTGATATTCGTTTACTAAACAGTGTTTATTTGCCCACAGTGACAACCCCCCCCCCCCCCTCCTCCTCCTCCTGGTGATCAATATATTGAACTCTGAGAGTTCATACGTGTCACAGACTGGTATAACCTTAAAGCAATTGAACTCACCGAGTGCTAATCAGGGACGCGATGAGGGGCGCCTATCTGCTACAAATCCCGCTTAAAATAATTCAACTGCAGTTTAATTCTTTTTTCAATTGAAAAGCGCTCTTATGTAAATATACTTTAAAGTTGATATCATTTGGTTTTGTCAATACATATTATCTGGCGAACGGTAGTGACATATAGACGAGACAATATGTATACACAGCGAAAGCATTCATGACATAGGTGCTATGCATACGGTGTTAATGGGAAATAGCTTTCTCCTATTTAAGTCAAAAAGGTTATGGTAATTTGAGCTAACTAAGTAATAACGATAATGCCGTCCTCAAACTCGGTTGCCTTGACAATAGGAAGTGGTATTATTGGTATTCACTTATGTGCTAAGAAAGGCGCTCGCTGATCTTCAACACGATGAGAAAACCGTTACATATCAATGTTCTCAAGAGAGAACGCAGAGTACGATTTGCAAAAAATAGTTTGTTTGCAACTATTTGACTTCTTAATTAGCTAAATGAACATTGCCTAACATGATCATCTCTGGACCGCATCACTTTAGCGATACATTAACTTTTGCATCGAGCAGATAAATATGCATCGTAATGTCACATTCAAAGACCCTGGTATGCGTAAATGTTTGACATTTTCCTTGTATAATCATTACTTAAACATCCAGCCTCAGCACCGCACTGGCCGTCAGCAGTTAACCTCATTGAAGGGGTTCCTGGAACCATGCTTCCTTCTGTTTCAATACAAAGTGTGATACAACTAGACGATCCTGATTCAGGATCAGTCATGTGCCTTTGTGTTTTGTGTAGCTCTCTTCTGTGTATATGCCTATCATGCTTGAGTGGGTGCTTTGAATGGCAAATAATAATTTGCGCACCCGATTTCACAGTATTCTGTTGGATATATCAGTTTGTTCATGAAAGAGGTGGACTGATTCTATGTGCCCGATCATACGTCAAACAAATACCCGATCGCAACATGTACTGTGTCTGAGCTACTACAATTTGTAGATTACACAATTAAGCCCCTTTTGTTGAATGTCCGTGTTGCCTTGAGATGTATCTTCATCACTTCTCACATGCTTGTACTCTGGATATTTCTAGTCTACCTAACACTGGTCACGATGATAATCACAGCGACGTCCAGCGTCTTTGAACAACGAGTAAAGCTGATCAATCGTTTTAGCTATTTAACGGAAACGCTGCTAAACTCGATCAAAAAACATTGTTATTAGACAAAATTATATCGAGATCGATTTTAACTGAAAGTTTATAGCGTTGCTTTTGTCAGATGTTGTGTAAACAGTTTGTACGAGTATTTACAATACGCCGATTAAGCTATAGGTTTCTGCATCCGAAGATTACCATGTGGTGGAAACCTGACATGCCGTCTTAGGATATGCTGTTGGAAGCATGCAGAAGTTCGCCACAGGTGGTAAGTGATCACAATAGTTCATGTGGTGAAAAATAAAGCTCCATGATATGTTTTTCAACTTGTATCTATACCGAGCCGTGAGTATGCTGAATCGCCCATTGCGTTCCTTTTTGTAGATGTTTTAGAGAAAAGGTGTTCGGAACTCGCAGTTGAATCATTGTCTGTAAAACTTATGTAAACATTGGCATAAAGTAAATCGTTGGCAATTATGACTTAGTTATGCTGGAAAATTATTCTGCAACAATACTCGCAGGCAAACATAGTAAGGCCGTTTCAGACAGAGTATATATTCAGACATCAATATATCCTCCATTATACTTGTAACGATGTTGCGGTAAGATAGCACATATATTAAGGAGCACGAACGTCAAAGGCTACAGTCAATAAAACCAGCTAACACATTTTAAATGCAATGAATTACATCTATGACCCTCGGCTACGGGATAAGTAGCAGAGACACCACCGACATATCACGCTGATGCTGGAGGGGTCACACTTACATACAACTAGAATTGGCAAGCACGCTGTGACGTTTACCTTTATCGTCGTCTAAAGATGTTGGTAATGATATGTGAAACCTGCCACTTTGAATTATGAGGCGTTGACCTTGTCGCGTTTATTAAAGAGCTATTGCAAAACCGTGCGGCGGTGTTCCCCTATCAGTGATAAGACTGCCAATCAACAAAGTCACGATGATACGGCCTGTTTCTGCACATATTGCGGCCGAACCCATGAGGTGGGAGTCAAATAACGCTGGTGTGCCACTTCATACAACACTATGATTGCAGGGGCCTTTACCGGTATTATCAAGTTGCACTCCGGATCAAAAATATGCTGCAGTTTATTTTTTACTTAAAGGATTGTATTCTATAATTCTAAGTTGACATTGCAACATTGGCATTACTTGCAAACCTCCACTGTTAATGCGGTCTTCAATAGGCGGAGCATTCTCAGATAGTTAACATCATCTTTGACGCATGGAATAGAGACATTTGGCATCCTGCAATTGCCCGGTGAACTTCCGTTTGTCATCCGAGCGTCTTTCACATTAGAGGTAATGCCCGTATTTGTCTCAATTAAATGCCTTGCACTCGCGTCGCCAATGCACATCATGCCTATTCCGGCTAACATACCCATTGTTATCTCTTTGCAACGGCACTTGTTCAAGATCTATAGGTTCATCAGTATCCTTTTACCTTTCAGAACCGCTCCTTTAATAATCATACAGCAAGTTTGTCAATTATTACTTAAATGTCACGGATTGAGGTTTGTCAGATCTAATATATATATATATATATATAATATCTCTCTCTCTGATATCCCTCTCTCTATCTCTATCTCTATATATGTATATCTCTCTCTCTATATATATATATATAGATATATATAAATATATATTCTCTCTCTCTATATCTCTGTATATCTATATGTATATCTATCTTTATACCTTATATATCCTCTCTATATATATATCCCTTTATCTATCTCCCATTATCTCTCTCCTCTATATATATATATATATATCTCTCCGTATACATACGTCTATATATATGATTTAGAAGATCTATATATCCCCATGCTTAGAATGTGCGGTACTTTTTTATACTTTTGCGTGTCGTTTATTGCATTCACATGGTCGCTCGTCTATAATGTTTCATTAACTAACATCTAACCATTTTTTCCTGGTGCCCAGGCGCAATATTGCATTGAATGGTAAAGAACACAACCACCTTCAGTCTATATCAGTTGCCAAACAGCATTAAAATATATTCGTTATTGCAGAATGTTCTTTTCGCATCCACGGCTGTGAGGCGTATGTAATAATAACTCACCATACGCAGAGACGAGGGAAACAATAGGCAAATGATATGTTAAGGTTATATATGTTGGCCAGTAGAATATCAAATGTATCTGCAGCGACTGCTTCGATTACATATTTGCTCTACAAACATGATTGTGGCATAATTATTCCGCTAACCTCGAATATGCCTAACAAAACCACCATTCAAAGATTATGGTTATTATAGCAGACAAAGTAATAAGGATATTGCCTCTTCGTGCACAGGATCGGCTCGATCTAAGCAAGTGGTTATTAAAGTTATTCACCAACGTGCCTAGTTGTACTTAAACCAGTAAACAAAGACGTTATTTATCAGCGTTCTCAAGAGGAAGCATTGGGTAATATTAGCAAAAAAAGTTTGTTTGCAACCAATTTAGATCTGTATGAGCTAGCGGAACATTGACAACATTATCAACACTAGAGCAGATCACATTTGTAGATATATTACTTTTGCGATTCAGCAGTGAAATATGCATCGTTTTGTCACAATCACAAAACCTGGCGTGTGTTAATGCTATGAATTGCTTCTATGATCAACCAGCAAATCACTCATAGATTTTTTCTATCGTAAAAGACAAGCATGGATCTGCGGTACTAAAGTTAAACGTTTGTCGGCGTTTTTGAATGGTAGGTAAGATTATATACCTGGGTTTAGCGCAATATTTCATATTAAACATATTGTACAGTATTTACCAACAGTATCAATTGCACCTACACTAGACCAAACTGATAGATTTTTGGTCGTGTAAAAAATATGTTATTATTCGGGATACTTATATGCCGGCAGGTTTGATTGAGCTAAGTAATATCGGAGCATAGCTGTTATCAAGAACCTATTACACGCTTTGTCGTAGTTGATGGACCGATTTATTGGAACGTTTGTAGTAGGTCTAAGGTAATATTCCCGCAATGTTTTGAAAAAGTTCTAGAACATAGCACTTCCTGTAACCATATATTAGTTAAGCATGCTCCTTCGGCTTTGCGAGCATGTATGATTGATGGCTAATTCATATAATTTGGAATCGATTTATATAAAACATATCGTTCGGGACAGGCTATAAGTCCTTAGTCATCCGTGCATGCGATATGTCAAATTTGTTCATATGGATCACAGTTAGGCTCAATGAATCAAGCATTATTAGCCTCATAAATTTCGGCCATATCTGCTTATTAACTCAGTAATCGTTTGATTAACATTATGCGCAACAGCAAAATTGTTCACATGAACGCCAAAATGCTTAGGCTGATGCGGTTGCGCATCTTATTATATACAATACACATAATCCAGTGACTCAACATATGAGAGGATACACACAAGATACATGCAATGGATAGATTGAACGCATTCAGGCTAAGTTTTTCCAATGGTTTTCTCTGTACCGAGCATTCAGATCGGCATAGCTTATCAACATGGCTTTCCAGATATTTTGTGCACAAGAAAAAGCCAACTTCAAAACTGGCCATTGAGAGTGAGTTCCATGTCATTAATCGTGGATATCTAATAACATAGCAGACTCTAGAGCCAGCTACATTACTCATCTATTCACCTCGCTACAAAAGATTATTCGCAGAACCGTAATCTGCCATAGCTCGCCTGCTTGCCGTGTATGGCGGTATGTAATAGTGTTTGCTTCATATCGCTAACGTGGCACTAATCTAGTGGCTTAATCTGCTTCGTCCCAATGAAACACGCATCCCGCTGCGTATTTATTTTTGCAAGCTTGTGTAAACAGGCAAAGGAGTATCATATGCCGAATCAATAGATGTTTTATATAAAGGTTTGTTGCTGCATTAATTAAGCTAGGAATATGCTGTTGAGTGGCATCCTATATGCACTAAAATGCTTCACATATTAAATCTATATTACCCCAACTTACTAGCCCCACATGGGTGTGCGTACTTAAATTTTGCTGACAATACCATTAAAGTGTATCAACCGAATAAGTATTTCATGCATTGGCTTATTACTTTTGCAACACTAGATAGTGCTTCTGGTGCTTTTGGTCAAAAACACGAAGGCTTGTCTGTTAATCTTTTGTTTGTGACAGATAATTATTTGCATCGCAGGATTGTAGTTGTGAAGCAAGCGAATTAAGTAATACAGAATGTTTCCCAAAAAATGTGCAGTTTGTTTGTTTAATATAAAACTCATTGCGATTTGTAGTCAATTTCAGGGGGCCTTCCATACACCTCAAAATACCTCATATTTGATCATTTTTCCCTTTACCGCGAACAACAGCTGCTGTTATATTGACCGAATAAGCCTCCTTTCTGCGGGGAAATGGAACGTTGCACTTCATATTCGCAGCATGTCTAGATTCGTGCACTTCTTGCCACAATAAACTGACCTGGAATGGAATTACTGAACACAATTAAGCGCTGCCAACACAATCGATGTCTAATGTATGTTATAAACGTAAACGTAGCGGAATTCAACATAACAAGCGCATAATCCATAACTACAATTCAGAGATTTATGTTGAACAAATGACAAAGGGCAAAGTTGTTATGCTTGAAATAAATCTCAAAACAGATGACTGACTCTCACTGCTCTGTACGGTGTACTGTAACGATGAAAATATCGTATATTCGATTGAATGACGTGCCTTGTCGTGACATTGGACCCTTGGGAAGCATTTGATCGGGTTGCTTCCATGCAATATTTGCCTGTTACATACGGGTGGAATAAGTATCCAATAAGGATCGAATAAAAATGAATCCACAGCAGACAATATGAATTAGAAGGAATAGCAAAAGTTCTGATTGTCAACGTAGTTCAAGAAAGTGGAAAGTCTTATCAAAATGACCTTACGCGGACATTAAGGTTCGCTATCAATGGCCGAACATGTGCAGTGCACAAATAACACATATGCCCTGCTTATAATCAGTCGTATACGCAAACTCCAATGCTCAATACCACCGCCATTTAGTAACCATCTCTTGAAAATGTAGACAAATTTTTATTCGTGCCCGGCGTTATCATTTTACCAAATGAAGATTATGTGCAAACTACTTTGATAGCAATGTATGATATGTTCATGGAAATGAATGATGGTTCACCAGTATCACTCTCTTATCTGATTAATTACTGTCCGAATACAGATAGTTCTTGTCCGAAACCAAACAAGCAAAATTTGGAGTTATTTTACCGATGGAACATATTCCCATAACTTTGTATTCGGCAATTGCAAGAAATTGTAATCAGCGATTTGAAACTTTTTTTATCTGCGATATTGCAAAACATTATTGATTACTTTTGTAAATAATACTACGACCACTAGTCTACCCGTCTTCCTATCGTTAATCAAGGATTTGCGTCAGCAGTCATTACGCTCCGCGTTAAAAGCTTTTGGTGAATATGCTATTGACCTGCTTATATACATATACGCTCTAGTGATTAATAGCTCGATTCATTTTGGACTAATAATGTCCACATGCAATGCCGAGATTGTTTGTCGTCGCGCCAGAGCTTAAAAAGCGCACCAACGGACGCAAAACCCGGTTAGGCAGTTACGATTCTTTTCGTGACATATAATGGCTTGTGCGCATAATTCATCTTGAATATTCCGGTTGTGTCAGTCACTATTTTTACCCGGCAGTCATTGCGGGGACGCCTAGGACAATATCGAAAGCATTGTTTCATTGACTGCATTAGTTCCGCAAGAAGCCTATTTGACGGGATATAAGGACGATTTGCATACGGTCTTGACAATCACTCTGCATAATAGTACATCTGAATTGCTTTTCGGTTTTAGTCCTCATTTTTATGCAATGTGGGTGCAAGCAGGACTGTTGAGTAATTTAGGCATAAGCAATGCCAAATAGCCTCTCATCATCACATTTATGTCTGGCAACCCATCAGCACAGTGTGAGTTATAAGCAGCCTTCTGTAGGTTGTTCATGAAGTAAATTTTCTTATGTAGTTGTAAATAACCTAGATAATATTCGTGATTGCTGAATGTCTCTAAGGCAAGGATAATCAATAATAACTCTCCCTGATTGACATCTGTTAGATTTTGTTGTTACTATAACTTATATGGCATCAGTCGTTAATAGGATGATATCCATGATGAACACGCGTGTGTCCATTTTGACTATATATGCCAGTCTCTGACCGTCCTTCATCCGCTGTCTTATGATCGAGGACATGGTGCACCTAGCGAGGCAAACAATCACTCGTCATCTGCCACCAGCGATATTTGTGGAGAGGGTCAAACAAGCAACCGGACGGACGCCTGTGTAGGAACTTCATCGGTTTTTGTGACCTTTGCAGTAGCTTGCCATCCTTCGACCGGCTGATTCAGGTGCTTTGGGTCCTGACAAAATGTGGAGCATGGAGCAACATGCAAGAAAAAGCCTCATTATTGTCTCATCCGGCATCGACATACATTACTCGAGTGTTGCCGTATGACCGCTTTATTCAGCGGCTGTGATGATCTATAGAATTATCGGGTATTCACAGGTAATCCCAGAACGACCTAATACATTTCTTCCGAGAAATCCTCAGGGTTCAGTATTGTTAACGATAGCTCCTGCGTGTACAGTTTGAAGGCGTGACTACCTACCTGGTTACTCTTCGCTGGGACATTCAGGAAAAATGGCAGTCTAGTCTCCTTGCATTCGGCCTCCGTAATTGAACCTGACATTGCGCCCAATCATTACAAAATGTAATTGAGACATGTCCATACCTGACAACACTTATTTAAGATGCAGCTTCAAATCAGGCGCTGTGATAAATATGAGTATTTAGCGCTGAATGGAATTCTAAGTATCGAGTAAGGTTGATTTGTTGACCCTAAATGTATATACAGATATCAAAACATTTCATCACTGCTTCAACCATTTACGTCAGCTCACGTAGTACAGTTTCTTGATACAAAATTGTTCATTACTCAAATCTGTGAGCAGAAAGCCAACTGCAGCGGAAAAAGACGAAGTTAAATCCGGATGGGTGGGGATACCATTGAAGCATCTTATATAGTCTGCAGTCATTTGATTCTGGGGATGGATGAAAAACTATCCAGCATTATTTAGTTGCCTGCCTTATGACATTAATAGTTTGTTGATGATTTGGCAGAAACACAAGCCAGGAGAGCTGATAACCTACATAACTATCGCATACCCAATAATTTAGAGTCTGTCCATGTTATCTTTCGTTATATTAATCCTTATTCGTTTGATACCACTATATGCACTGAAAAGCAAAACTAAGCGCTAATCACTGGATATAACTCCCAAAAGATAATTGGAAGCAATGGTTAAGCGTTACCAAAAAGCCGGCCAGGGAACAGCCACGCCTAGTGATGCACAAAGCAAGCCTGCAGAAGAAGAAACGGTGTTACCATTTGATCAGGCCGTTAAGAAAATTGACAAGTCCACGTCAATTAATATTGACGTACTGGTAGCTTTGTTTTGAATCAAAACTGGAAGAGCTGCAAGAAGCAAATGACACTCATCAATCGATTAGACCACTTAGAGCAGCAATTCGATCGAAGAAACTCAATCAGAATATCAGGAGTGAAGAAAACGCGGATATAAACCCCATCAATCTGATAAAAGAAAGCTCGAGATCCACATGGGTACAGACAGAGACATGGATCGATACCACCGCCTTTTGAAAAAAGCAAACTGGAAAACGCCGAGATATATTGATCAAATTTGTAACCTACAATAAAAAGGCAGACGTCATGTCGAGGAGATCTCGGCCTAAAGATACGGGACATTACATAAATGAAGACCTTACCAGACAAAGAAGTGAGTGCCTATTATTGAAGAAAAAGGATAAAATCCAAGATACTTGGACCCATGACGGGATCATATTTATTAAACTACACAACAGCACGATGGAGAGGATTGTTGCAAATGCGGACTATATCAAGTGCAGCGATAGCATGTGACTTATCTTGAGTCAGACAACCCATCATGGGGAGTACAATCATCAGTTATTTCTTTCGTATTTTTTTCACTAACACTATGAGCACCCTCTTGTTACCCCTGTTTAAGTATTGTTATTTTACTTGCACTACGGTTATACTTGTGACTACTCTATGTGTATCTGTTCATGAACTTAAAAATATTTCGTTTCCAAATATTGTCCGCATATTTAAGGGCCGGGGGTTAGGGATGATATATACTGATTGTTGACATCTTTGCTTGCCAGACTGGGGATGATGCTAACTTGACTTCTCCTCCATCTACAATTTTTATGATCTCATTGATGATCTCTATTACTCTCCAATCAATAACCAAAGCAATACTTGTAAATACTAAATGTTTTCAAGAACTCGGCAACAATTATCTAAATAACCTAGCATATTTTCATGTTAACTGTCAAGGATTATCTGCCAATTGGGAGAACTTTAAAGAATTAATATTTGATCTCCATGCTACAACATTTGCATTAGAATTTTGAGGTGTAACGGAATTGTATAACTGCAATAATGATAATGCTGAACACAAAAAAAAATGTATAATAATGAAGGAATTGAAAATCGAATCACTTAAATACTGGACTCACGGTAAAACCAATGACTTTGTGGACAATGTTTTTGCCAATGGCTCTGTACCAACGATTTCTGAACCAACCAGGGTAACCATCACCCCAGCCACTCTTATTGATCATATATATTCAAACGACTTATCCACCCGAAGTAAGTCAGGAATTATCATCAACGACTTCGCTGACCACATTTCACATTGTAAATCACAAAGTGAAAGTGCTGTACCCCCCAAAACAAATGTGCAGAACCTTTACGCCGGGAGGAATAAGCACGTTTAAGAATTCCCTGGCTAATATTGATTTGTCTAGAGTTTATCACCACAAATGTTCTTTACAAGCATATAATCATTTTCTGCAAAAATATAAATCAGCTTACGATTACGCTTTTCCAGTAAAACCTAAAACAACGACAAATACAAAAGTCAATCGTAAACCCTGGACGACTTCTGGCTTAATCAAATCATCCCGACGTAAAAACAAGCTTTACAAATTAATGAAAATCAAACCAGATATTCATAACACTAACAATAACCGAATAAAACGGCAGCAAAGAAAGACCATTATGGAAGACTACTATGTAAAATTGATTAATGAGCCAATCTTATATAAAAGAAACGTGGGCCGTACTAAAGCAGGCAATGGGAAACGCAACAAAATACTTAACTTCTAAGACCAATAGTCATCGATAAACATCACATAACAGATAAATTAACGATCGCCGATGAGTTTAACAACTTTTCAAACATAGTTGCAATTTTCATCCGACCCATGTCAGATGGATACCACCGCCCCATAAGCTTATTGCCGGCATTCTCTAAACTTCTCAACACATTGATGAACCACAGAATTGTTAATTTCTTAAATACTCATAGCATACTATATCAACATCAATATAGCTTTAGAAAACACCACTGTACAGCTCATCCCATTTAACAGTTACTTGAAAAATACGATATTTCATCCAATAGTTCGCCAAAAGAGTATACATTCGCAGTATTTTGTGATCGTTCTAAAGCTTTTGATATGTTAGACCACGGTATACTCTTAGAATAATGTCTAGACTTGGAATAAGGGAGATAGAGCTTACATGGTTCAAAAGCTATTTAACCGATTGATTTCAGAACTCGATAAATCCATAACGACACAAATAAAGCGCGGAGTCCCTCAAATGTCAATATTCGGCCCGCTGCTTTTCTTATTATACGTAAATAACTTATCTCCGTCATGCAAAGCAGATCTTCTCTCGTTTGCGGACGATACTACACTGCTGACCTAAATGCTCTCTTTTGTACGGCTAATGATTCACTTAGAAAATTACATGACTGGTTTTGTGCCAATGAGTTATTTCTCAATACCAACAAACCGAAATGTATTGTATTTAGACCAACTCATAAATCTGCCAACATAAACATAAATGAGCATGTTCTGAGAAAAATTAGTCAATGCGATGCCAAAGTAGGTGTAAGACAACCCGAAGAATCTTACAAGTTTCTTGGTATATTTATTGACGAGCACCTATCATGGAAATCACATGCCATGCACATCAACACTCTCTCGCGCTCTATTTTCTATTAAACTAGTCGATCACATGCTCCCTCAATCAGCATTGCGTACCCCTTACTTCTCTATGGCCCACCCATACATAACATATGGCATCCGGGCCTGGGTAATGCACGGGACTTAAAAGAACAGAACTTCTCTAAAAACGCGCCATACGTTACACAAATAAATCCTCCTATAACGGCCACACAGATCCCCTCTTCAGGCGTTCTGGAATACTGAAACGAGGATACGAATATCACGCGGCCGTATTTATGTACAAATTTAAAAACCACCAATTGCCTATATCTTTTAACGACTGTTGTCATCGAAATTATGAAATAAAACGCAAATAAGAAATGAAAAATTTCTAAAACTGTTATATGTTCCACCATCTAAAACACATTTTGCCCTAGTGTAGTTTTCCCCATATATGGAACAAATAGTGTTCCGATGCCGCCACTGCGTCGTCCAACGCACAGTTTAAAGATAGTGTCCGAAACAGCCTGTTGTATCTACCTGAAATTTGCACAGTGTAAAAATGTTAAGTGTGCGGATTGTGACATGTAATGTCCAATCCTCTGAATTCTTACACGAGTTACTCGCATATGTATTGAACTTACTTCATATTGTATTATGGTTTGTGTCGGTATCTGTATGATCTGGGTCGTGAACAGAAAGGTGTGCATTCATGTGACCGCATACTATCATATATATATATTTACACATATACCTGGCTATCTAAAATGTATGCAAAATGTATGAGAAATGTTTATTTCCATATTCTACAATATGTATATATTCCTCTGTTAATGTAGCTTATAAATGTACTTATGTGCGCCTTAATGAAATGTCAGCCATGACCAGTGTCACCCCGGTCTGGTAGCGTGTTGACATTTATTTCCGGCCCCCTGCCCCGCCTCCGTTTAGTAGTTTGTGGCAGATCAACAACGATTATTACTGGAATGCACTGTAGTGTCATTAGCATCGTTATCGACTGTTTTGTGCAGGGCCTACTGAGGGGCAATTGAAAGACAGCCCCTGGCTACATTGTCCCTACTTGCAGCAGTGGATTGGTTGTTTATTTTTCGATGAATTGCCGTTGGGTCAAGTAAATACATTCTATTCTATTCCGTTATGTAGCGCCATATATTAATTTATGACGACATAAATGGGAGCTGCATATTTGGCCGCATCGTCGTCCAGCACATGAGAGTAGCAAATAATACTGGAGAATAAAAATGAACAATTGTTGTAGCACAGTTGCAAAGTACATAATTTGAGTAAAATAGAAATCATTGTCATCAATTATGTTTTACATTGGAATGGAAAGAAGATCATTGTTAACAGTGCTCAACAGAGTTATACACCCGCTCCACACATTAAAGACGAATGTTGCGCGGTTCTTTTGCATGTAACTACCATACAACAGGAATGCGAGAATATTGTGTCAGGCGATATCCCCAAGGGAGCTCATATTTCCTGACAACTAATAAGCATCAGATGCATCAATGCATGCATATGTTTTGTAAGTCACATAAAGTAAAGGCGCTGTCAAGCGAGTATGCTGCGTAATGTACATATCCCCCTTGTTTACACCTTGCTGCGTACTAATTGAGGGTTTAACACACGGATCAGACATTTGTCCTGTCGACTTGTTTGGTCACGTTAAAGCATTTTGAAGGAAAGCAAATGGAAAGTCTTCTTCAACTGTTGAAGACATTGTTGTTTACTTAGGTGCTTTAAAACTCATGTGCTGCTGAAAAAATGTACGTTGCATATGTAAGCTACATAACGAAGTATATCTTGGTATGGGCGCGTGTTTATAGGCTATGAAAATAAATTATGCTTTTGCTTAAACAGTATGTCGAACGGTTTTTTTGATTTCCGGCTTACACAGACTCCTTTTAGTCAGATTTAAATATATTATTGATATTAATGTCCTGATTTAGGGTAAATCAATGACATCGCAGCAGATTGTGTCAATCAATACATAATGTTAATGCAACATATAGGTCATATGACAAGCTGTTGGTTTGATTGCAGTAACCCGTGGCTTTGATGCTGATCACGTTTCATCACAATTCCCGCATTGATTAAGTTTTGTCTTCCAACAGTAGTTAGCATTGAGCTGGTGTTAATCTGATTTTTACACATCAATAATCCCAGGTTGACCTTTACCATATTTTAAAGTCCCTAAAAATAGCTTACTTGCCTTACTTGCACAAATTTCAGATCAAATAATGATGCGGCGCCAAAGCTGTGAAATGCCCCTGATAAAGATTACCTTGTGGCATATATCGCATTGATATTGACATATTTTCTGGACATTTAGCATGTATTGTATTCATGTTTAAGCTCATATATTTGATGTTAGATGCGGTCAAATTCATTAATTCGATATTCTTTATGCATCGTTGCTAAGCATTGCAAATCATTTGCTGAAGACATTTCGTCCTCGTCTGACGTGGTCCGTTGAACTTGAAGTAAACTTCATTATGTCTAAATCGCGTTTTGATTATTTAAAAGCCTGCGTCGTAAGGGTCTGAAAGATTTGTGATTGCGATACAATAGCTTGAGATTTGGTGTGGTCAACTCATAGGTTCGTTAAGAAGTAGAATTTAGGCAAATGGAGAAGTTGCTTGAATATCAATCGCAGTTCAGTGTGCAGATATTGCTATTCATGACATCATCGTTCATGTTCGGACCTACTGTTTCATCGCACTAGGGGTGTTTAATATGATTAATATCATACATTTAATAATGCGTTTTTACCTTGAGCAATATGATAAATTCACTATTACCGCCTCATTTATATTTTTCGGGTGTTTGACCAGTTCATCCATTGGTCGCTGAGATGAAATGAATAGTTATGCATTGCGTGAGTTGTATATTAAGACGTTGAATCCTTGACTTTACCCTTAGCATTTGACGGCATTCGATAAGTGCTCACTGAATATTATTCACGAACCATAATTTTGGACCTGCCATGGTAGTCGCTGATGATTCATACGTTCATCCTGCACGATACATTATATGGACAAACACATTATCTTTGAATTGGAACTCACTCTCGCGGGCCGTGGCTCGCTGGTTATTGCCATATATATCTTCTACTTATGTTATTTCGTGAAAGTGGCTGATCCATTGTAGTTCGACTGCTGCAAGGTTTGACGGCGCAGTAGCGAGTAACACAAATTTAAACCGCAACATCTCCAGTGAGATGTTTCCCTGTGGGTGTTGTTTATTCACCCTGGGTTTTCATTAACAAATCAACATTATATAAAATTCAGAGGTGTGACAAAGACTGATTGCTGCAAATACCCATATTCGTATTCAATTAGACGTTGGAATTTAAAATAAAGGCGGCATCACCGAAATAAGCACAGGAACTCCCGATCACTTCGTAGTCTGATTTCCCATACCGAAAATGACTTTCCGGATGATTATGTGGTGTGGACTTGAAATATATCCTCTCAAGTAATATGGCTTACCAAGCTAACGAAGTTCAAATCTTTTATACTATCTGCGCGCAGGAACAAATGGTACATGATTAATCAGTTATTAACTCCTGTTGCAGTTGGGCCAAAAGGTAATCTTTGGGTGTTTTGTCAATTTCCCCAACAGTGTGGCTAAATAACGATGCAGGATGTCCATATTTAGCTCCATGTTATGGCAAGCGTATTTTTGAGCAAAACCGCTTTCAACGATAAGCAGCAAATGTGTGGGCTTTTTGAAGCTGTGTCGGAGGTCTTACGGAGCTGCAATAACGGTGGATTCCCTTCCAGCGATGGGACTACCATTTAACAAAGTCATAAGATTTGATCTTTGTCTGCACATATTGGAATAAATCATTATTATAAGATTAGAACAATATTGCAGTGTACTTATACGCTGCAGGAGAAGATTTGCAGGTTCACGTAACGGTATTTTCAAGTCGCACTCCTTATAAAAAACATGCTTCAGTAAGTAACAATTTAGCTTTGATTTTACGATTTTTTTTGGTATCATACTCAGTTACCTTAACAATATTAGTATTACTTGTGATGTGAGCATAATGGGCATGACAAGTATCTATTGCCAAGTAGTGGTGATTGTATCAACAGCAGGCTTGTGACATTGCCCACTTCAGATTCCATGTCAGCCACATATCATTTTTTATTAGAATAAGTTGGCGACCATGCCACGAATAACTTTTAAAAGGCGCGTTCCAGTCCCAAAAATAATTATTTACATGCAACTCAAAACCGTTTGTCTGAAATGCTTGCGTTTGGATTGCATAGATGATGAAAGTGTACGAGATTTTGGTGAATTAAATGTTCTCCACGCGCACAAGGTTGGAAAAACATGTCCTAGGCTCATTGTTTTAACATTGACAAATAGACCCCATTGCTTCTTTTACCCTTCGCAGCTTCTAGTTTTAGTGGCTGGATATTGTTAGCATTTGCCCTTAATCTATATATTATAGTTTGGATGCTTTTACCAGTCACATAAAAATCATATCCTCACTTGAATCTCTACTAAATGTGAGTCAGAAAACGATGTCATCGATTACTGTATTCAAAGGACATGTTAACTTGCAGAAATTAAGGAGCTAAGGTAAAGTATTGTTTATTAGAATACCATAATCATTTTGTTTAGAAAATGTGATTTATTGTTATACTGTTACATATTATGCCCATGTATTTCTGCCCTTAATGCCGTACTAAACTGACTTTGCATTCAACCGCGCAGACGAATTTTGGGATTTTGACACAGCCCATCCTATTATGCCGTCTAGTTATATGTTGTATATTTTGAGTATTTTTACCGATAGACCATCATTCAACGTTCGTCGTTTGCTGTAGTTGTTACGATTAAGAAACACATTAAGCAATACTCCATTGAGGGCGAGAACTAAGATTAGGTTAGTCATATGTAATAACATATATTGAGGTAGATGCTAGTATAAATATATGTTTTACGGAGCGTTTGCTGCTCTCAGCAGAGTCTAACGTCAACAAATTTCGAATAGTATAGCAAGAAGTTGATTAATAGCAAGAAATTCGTTTCGCAGATAATTATCACACCAAAATTATTCTGCGAAGACCATTGCGTTACAACCACCTTGCAAACACTCGTTCTATAAATACGCTGCACAAACCAGACGCACATGAATATAATGTGTCAGCATAGACATGCCTGCTGCAATAATACTCATTTCTAAAATTGCTTATGTTTGCAAGGTGAGCATAGGAAAACACATTCAAATGTGACATTGGCATTGTACTGCAGTCATAATTTGAGGGATGCAAGCTAGATAAATGGCAATTTACAAACCATACACTGTTATCAACAGCATCGGGTCCGTTAGGTGGCAGTAGCAAACTCATTTACTGCTTACCCACCATGCAAAAAATAATGCATTAACGTTGTGTGTGCTTCATTAGTATCAGTCACTGATAGTTTAGCTTTAAGCAACTTTTAGTTATAAATAAGTGATTCATTAAGCTGCCGTCGAGCATATAGATATAAACATATGTTACAGTCCATTGGGATGTTTTGTGGTTGCATATGAAGGTACAATTATACTATAACCGGACGAAACGACCCGATTTGTGTATATGCCTAAGACATCCTCTCGAGGCAAAAACTAGCAGGTGCACTTGTGAATGATGTTACTACTTGTGGCTGCATATTCGCGTCGCCTTGTACTTATTCTGAATATTTTTCATTTATTCTCGCAACGGCATCACTCGCAAAATTATAAAATGAACAACGGGAAGCGCCCGTTTTTTTACCATATTTTGCTTGATCAGTACAGTGATACGACAACAAAGATTAAGAACAATTTTGGAGCTAGAATCAGAGCTGTTTTATGTTACACAAGTTAGTAGTAACTGTATGCATTATAATTAATATGTGCATTTCGTGCTGAGCACTTAGTTATTGTTGTCTACGGTATATTGATAGCAATATTCAACTTCAAGGCATAGTGAATTAAGAGCGGCTTTATGATATTGTGCAACATCTCGGACCCGTCGTTGTGAGCTAGACTGCTTTATATTATTAACGGTTATACATACATACATACATACATACATACATACATACATACATACATACAGACATACATACATACATACATACATACATACATACAGACATACATACATACATACATACATACATACATACATACATACATACATACATACATACATACATACATACATACATACATACATACATACATACACATACATACATACATACATACATACATACATACATACATACATACATACATACATACATACATACATACACATACATACATACATACACATACATACATACATACATACATACATACATACATACATACATACATACATGCATACATACATACATACATACATACATACATACATACATACATACATACACATACATACATACATACATACATACATACATACATACATACATACATACATACTTTTTGAACGGTATTTTGCGTTTCAATGGAAAGCCTATCAAAACATGACAGATCCAACTGTAAAATATATTTGCCGAGCGCATATTGTTTTATGAGTTGCAAGTCGGGTAGCTTACTAACAACTTACAAATATATGGCTACGCGTCACATTGGAATTCATATTCGGCCAAGTAATCTCCATAAAAGCAGTCGATCACGGGGTAGTACTTAAGTTAATTATTCTTAAATTCTGGCACCTAAAACGATACACGACTTCGTTGATATTTCATTGAATGCACCAATTCCAAGAACGCACACCAAATCCGAGAGTAGACGATGGATGTTATGCCCTTTTACACGTATATGTAGCATATCAGATGGGCATTCGATACAGTTTGGTGTCATAATGCGTACAATGTATGGGAGGATCACTTTTCCCCAAACTGAAAGTCTATATGTGGCTTTATAAGCAATGCACCGCGCGACGGACCTGGGGTTACTTGGTTTTATTGTCTGCAGAGTAGTTGACCATCATCAATTACTGAAATAATGCTCGTTTATGATGAGATGAAACACATCAAATTGAGGCGATGATGACAACCATTGCGTGCATGCGCTTTACGCTACAATGTGGCTCTTTCCATCTCCTAGGACCGTATAAAATGGGAGACAGCGATGCAGCGCTGTTGGGGATAACCGTTACTGGCGATGAATGCTGTCATCAGCGTTTCATTGATGGCGCCAGCCATTGGCTAAATCACTCAAAGCTAAAAGCTTAAAGCAATGAAGACAAATCAATAACCTCGTTTAATGAGCACAGGGTCTTTAAGAGCGCACAGATGAACATATTGCCAAATAGTAGATCCTTTAAGGTTGCTTGCTCAAGCTGTATGGATTTGGCCTTTAGCCTATGTACTGCTGGCGGTTTCACATTACCAAACGAGACGCTTACATGTTGAGTGAATATTACACTATTAACTCTAGCGAACGTTTTTAAAGGTATATACTGAAGTTTACATTTGCCGATCATATTTGGCGTACCGCTTATGAAGTTAGCAGCAGTCGATGTGCCGTGTTTTTGAGCAGTAAATAAATGCGATATTCCCTTGCACAGACAATATCATAGTTTACGCAATGAAGTTCATAAAACATTGGTACCTTTTCAAAGCGCTTACGATGTGTTAAGCCCGATCTTCTATTCGATATTCTGATGCAGTAGGTTAGACTGCCCACCGGGACAGAGATATGCACGGAGACAAATAGTCAGTGCGAACTAATCCTCATCGAAACATTACGACAGCACAGAACTGCTCTGAGGGCAACTATTCTTTGGCGCTATGAAGAACAGAACTTGATGTCTAAACGTTTATCCCCCACTCCCCCTTATGGAACACATAAATAAAATATATATATTCGCATGATACATTTATGCAGCTTCTCTAGTGGGAATAACTATGCTCCACAAGTTAAGGGAGCATAATGAGAATGCGTTAATATCGAATCCATTCCGGATATGTAC
The DNA here is from genome assembly GCA_034190875.2 of Urechis unicinctus. Classification (NCBI taxonomy): domain Eukaryota; kingdom Metazoa; phylum Annelida; class Polychaeta; order Xenopneusta; family Urechidae; genus Urechis; species Urechis unicinctus. The sequence continues at coordinate 18,287,122 of CM067345.1, read as the reverse complement.
CATTAAAAACTAGTAGAACAAACAGTGAATTAAATGTTCATAACAACCAATGGAATCAAAATTATTCGCGTAATTTCCTTTGTTGTCATGGAGGATATTTAGGCGTTTGGTCGTACGCAATATAGCTTCTTACAACCCCCATCTCAGACATTGCGACCGTCAATTAAGCATCGCGATGCCAACGCCAGCTACACCTATTTTTCAAAAGCAGTTAATTTCTATGAAGTAGTGCTTGACTATTGACCAACATTCGTTTTTCTTAGTTGAGACATATATTGGGCTGCTTTATCCGCTGTAGTTTTATGTCACTTTAACCCGGTGATACATACAAAACAATATATATTCTGTTATTGTCGGGGACAGCTCAAATAAATAAATGTTCCATAGTTTAGCATTAAGCACAAGATTATGTTCGTTGGCAAAATAAATTCTGAGTCTACTATTTTCCGATGGGATAATAGAATGTAACTTATCCTATATATATGAGGTTTCTATTGTTATTAACAATATAACATGAAACCTTCGCAGTCACATACAGTCTGTTCGTTAGGTTAAAGGGTCAGAAATAATCGCTGATTTAGTAATACGACACATCGTTTAAATCCACTGTGTAGGCGGTATTGTAAACGTCCATCCTGCAAACGAATAAAAATCCTTTGGTCATTGCAGTTATTCGATCTGATTTTGATTGTAGCACAATTTCGCCTTAGCAAAGTGTCATAGCAAATTATAGTTACACTGAAAAATAGAAACTTTTGGACACTAGACACATAGGCCGTCAACTTGGTAAATCAGTCGGAATAAATATAACCAGCAAGCATTTAATCCAAATCCATTATAGATATATAAAATGTAAGAGCAATGCGCAATGGCAAAGCAGAATTACTAAACCATGCGGAACATGCATCGCTAAGCGGATGCAGTTGTTGCGTTGATTCGGTATACGCAGCCAGCACAGCCCAAAAACAAAGCGGGAACACGGGATCATTTCTCTCAACATTCCCTTAGAATATATAACTTAATTACATAGCGATGTATATTCTAATGAAGACTAGGATGAGCAAGAGAGATGTACATTCTAAATCTACATTAATGAGCAATAAGGAAGATTAAAAGCCAACTGTTTTTAAAAATCGAATCTGTAATTAATGCATATCATTTGGCGATGCCAAAATGCAACAACGAGATACAAATCTGTTCAATGCAGTCCAGATAGATATTCGTTACAGCTACAACGCTATGCGATCGTTATAATTCATATATACAATATTCCAAGCTTCATTAAATCAACCGATTACTTCAGTCTGCTCGACTTTGACTGGCAGCAAATGTTTTTAATATCCTGTTGGTGACATGGATCAGGCCCAGCATGACGAGATCACTCGCAATCACTTACCGGAAACAACCGATGTTAATGAAGTTTGTAGTAGACGTGACATCCTCTAAGAGCCTTTCAACCATCACATTTGATATATGGAATAGTGACGCGTAGCATCCTGCGTAATGCCTGATGGACTTCCGTATGTCGTCAAAAACAACTTTCGAATTAGATGTTATGACCATGTCTATTTGTTTAAATGTCTGGCACTTGCGCGCTAATACACTACAAGCCTATTCCGGCTCACATACACATCCCATTAGCTTTGCAATGGCTCTTTTACCTCATGAATTGCTCGTTGCGCTCTACCGCTTTATCGAAATTATCACAACCACCATCTTAATAATCATATAAAGCCATTTTGCATTGGTTATCCTTTGTGTTCGGTTAAGGTCGGGAAAGCCTTAAATTCCTTAATTATTATTCCACAGTTTGAGATTGAGGCTGGCCCTACTTTATCATATATGTTCTTTCACAAGAGAATATATACATATTCTTAAGTAAGATGCAGTTGGGATGTGCGGTACTGTCCCGGTCTATGGCGTGCCGTTAATGCGTTCAAGTGGTCGCTTGACTGCAACGTCCTCTTCAGAATTTTTTTCTAACCGACCATTATTTCCTGATGCCTGGGCTAAGCATTGCACTGAATTGAAATGAACGCAAATGCAATCTGGCTCTATCAGCTGCAAACTAGCACTACAATATTTTCTGTATTACTCGATGATTTTAACCAGTTAATGACTACAAGGCTAATACAACGTCAATAAATCCCCAAACGCTGACACTAGGAAAGCACTAGTAAAATGCTTGTTAACCTCATTGAAGGACTGAACCTTCGGCAGATAAACTATTGTTTAGAATACCGGACACAGTCGTTTTCTACCTATCAAACGCAATAATGAGCATCATTGATTAAGCTGTTGGTATGATGTCTAATACTTACCGTATATGCCTATTGCAATTGCATTTCTACGGCAAACGCATTCAACATGAATGCAATTCCAAATATAGTTCACAATTATTTCTCTGTTAATTGTGTGACAAAAACGTTATTTACATAGAAGAGTTTTCAATATACTTAGTTGTTGCCTCAATTATTCTCACATTGGAGAAAAAAACTTTTGGGATATTATCTGATGCAATTTATTTATTTTCTGATACCGTTCTTTTTAAAAAAAATCATATCGTGACCAAGGCGTTAGCCGTTTGTTAGGTCAGCTTAATTTTGTTGTAGAAACTTTCACGAAGTAATAACCTACAAAATAGTTGCATAAATGGAATGCATAGTGATTCTACGTAAATGTTATTCTATATTTGAAAAATTTGTTTCAGTACAACATCGGTCACTGTATAAGTGTTTCAAAGAAACATTTTGAGTAATTATAAGCATGGTCACTGTGTAGTTGTTGTCGTAATGTAGAGTAGATATAATGATATATGTAGATCAATTTAGTGGAATATGATATTCTAGCAGAAGGTGAGCCAGTTGTACAACTCAAGTAGCCATGAAACGTCAATGACTAAGGGATTTTGAGAAAATTAAGGGTTTTCAAAAGACCTCATTCAGCACCAATACAGGTCTCGTCGGATAAGTTTACTTTGTGCAATATCGAGCTTTCATGTCAACCAGGTTAGATGAACTTATAATTTACAACATGGAGTCGACCTCTTTATGTCTGTCTTTAATATACTCTAGGATTCCGAAACATATAACTGTTCCAATACATTGGAGGACTGCCATAGAGAAAAAGCGGCGCATTTTGATTGAAATGGAGCATTACATAAAATATTTTATGTATTTCACTCCAGCCACAACAACAATAACTAACCCAAGGCTAATCGTAGAAATAAATTCTGCTAACCTGACATATGTATTGTTCTATTTTAATATCAGACGTCTGGAGATTCCTCCCATAGCAGGATTGCGCAGTCGATCTATATACCACTTCTATTTGCTAAATATATCGGCGTCAAACTGCGAGGGACAAAAGCTGAATAACAAACGGTGAAAGCATGTTGTATAATCCTGAGACATAATGCTATAAAACAAGTTTAGCTTGGCTTGATTCGGTTGGAGTAACGTTCTGTTATCAGCTGATCTTGTTAGCATTCGGTCTGTCTCGTTCGGATTTTCAGATATTTGGAGTACAATAATCCCCTAAAATGTTAACCTAGCACACATTTGCGTTTCAGTCGATTATGTAGTTATCACGATGCGTTTAGGCTATTACAATTTAAATATTTCATTGATATATATGGCTTGTCAGGACTAGGATTAGGGTTTATTTCTCATTGTGGTCGTTTAGCAGATAAGCGGTACTATATAAAACTTCAGGATGGCATCCATCCACCAAAGAGTTCTGTTAATGCACTTAATACAATTGCAGCTTTTGGACACACAATACTGACTGAAGGATAAATTTTGGCTAGTATAGATACCTTTATTTATTCGCAAGCTTTTGAACTAAGTTTTGAATAGTTTAGACAAGAATACCATATATTTTTGGCTTGTGTCAAGGAATAAGGCCACTTGCTGGAATAAACAATGTGTTTGAGATCATTGCAGATGCCATGTCCAGAGTAAAATCTACACTGGCTAAGAAAATTATCTTTGTATGATTCATCTATACATACCCTACTCTTTCGTGTTTACTTATTTCATAAATCATAAGCATTAGTGCACGTAAGTGACGCTGTAATAGTTAAAATCACCCCCGTCATCACCCGTTGTATGGATGTAACCAAGCAATGAAGTGTTCATCCGGTAAGTGAAGAACACAGCAGACAGAGGAAGGTTGCGCTGTTTGGTTGCATCGACCCCAAACACATAAGCATAGTGCATCACAGAAAACGCAACAATGGTGACTCTTTGGATCGACGTTAGGACTGAGCAACAAAAACAGGAGAAGCAGGAAAGAAGCGCAGTGCGTTACCTAAAACACCTCAATTGATGAACCTTTGGAGGTACTCTGGGACCGGTTGACATACTAAACATTTCGGTTCGATTATACGAGCGGATATGTAATGAGTATTAGTACGAAATATTATTATTTCTCACATATCATTATCTTATCAATAGCAGTTTGGGTAGATGTGTTTCGACTGTCCACGTTTAATCCTAGTGTATGGCTGCTGATGTCAACATAACAGGTTGTAAAATCTGACATGTAAGGTGAAACATTTGATGGGTGCGGACAGGTCGCGACGTTTCGAGCCAATGTTGGTATAAACACACGGCGCTGACAGCTGGATCCTTGCACTTGTCAAAGATAAGAAGCAAGTTATATAGAGTAGATGTTAACTAGTAGCATCATGCGCATAATGAACCCCTTTGATGAAAGTGCCGTGGTATGGAATGATCAAGTATTCACGTTCACTTCTAGCATTGATATATAATAATATTAAACCTTAGCAGCACTGGAATGTCGATTGCACTCCACATTCTTAGATGATGGTAATTTGATGATGTTTGTAATGATATTAAGAGGAGGAGTGTGCTGTTAGGAGAAATTGTGATCGAGGCAAGCGAAGGGTTGTGGTCAGTCTTTGACACGTGGCTAAGGCAGATTTAGATTTAAGAAGCGCATTTCTCAGCCTCAACAAACACACACCAACCGAATGAAGCTGCAGCGACTCTACATAATCGATCAACGAACTTGGGTGTTGTTAACGAAGCGACATATACGTCGTTGAATTAATCGTAACAAAACATACGTCTGAACCGACTGCTGCTTGGAACTATCGTAAGGATTGCCATTGCCCTGCCAAACGCGTAAACCCAAAATGCAATTATTTGAGATTGACAAATGTCCAGTTTGACCCAGTTATTCCGTGAGTGTGTTGGTAAATTCTGATTTTACACTCATATATTTTTTCAAGCACCTAATAAGCATTTAGATGCTGAATATCATTATTAGATTGACGCTGGCATTTAGAATGCGAAGCATTTGTAGTGAAGTAGAGTTTTAAAATAATCCACGATATAAAACCCTTGGCAAATTCCAAAAACAGTGATGTAAGCTGCCATACTTGAATGCGTTTTAGGTCAGTATATGCAAGGGGAAATCGACAAAATTAGCATTTTTACTCCTCAGTTTGTTCTTTTTCTGGTTGTGCGCGGCGCAGATAACATGCAAAGAATCCACAGTGGGTGTATATATCATACGTCTATCCAACGCTAAGAGTTGCGCAACAAACATCATGAATTAAACAACAGCAGTTTCAGAATAGCACACTATACATTCATTGATATAAGCCGTTGCAAATATAATTGGAAGTTAAAGAAGTCTTTAAATCATATTTATGAGCTATTCAAAAGTTTGTCTTAGATCAGTTGCATTAATGACGATGCACGATGACGAAACACCATCAACCTGTGGTTTGGGCAGTTAGCATGAGGCTGTTTAAAACGAGCCTTTCCCTAGAGTCGAAGTTAAGCGCATCGAGTGCGGATAATCGCCATTGTTTTCGTGTTTTTGTCCCGTATTTTGGCAAAAACGACTTGCCCTGAACAATAAATTGTTTCTTGTACAGACTTATTGCAGGCATTGTTTCTTCACGATTAAAACTTAAGTCGTTCTTAGCTGACGCATTAAAAGTATTTAATCAGTTTACCAAACAAGGTACGCTATACCGATGACCATACAATACCGTAGAGCAAAAGCAATTTCACGACTGTTTCACATTCTAATCAACGCTTCTGCAAAGCACTTTATAAGCTTATAAGCTAATAATCCAAGTAACCATTATAGCAATTTGGCTTATCACCCATCGCACTGCAGCTCGCTCGTAAGGCCTCATCAATTACCCGAGGATGAGTTGGACAGCATCCATTCGTTAACAATTAGTGTCCAGCCCCTATATACTGAGTTCGAAACGAAGGTGTCAATTCATGTCAAAGGCAGGTAGGTATAATGCTAACTGCGTTTAGTTTTGATCCCAGGACTTCTGGAATATCGTGCATTTAGTAAAAAATCCGCTTATTGTTTCCTCAATTGACATTCATTTGCAAATACCAAGCAATGTGCCATTGTAAGCGTAGAGCTATAAAATCCCAGTCGAATGATGCCAAGGTGCTTCATGCTTGTTTTACGAGCACACATTGGCCTTTGCTCGTTGGTTTAATTAAATCATTCTCTTTTTCTGCTCATATTGTCTCAAATCGATTCTCGTCTAACGGTGATATACAGCTAGAAGTGATATGAAGCATCGAACAATACATGTTACGGTGGAAGTTGTGCAAGAGAATCGTCGTTCGTAGAAGAAAGTAAAATGTCGTGTAACATAGATTTGTGTTGCACCCCTGAAACTTATAAAACATGTTTTTATGTGATTTTAACAAAGGCCAAGCTATTTATTTATTCACATGCTATTGCATAGTCGAGCTCGACCATTTTTACTGCACGGCACGATTCCCATGAAAAGCTATTAATCTTCAGCTCTGGCAAAGAAGGGAATTTTTTTTCCCAAAACGCACGATCCTTTTTTAACGGAAGGGTTTTAGAAACATTCGATAGTGTTAAAATCCGTTAAAGGGTGATACTAAAACCATATATGCATTGATGTTCGAAAATTATGGCAGTTCCCTAAACTAGAGATACGATACATAAATCGGCCATAATTATGATCGCACATGTTTTGCATACGATTCATGTACTTCGACGCATACCTCAGCGCACATACATTATAGGTGTGCAGCTCAACGATATGTTGCGTTCTATGCTGCGTTATATGGCATGCGATACAATTACATAGATCGTAGCTAGCATGACATGATACATAATTTAATGCAACAGACAGCATTGTCCTCTAGATAACCATCGACGCATATATCATCCGTGTCAATGCTGCATTTCTACGGCAATGTCACCGACAATTCGGTTGAATAGTCTGCATGGTTGAATAGTCTGCATGGATATCCACAACCAATTTTACTTATAACAGAAGAGGGACCGTTGCGAATCGAATTAACCTAATATCTGTAAAGATACGCGAGCCAAGATCATGGTCATACCACTTGAATGTATCTATACCGTATATTTATGTACACATATACATAATGCACACACACACACATGTATATATATATATATATATATATATATATATATATATATATATATATATATATATATATATATATATATATATATATATATATATATATATATATATATATATATATATATATATATATATATATATATATATATATATATATATATATATATATATATATATATATATATATATGCAGGTTGTGAATCGGTTGAACCATAAGCACCTAAATAAGTACGATATAACGATGATTCATACATCGTTTAATTAACTGGCTCATCAGACTATTATCACACACAACATTGTAATTAAATTGATCTCGACGCAATTATCCTGGAGGTTATATGATAAACTACTATCCACAGGTATCAACAAAGTATCAGGTTATTGTAGTGTTAATCTACCTAAATCAGCTGATAGAAATCGTACTCACTAGGCTATTGCAAGCTGTCATTTTCCCACCTTTTATCTGTATCAACGATATCAATGGGCAAAGCTTCTTCTTAAAACACATCATCAAATATCCACTCAAAGCAGTTGTGTTTCTTTGCAAATAATAGATTGCTCACCCCGCAAAATATATGGGTGAAAATTCTGAGCCCAATAGTTTGCAAGCACCCCTTTTCGCAATGAACACCATCATTTTTTGAGTCGGTTGTATTACGCTATGTCGCATTACACTGTGTGGGTTGGCTGATTTTGTGAATGGTATCTGCATGACAAGCCAAGAATCCAATTCGCTATGAGCAACACTGTTATCTGGTCTGGTCAGCTTCCCCAATCAAATTTTTCTTTAGGCTCGTCGAATTATATCGTAAATGGACACATAATGTACTCCAGTTTTTCCACGAGCAATTCATGCAGCTCATTAGTAGTTCATTTATTGCCGTGGCTTAGCTTTTGAAGCGTAACCCTGTGTAAAACAGAAACTTGGAATTGCACTGTTAAGCTTACTCATGACAGCTTGGAGCGACACGACTTTGTGCTATGTCTTATTCAAAAGCAACTCAATAAGCTCATTAAAATAAGATAATCATCCGCCAGCCACCAATAAATTAAGGTATCGTGCCTACACCTAACTTGTATGGTTCACCAATCGATTCCATACGTAGATGCTTATGACAATTACTTCTAATTGAATTATGAACAGCCTTCTAATTATGATATATTTACTGAATGTGCAATTACATGTACCAACTTTAAAAAATATCTACTGACAATCGATCAGTCTCGATTGCCAAATCGCTGACAAAACTTCTGGACATTAATTTATGCTGCAAGATCACACATGCCGGTCTTGAGAGGTCTTGAGCAAGATGAGCATATAATCTGTCGATTATATGCTATTAATTATAAATTCATCGATGACGCATTCCCGTCTTAAACGAGGGTGCGTGCTTGATATTAGTTAACCCGACATACGGCAAAACTATGTGTGCAGTGAGGTGGGTAATCCGAAGGATCCGGTTTCTGTTTATTGGGATAATGTCACGAAATATTGAAATTGTATACGGTATAAGCAAGACCGTTTTGTTTATTAACGATGCTATCAATCGTCACTTGTTTAAAACTTTTGCGGTTATATAGAACTTCCATCCTTGTGACTAGTATCTATACTTGAGGTAGATGGGCAATGTTAATGCAGTCATTTTAATCAGTATCAGATAAATATTCAATCACCTAGATCCATCGAAATCCAAGGTATTGCTCAAGTAAATGTGGCAGCATCGATCAGTGGGCATCATGGACAAGCATATATGCGGTAGAAATGCACGCTTGTTGTCCCTCCGATGCTGAGTACTTGGTCACGATAACTTCCTTCCGCAGTATTGAAATGAAGTTGAAGTGCACAGAATGTAATAATTCGGCTGAATATTAGAGGCATGAGGCATTTTGATAAACCCTATATATTGTTAAATAATAATGAAGAATTTGAGAATGCCTACTGAATATGAACGAACAGCGACTAAAGTACACATAATTTATGCGATAGAGATTTGTAATGTCTATGCCACAGAATATGTCTAATCTTATACATGGAACCCACATCTGTCGCAACCATAGCTTACAATAATACATTGAAATGCTAACGCCTCTGGAATTTAGCAAATGATGGTATTTACCGTTACGCTATCTTTTAATAACTGCTTTTTGAACTGTCGCAATCCTCTTCAATTAAACTAAGTTATGAGCAATATCCTTTGTCATAAGCTATGTTCAATCCCTGTTTCTGCCGTTGGATCGAACAGAAATGATAATATCAACCTTTACTGCTTGCAGGTTTGTCGTAATTAACCGAGACCTAAGAAAAACATTATATTCTAGTGTTACTTAAATTTTCCGTGTGGACACTTTTTTGATAACAAAGGCTTTACGCAATGATGGCGCATTGGTTCATTTACATCGCTAATACTTAGTAAAACCGACTGTTCAAACGACAAAGACTTATTACCGGAACGAGTTTCTAAGTTGCGTCATGTGCTTGCTGAAGTTTGAATCACAGAAGCGCAAACCAGCCATCTGTTAGATAATCATTTATACCATGACGCTTTGTCGTTATATTGCTCAAAAGTTGTACAAACGCATTGATTAAATGAACCTTTTAGAAGGAAAAAGAGCCTTAAGTAAGCGACCTTAAAATAGTAAGCATAAATATGGCTGTGTTCGCTAGGTGAATCAATCAAAATGAATCAAAATAATTGAAATACGCACAACTTTCGATATTCACGTTGCTTTAACCCCTATGTGGTCGAGGAATATCCATGAAAACAGCCGGTCATTGGTGGCTTCAGTATTGCGGAACTACGACAGACGTTTTACATCCTATTGAATGAATCCTCCTTAACCACGAATCGCTTTTCAGGAAGCACTAAAATAGTGCAGTTTAATAGACGGAATTTGGAATTACAAATAACAATGAAGGCTAGTTCAAACTTAAATCAACTGGTCATTTTAACTAGTAATAAATGCAATAAATGTTCCTAGTAATAAAGAACGCGGTTTTATTGTTATTCGTAGATACAAATGTGACATTCATTTAAATGCTCTATTTGACAGTCGTTTCGCATTTGACAATCATTGTCAGTATCGGATTCCAAATCACCTTATCAGTATCTGGCTCTTGAGTGAAAGTTATTTACATCCGAACCATATAATTCATATTTTTATACGCTAGCTACACAACAACGTACATACCTGCTATATCCAAGCTTTAGGAGCCCGACTGTCAACTCAATACGTTTTAAACCAACTATGTAATTGATAACGATCACAAATCATGTGCTTTGAATAGATACAAAACACAAATCGCGAGATACAAACAAATATACATACACAATAACAACTGTTATGTATGACCAATACTGTCAACTTTCTAACATAAAACAAACAGATAATAGATTATTGATGCGTTTTGTCCATTATGTCACTGGATCAAGAATAATTGCTGTTTGTTTCTAATCAAAGGGGATATTTTCAACAAACTTTTAGGGTGTTATCCTCTTAACGCCGGGTATTTACGATCTGCAGGTTTTTCCATATATTGTGGTTGTCTTGCTTTGCACGTAATTCATAACTATGAAATAGTTCTTTTTAATCAAGCCCATGACTCAATGTTTTGTTCTAGTGCATACACCATAGGCTTTTGTTTATTAATCTTTTGATGTAAAATAAACCTAACGCGAACAAGCTTATTGCAGCCCGCACAATGATGTCTATATAACATCACAGAGACCAATAGGTGTCCCTTATAACTTGTGTCCAAGTAATGCAATGCAAATACTGTTTTATGCTGCATACCACTTGGACATTATCATAACTATATTTTGTAACTTAAGTAGTTCAACACTGCCCAAACGACATTGACGATGCAATCTGGCGTGCACATTTTCCCTTTATCTTTATTGTTGCGTTATAAACTTTTGTCGTCAGTCCCTTCGTATATTCGAGAGTTGAACGAGAAGTGAGTGATGGACGACAATCGCAACTGGTACCGCTGGCTGGGGAGAATGGAAAAGTAAACAGATTTCAGGAGGGCGAGGTAACAAAGAGGAGAAGTACGAGCGCCGGAAGGGTGGATTGTAATAACGTCGTATGTCAATGCTAGGGAAAAGACGAAACCGGATGAGCTATCGAATATGACACGGATTCACAATATCGAAAGCTAATATGCAACAGTACGTGTTCTGATATAATTTTTGTTTTAACAAAACGTACTCTCAATACACTTTTTAAAAACTTCCAACTCGACTTCGACATTGGCTAAGAGTAAGCTTTTGTCGACTGACTTTAATTTGTAAACATCAATGTTACAGCTTCTATATTAACTTAAAACCATTCGTGACATTTATGCATGCAATAATTTATGCTCATATCATCCATTGGTTTTCGCGGGACAGGCCTACTAGGTTCCGTTTTGCTGCAGGCCCATTCCGCGTAAATGCCGTATTGCTGCCGCCGTCTTTTGTGATACTCTTGTTGTTTCCAGCGTTTTCCGGGCTCTTCCGTGTTTATTCTGGGATCCTCCGTTTTATTTCCGAGCCCTCTGTGTTGTTGCCGGCGTCCTCTAGGGGTCTTTCCCGGAATGTACCGCGTTGACCCTCGGATATCAGTATCAGTTCCGTCTTGGCACCGTACACATCCGTGTCGACTCCGTGTCGCCTCCGTGATTGTCAATTACATAATCAGATCCGTGTACTCTCTGGGAATTTAACACGGATGGCGCATCAGGGATGCTTCGGGGTATAAACAGAACTTCTCCGACAATACGGATAGTGGTGTGAGGTACTAGTGCGTTATGGTGTCTGCTAATCAAATATAAATCACATGTGTTGTGCAGATCATGCGCCCTGCTGCAATTCCTCAGCGTAATGGAATTTGTCTAGAGCACAAGCACCATGTACACGCTTTGATAAATCTTGCAGCCCTCGCAATCTCTCGTTTTGTTTTAGCAGATGATAAAATATGCGGAGCTTAGATACCTTTTTTTGCAGGAGAAGAATCTAATAATTTTCTATTCAGATATTGCTTTTTTGTCAATAGAAAATTAAAGCCAATTAATACTTTTCACGCCAGATGTGGCAATTATGTTTTCTTGATTGAGCAATACTTTGCAACGTTTTGCATACTAAAAGCGCCATACTTGTAGTTGAGGGCGTAGCAATCCTTTATACACACGTTGATTTCAAGGAAGTAGTTACATAATTGATCATTAAACTCATGCTATTTCTTAAGAACATCCAAGTAACTGCATATGGCGCTCGGTCGTAGCCGAACTACTGTGGCTTACAGTCGGTGATTTTGTCAACCATCCAACATATTTTTGTAAATAACCGAATATCTAATGAGCAAACATAAGAATTGCAATTTTAATACCACAGTATCAACATTACATTCTAGCGATATAGTAATCAACGTGAAGGACATTGAATTGTTCCAGAGGCGGATTTCCGCCAACTATATGACAAATGAGACAAATAGTTAACGGAAGATATAGACGATTGGTCAGCAAGCTGTTGCGCTCATAGACACCATCTATACCGAGTTGCTGAATTATATCGAGCATAGACCCAAAATATAGTTCATCCATAAACAACCCCGCGGGTGAATGTATGGTTATTTCGGCTGCTTATGTAAGACACCTAATCGGCTCGATCATGTCATACTCTAATGCTGTTCGTCACTGAAATCGCTTTGGCATGTTTATGATGCGATTCAGGTTTTGTCTAATGGGTACAGAATACATACCATTCCGAAGCCCCTGAGATATACGGCTCCTGTAATGATGATAAATCCACTTCGTTATTTTGACTCTCCTCTCAGCAGTTGCAATGGGCTATAAATTTACGTTGCAAGAAAAGCATTACATTACAAAATAATGAATCAACTGTACTGGCTCTCAATTCATATTGCATGGAAAAGAATTACAGCATAACATATTGAGTCAACATCTGTCTAATCATCTTGCAGTTTGTTCAACCCTTAATTACTCCGAAAAGAAAACTAAGACACAGGAGCTTGGCAGCACGCAACATATTAGTTTTACCGTGTAGTTAATTAATATATGATTTACTGAACAGAATGCAAAGATGAGGCTTTAACATAGTGGTAGCACAGTAGCCACACTCGTCAACAGCTGGTACAGAACTTTGCTGAGCACTGCTAAATCACTCCTTGTCCATGTTATGCATACTTGATGAAACTGTGGTAAGAAACTTGTTGTTCACACAAGTTATTCTACTACAATGGTGTAAATATATTCTGCCGTTTTTGGACTGTGTTGTAGATGAAGTGACTATAGCACATGAGATGCGATACATGGTAGAAGCAGAGTTGATTGATTGTTAAGTCATTTGGTCTAAATATGTCTCGGCGCTCGGAAGCACCGCTACTGTAGCTTAATGCCAGTGATGATGAGAATGATTGGAACAATTCGAATCTCATGCAAGTCCAACCTATAGAGTTAATATACCGCGTATAAAGAATAATGCTAATACAACTTTTGAATGTGATGAGACAGACATCATGGTCGATACTTTTTTTATGCGTTAGGTATTCATCCGTGCTTATATACCAAACACGAAATTTAATGTTTTTATGTTTTGAAGTTGCTGCCCAATGACGGAATGATAAAATAATTGACCGTTAAAAACACCCTTCTTGGATGAGAATGCCAGTCAAGCGACAATGTGAGAAGACATACAATGGGATTTAGATCTACGATATATGCTATTTATGATTTGTTTTGAAGTTACTGCACAATAACGAAATGATAAAACAATGGACCATTAAACACACTTCTTGGGTGAAAATACCAGTCAGGCGAGAAATGTGGGAAGACATGCAATGGGATTTAGATCTACGATATATGCTATTTATGAAGAAGCCGGAGGATTACCTTTGTAAACGGATAGTCGTGTCCCAAATCGTGTTCGGTAGCCTATGATATATCTGCGTTGATTGATTATTATAGTTGTTCGAGCTTTCGTTGTCTCTAGAGTATTATTAACCAGCTGACCACTGACATTTGCGAACGCAAAGGTAAGCCTAAATGTGCCAAACATTCCAAATTAACCTGCACAAATGTACATGTTTATGTGCATGCTGTTAGCCTCCTGGAACCGATAGATAACGATAGTTATTATGTATACGTTACAGCCAATGTATTTACACGACATCTTTACATATTCAGGTTAATACTCACATCTGAAGGATTGCAGTTGTTAATTTTTGAACGCCACTGTGACTAGTTTTACAGTTTAATGATAATGTATTACCACCATCCTCTACTCTAGTTCACTCTACGTTGGCATTTTCTATGCAGAATCATACAGGAGACCTTCACGATCACTGATGATATCCTCCAAACAGCAGTTCCAATATAAGGTTTATTAGCAGTGCATCATGGTCAATTGAATTCAACCATATGTGAGTCAAGGCAATAGATTATCTATATAGACATAAGACCTAAATGCGATCATGAAAGTAGCGGTAAAACGGATTGGGAGAAAAAAGAACACTTGTTACATTATGGAGCTAATATTCCACCTTAAGCTACTATGTTATCGTTAACCAACAACCTTTTGTTAGAATCGCATATGATTTGCGGCTTGTTTTGTGTTACGTGAATAGTACAGAATCTCGCATAAAATTCGTACGCATGTCGTTACTTGCGGACAAACGGAGATGGAATTTACCAAAGAATAATGCTCCAGGATGATAAGCGCAATGACTACTTAATACATGCACTCAAAGGTTATAAATTAGCAACCTAGTGTTTCTGATAGTTGATCGCTTAATGTCAATATGTGCATCATGTGTGCTAATTGAGTCACGGTACATCAGCAATATGTTGAAACCAGTCTCTTATTAACAATGGGATTAACTAGAACGCATAGACTGCGCACACCATGCATCACATAGATGGCTACAACTAATGTGGTTTCTACCTTGCCATTCAGGCTGTGGTAAGTTTGTTGGAACCCACTCACAAGATAAATCGCCTTTAACAAGCAGTTTATAAATTGAGCACCGCCAAGTTCTCCAAATATGTTATCATCTTACTGTAACCGCAATGCTGTGGATGGAATCAAGCAATATGTCCAGAATAGCAACCGCTAAGATTGAATGTATGATATATCACATTTAAACCATGGCGGATGTGCTTCGGTAACAAACTAGTAACATCATCAGGGATCGAAGTGCCTTATATTACTTTTTAGTTTTTACAATGTTTGCTTCCGTGAACGAATTTAATTTTTGCACTACTCCCATAATAACAACGTTAAGTTCTACTCCTTCAGCCGAAAGTCTGATGCTGATAGAGGACTAGCCAAAACAGTTGCTTTCTTCGGTGTAGTTATTTTATTATCGTTTTTACGCCTCAAAGCAATCATGAGTGGAAAAGATCAATATTTTCAATAACCAAGTAGACAGGGGTGACAGGCTGACTTTTAGGCATTCATATATTACTGTTTTCCGAAATGTTAAAACCACTTAATTAACATTGATGTTTGACTTTCGACTTATGCAGTAATTAACGAATAAACGTTTTTAAAATACTTATGTCAACTTTTATTGTGTTATTATCTCGAGATTAGCATGCAACACAGTGAATTAACGAGCCACTGTTCATTGTTTAAAAGGTGTTTGGGAAGCGCTACAGTCACCGTTATTATCCGCTGCATCGTTAATACCCACTTATATAATATTAATCGGGCCTATGCGTTTATTGCATTGGGATTCCATGCATCTTCATTGCGTAATTATATTACGTTATTCTATTCCGGTCAAGTTTATTATGGATATCAATACCGAAATTAAGTCTCGATGCAAATATGAACCCCCATTGCCACTTTACCGCCAACTGTTAATTCGCAAGTTGATGACTTATTTTATCAAACTTGCAATATATATAGACGTACATTGGTTAAACATCATGGGAAAAGTTGAAAAAGCATAATAGCATAATCAATCATGCATATAGTAAGCTAGTTTAATATCTGCGTGATGATATCTGCGTGATGATATCATGTGGGGGTTACATACACGCAATATGTGATGTAGACTCAACATATAGTCCATGAAGGATGCCGCTCAAAGGGAGGGGTTTAATCTCAGGCCAAGCTATATTATGCTTAATGTATCGCCATATATGGTAAGGAAAAGAGTCATAGAGCTACCATTGATCATGATTATGCAAACAATATTGTTCAGAAATGTGAATAGATAAGTAGTATAAAAGGCTCTTATGTGGGCTATGTTATTGGATACGCAGAATGAATGACCCAGGAATGTCTCTCTGTGTGGAGTTTATGAAAGCGATTGTCTTCAATCGACTTCATATTGTGCACAAATAGTCCGAAAAAGCACGAAATATATAACAGTCAATGGTAAATTGCGTTGGAGACGATAACAAAAATTATCAGAATGTTCAGCGCACAGCGAGTGATGAGGTCAGGTAAGGCATGTGGCATAATATATAGTCGAGGGCATATTGTGCATTATTGTTTTCGCAGCAGTGGGCTGAGATCAGTGTAAAATTATCCGTCATAACAGCACATATGTAAATTACAATTCGGTCCAAACAAGACGTAATGCTTGCTAGAACAGCAAATGACAATGGAAGGTAAAATGATGACTTCCCTACAAAGACACCCATATGAGAAACATGTAGCCGCGTCAGCGCAGGTATATCTTGTACGATGAAAGCTATTAGCAGATTATAAGCTTATTATTTGTCTATCTGTTACCATGGTATATAGGTACGGTGAAGTATCTACATCGAGCTACTCGGCGCCCGAAAGCCTAACTTTAAGAACCGACAACATTCCTTTTATTTTCCCATCCCAGTCGCTATCTAATGATATATATTCCTCCCCTCGATGTTATTTCGCCTTCCCAACTTAAGCAAGTCCTCCAACATTAACTCATCTCCTTACATACCAATATTAATTGACAAAAGGACTAGTATATCATTAGTGGGCTTCGGAATGAGGGTGCTATGCAGCAGTGAAATCAGCAATCATTCGTCGGCTACCGTCGGTCGCAGGAGGCAGTAAGGCGCCTAGCTGCAGCAATCACAAATTATTGTATATATTTATATACATGTTAATATTTTAAAATCTGTGATGATAACTTTCAGTAGAGGAAATCTCATACTGTCCCTGCCCATATCACGCGACAATGTTTACGCCTTCGGAACCGCAGAATCCTATCACCGCCTTAGTGAGGACTGGCGCTGACGGATATCAAGGGCGAATGGTGAGCAAACATTTGCAGAGATCACGTCAAGGACATAGCAACCGACGAAAGGGGATATCAGCGCACTGAATCAATCATCCAACCAGAAGACCGATGACATACCAGGTCAGAACGGTTATGCGCCTTGATGGACCTTCGCAGTGTTACGGCCATATGTGCACTCTGATTGGATGTGTCTTGCATTGACTGCTCCGGAGGGCGGCGTGCTTAGAGTAGAGTAATCAACTCAGTCACCAAGCGATTATTCATACTTTATCGATGACAACTAGACATCAACCCCCTAGTGAACCTTTTAATTTCAGAAGCTTCTCGATTCAGGTCTGAAATCAAACTTAAAGACGATATCTTGGTTACAATGTTAAATCATAGCAGCTACCCTGATGTTTCGCATATTCAGTTTCACATTACATTTAATCACATTTTGACACATTTGTCGTACAAAAGTATTACCGGCTAGTAATTTTTTTACAGTTTGAAGATTTATGATGTTGGCGAACTCAGGTGATGAAAGTTTTCATTTCTTAACGGTTATACTGTGATTTGAAATCCCAAGAAGCAAAAATATGAAAGCACCTAGCACATATTAGCTGTCTAAATTTTTAAAGCAACGTACAACATGGGGGCATTAGTCTGACACAGCAAAAGCAACATAAGCTTAAGTTGGCTGGATCAACGTGATAACGTGTAAATCAGAATATTACCTTTCAGATAATGCAGGGCTTCAACAAATCAATATATATTCTACGCTTGGTTTTACAAGGGTTAGTTGAAAACAGAACGTTGCTCGCTCGCATTTAGTTAGTAGAACATGTATGCAACATATATGGTGGGAACAGTCCTTTTATCCGCAGGTGTGAGCGCCAAATATAGACAATGGAATGCACGACATCGCGTGTCCGTAGGCCGCTATATGCAATGACAACATGGGTTATTATTTTCCAATAATTAATAATCACCAACATAAGGTTATTTTTTGGACGATATGATTTCATATAACCTAAACAACATAACTATACTGCCCAACTGACATCATATGCAAATGTTTTGTCTAAATGAACATTCGCATGGATGAAATTCTTCAGTTATAAACTTATGGTAACAAGAAGGTGCATAAATGTATGGTTTACTTATTCACAACAATATTGGTCTGGTTTCAACACATATGATTAACAAATATGCCGACCATTCCCACGAAGTTAAGAAAATAAAACTAAACTTAATATAGCGTTGTGTCTAAAACAAAAACCCATTTGATGGTGAATGCGTTTGACTTAAGCTACTCGTTCACAGATCTTTCGCGGTGGCACTATATCCCAAAGAATTGGTTTGGTGACCAAACAACTATATATGGGTTACGTCACGGTTTCTATAGACAATATAGAAAGATCAAGGCCACGTTTGTCCCGCAAGGATAATTAACGACTACAATAGAAATAGTGTTCAAAGGTTGTGTTGTTCTTGTCCCATGGGCAACAAATTAACATCATCATCTCGTGAGTAATCGAGTGAGGCATGCGATGATCCATACTAACATTGCGTTGTTGGGTTAAAGTGCCTATCGCACGGTTATAGGTACTTCGCTGAAATTAATTCATAATGTGATCAATAAACTCACACCGGTCCAATAACCGTCGCATCTGATCAGTTAAGGCCAAAATTAGATAAAATGCCAGTTCAAATTAGCGCGCTCGACAAAAAGCTGCGGCAGCCATTATCTAGGTCAGACCCTGGCGTGTGGCGTCAGTAAAGTAAGCCCGTTCTCAGAAGACGCAGGGAGTTCCCCGTTGTTCACATTGTACTTTGTCGGGGCTGGTCTCTCGTTTTTTTTGGATTTTCGATCTTTCTGACCGATAGATTGAACACCATGGTTAATCGCTCTTGTGTTGGGGGCTGCTCACGTACCAGTCTTGACGGCGTGAGCTTGTTCAAATTTCCCGGTAAGGACGATTTGAAAATCAGGTACTACGATCGCGAGACAAATGGCCGGGCCCGGGCAAGTACTAATTTGTGTGCTCGGTTTATTTCACCGATGAATTTTTGAGCAGGCACCGAAACGTAGAGAAGAGATATGGTTGGATACCACGGTGTAAGCGGGTTTTGAAGCAAGAGGCTGTGCCTACTCTTTTTGCGAAGGCCTCTGCTGTCAAGCAAGCAAGAAAGGATGGGGTGGCAAGTGGACCCCTCCCATCCCATTTATGGGCATCATATTTTATTCATTATTGATTTTATTCATTAAAAGTTATATGCCTTTACAAGTTTTACGAGATATTTGTCTACAAAATACTGCAAAGATAGAGCCAAAAAACATCTAAATATGGTTCGAACAGGTAGTCACGTAGCTGTTAAGCTAGAGAAGTTGGTCAACAACCATCTACTCTGCCTGGATGTTCGCAAGCTGTCAGGCGACTTGCAAACATTATCAGCTGAAGCCTTCCATAGTTCTGTCCACCAATTCGCCCCCAAGATGCTGTTCTTCTTCTATGAGGGTATGGTTGCCATGCAAGTACCATTCTTATGATATAATTTGTTGCTTTTTACAGTGCTCCTTCATGGTGGTGTTTGCATATTCTGAATTAAATTTGCGAGTCGTTAAATATGTTTACATGTGCTGATATGCCAAATATATGTAGGTCATGTATAATTGGTTCATTGTATCACAGAGACTGGCTGCCCTCCATTACAATGCAAATGTGGGAACAGGCGACAACAGAGGTTTGGAGTTCAGATTATTTTTACTGATATATAAACTGTTAACAACAACAAATTAAATTCCATTGGGATATAAGGTTATAAGCGATAGTCTGATGTGCAAGCTGTGACTTGATGTCCTGTTATGTTTCAGAGTATGTCGAGTGCCTGATGGCCGAGTTTTTGCTGGTTTGCAAACCTTGCCCAAGACAGAAGCACTACCTCCAATGTGTGCAGATGCGGTGAGAACAAATCCACCAGAGTAGGTTCCGCATGTATCAAGAAAAGTCCTATGGTGGGTGGAGGGTAGAGGAATCCTTGATAGTCTGGTGCTGGGAAGTTATCTCGTATTGTTGTAGCATATCAGGCTGGTAAAGGAACTCTTATCTTTTGTCCCAGATGGTCCCAGCTCCAGCCAACAAACTGTCTGTATGCAGTATACCTGTGGCGCCTGTAAAATAACCATGTGACATTATTGATGTATCCATGCTCAAATATGTTTTGACATACTAGTTTCAATAAGCATAATGAAATTGTAAATAATGACTGCTAGCCTTCGTACCGATATCTGTGTATATAATAGAAAAAACCGCCACATTTGTACATAATTATCAGACATGTGCCCGTGTTGTTGTCCTCAGGAGAAATTTGTCACTTGCAAGGCCCAAGGGTTCAAACAGATTGGTATAAAACCAGGATGCTGGGTTATGCAACCAATGGGATTGGGGCTGTTCTCTAGGAAGGTCATGACTCGAGGAATCTCCACACAGCACACAGATTCTTTCACCTCTGCCATTGGTTGACTGAAGCCACACAAACACCTGTTACATGATGTAGTGATGTAAATATTGATGTATGTAATAAACGATGACATATTGTATGGCAAATATGTTTTAGCCTCGACATTCTTTGCATTATGCATTCATGTATGGGCTAATTGAAAATCATATTAGAAAACAGCTGTCGTACTTGATCTCCTATATATGTTCTAGCTCAGAATCAATCTAAAAAATATTGTGATCGGCCTACTTTGTATCAAAGTGGATCTCCATTTATTAACAGCAGCTAGTCCGAAATTATTTGTAGTTTGTTTACAACTCGTGTGCAGAGCATTAACACTTACATGGTACAACTTCGAAAAAAAGAACCCTTGCATCCACTTGATCACTTAATGATGTCTCATGTCTGTTGTCTGATATGGAAAAATTATTTGCTGCAAAGCTCTGTTGTATACTGTTAGGAAAAGAGGTTACATATGTTTTTGGTGAAATTTATGGATTAACTTTTCGTTACATTCCAACACATATACTATGATCTGGAGCACAAGTACGATCAGGCATTACCAAGCATTGTTCTGTAGCCGTCCTATGTCCTGGGCAGGATGACCCACGTTCTTCTCTGCATCGGAGACGTCTGAATCGCTCATTTATGGTTCGAATCTGAAAGGCAAAATTTGCCCTGCCAAAGCAACGATGGTCTGCAAATAATCTGTGCAATCGTCGTTCTCCTGAAGTGATGAAACTGCGAAATTTACCAGCAGCCATTTTGCGCTTATCGTAGCGCAGATCGCCTCATCGTAGCGCAGATCGCCTTATCGCAGCGCAGATGGCCTTATCGTAGCGCAGATCGCCCCTGTTGGTGAAATTTATGTTTTAATTCGTTACATGCTAACACATATACGATGAACTGGTGCACAAGTACGATCAGACATAGCTTACCAAGCATTGTTCTGTAACCGTCCTATGTCCTGGGCAGGATGACCCACGTGAGACCCAGACGCAGCAGTTACATCGCCGGTCTTTTTTCTCTTCATGGAAGACGTCTGAATCGCTTATTTATTATCACTTATGGTTCGAAGCTGAAGGCAAAATTTGCCCTGCGCAAGCAACGATTGTCTGCAAATGATCTGTGCCATCCCATGTCTCTTCGTTGCTCTCCTGAAGTGATTGAAACAGCGAAACTACCAGTTTATCGTAGCGCAGATCGCGGCTCGCAACAAAAACAATGCCAGAGCAGACGTCACGCAGATGCGATTAATCATTCATGTGCTCTCGATACGCCGGACACATCTTTAATGTCGAATTGTGATGCGAAAGCGCGCGCTTTGACGACTGATACATAGACAATATAGGTACATGATTTTTCATGCGATAGACACTTTAAGGTCATTTAATATATCAACAATTTTCTGGCTTACTTTAACAGCCCCTGCTGATTATGTATCTGCATTATCGGTATTATATGCGCTCTCAAGATATATTTAGAATCTGAATAATGCGTAAAATAATTTCTATTCAAGCATATACCATGGGAGGTTATATGATGGTAACGGCATATGTGCACTGCAGGAATCGCTAATTAGGTATGGTGTGGGCCTTCTGTAACATTGCACAAGGCTAATAGATTATGATACTAACTACCAGTTGAAATTATGAGTAGTCGTTCACAGACCTGTAATTGGTTTGTGATAAAGCAGTGTATTGCGAATCTTATAATATGACATGACAGAGTGAGGTTATCTAGGTTAATGGCTATTGGTTGCACATTGAGTCAGCGCTGGGTTCGGCTTAAATTTATGCCGTGGGATAGAATAATATAGCCACTCCCACTTCAATGATTCACATGATTCACAAGTTTGTTTCAACGTAGGCGTATGCTTCATCACACATAGGTAATCATTGTGAACAAATCATGTTGCAGGTCAAAACTAAAATACCAATCATCCGTGGCGAATATTTGTGTTCACGCTTATCCGACAATTCATTGGGTTGATCGCGTGACTCGAATAGTGTGCCAGCAGCTTACGACGGTGGAAGTATCGATTTTAAATTATGATCCCATTGTTTTAAACAGTGAGCCGAACGCCCCCTTTCCCTTTTTCATCTCGCCCGAGTCAGACTTCAGGATCGAGTACATCTTTGGGCACAGGCTCACATAATCCTTGATAGTCACAACAGCACACTCATCCTTCAGTTTGTGCCAAAGACCTTCTTGATAGTGGTGGTGTGGGGTGCGTGATCAGGTGAGTAGTAGCTGGTGTGAAAAAAGGTGAGGTCCACCTGCGTGTCTGTGTTCACGTCAAATGTGCGGATCTCCATAAGCAGGGATTCTGTGCTTGTGTATAGCAGGCGCAGGTCGATACTTAATCTGGACCTCGTTTAATCATATTAGAAGACGTGCAGGCTTAGCACTAGGTGGCTGTTGTACATAATTGAGGCATCAAGGTCGTCTTTGATTACTTTGTGACGAGCATTGGCAGTAGTGGCCACACGCCGGCGTTTTGTTTCTTCTACTGCCGAGCGCACAATCATAATATTGACTTGATGGATCATCGGCATATTATTCCCTTGAACCTCGCTGATACGCAGCGATATGCCCCTGTTGCACCAAACTTCAATCACCATTGGAGAGCACCACCTCTATAATATCACCTTTACCTTACCTGTCACACATTGCATGGTGAAATATATCCAGTGATAACCTATATATGTAAGTCAATAATGCATATTGATGGTGATGGACTCTAAAGAGCCGTACGTAACAACATTTAGCAGCTGGAGCGGAGTGTGGGAGTAAATAATGAACTGGCCCATCGGTCAGGGCTTATTAACATTTCTAGTTTTGAGGATCGGTAGTACGATTATTCCGCGTAAATGTTTTACCGGACAAACGTTTTACTCAGATAATCAATAAATGACCGCATCAGGGCTGCATCACTGCTACCTGATCATGGTAGACAGAGTGTGGCGACCAAATATTCCAAACTACATGGGTCAGCTGCACTGGCAAAGTTAACCCCATTCAATGCACTTAATGCATATACATATGCATGTATTTACCGACGAAAATTAAACAGAAACCTGGGTTGCCTTTTTCAATAGGAAAAACTTTTAAACGAGTGCTGGTCGTGGTTATTAATGGATACATACAGCATTGACAAAAAAAACCACACATGCACACGCCTCGCTACTGAATGGGTCACATCACTCAAAACCATCGCAACGTTATACCTGTCACGTTTATTTATTTGTGCTGTTGATTGATAAAATTCGCTCAAGTGGCAGATGAATTTCTCTCGCATGTTGTTGTTGAAATGTGTAAATTGCATTCGAAAATCGCGGCCATTAGACACACGTACATTAACCTCGTTTTACATCGCGGGTTTAGCGAACGCACATAACCATCACTGGAGCAATATAAGAAGCCAGTGCTTTTCGCCAGATCACAATCAGCCCGAATTCATAACCTGGTCTTTACAGTTACTCGCCGACCACTGGACACGTTTTTGGTTTTACTTTTATAAATTAAATTAATGGTTTTTTTTATAACGGTTTTCATGTGTTACGTGCAGTCGACAGCACCTGTTGGTAAACATATCTCAGCCATTCTTCTTTAATTTGTTGACTTGCATGATATCACTAGCGACCATTATGGATTTTGGTTATTGCTTAGATCGAACCGGTATATACAAAATCTTCCTTGCATGTATTTAATGTTGTAGAAATCGTTCATGCATTTCATCAATTATCCGCATATCTCATATCAAGGTGAATGATGTTGAAATATCAATATCACATGTCGGCTTAGCATTGTTCAGCTCCGGTTATGGATACACTTAGTAATCACCGTTATTTCGGCATCTCAACTATTATTAGGTCGCGATAAACTTACTGCCTATTACTAATACGCTAATGATGAGTCAGCATTGGTCGCTAATAATTGGGTATGTATCTATTTATCCTTGTCAGAACATTCCACTGTAGGCCTACAAACTGTTGGTCTGTAGAAAAAATCGTTTTTGTTCCTTTCAAATCGTCATTTTATGATTCTAAGTCGCAGATGTCCTCCTTGTTTCATGTAATGTCTACTGCACGTGTCTGGTGGCTTTCATATATAATGTATAGTTTCAGATCGGTTTTCTTGGTAAAGAATTAGGAAAATACTCGCCAATCCGATTGAAGATATTGGGGAGTTTTAGGGACTTTGAACCTAATGAAAAGATGGATGCCGACCAAATACATGTTTAAGCGTCAATTCACGCGCTTCGACTCCCACAACGAATGCATTTGTGCAAGACAATACGATTTTGAGAATCTTCCGATCATGCTTTTAACAAGCTCTCTCAAAAACAATTCTGCAGCAAACATTTTGGTGATTAGGAAACATAAATAAAATACATGGACAATCAAGCTAAGCAAGTTTTGATAAGCTGTTCTACAAAATAGCGCTGTAAACCAAAGCGAGTTCGCTTGTTGTCAGGTAAGCACGCATTAGATAGAGGTACAATTATTGGACCTTATGTGAGTTTGATCTTATCCGCACTCTTCGATATACTACTACTGAAGAACGGTGTACACTATACGACATTGCAACGTAGCTATTCTTTTGGCTAGCTGTAGAGCCTTTGTGCTGATTGCAATTACACTTTTAGCTTAGCAACATGCGGCAAATATGATCCGCTTTAAACTATGCATACAAACGAATAACGAATAATTGACACAACAATCCAAATCTGAGATTGAACTCGGCGTCACATTGTGTAGAAAAATTGTGCGAGGATATTCAACCACTCAAATCTATGTTTGCATTCGATGTATTTGATAAGATGCCACAAAATAAAACAGGATCAGGTGATTATTTTCGTTGCGATGACTGATAAAGTTTACCAGCAATTCAATTCTAACTGTTTTTCTTTTGAATCGATTCTCTGATCGTCCGGTTATTGACCTTAAGCATCTCATTCAGAAAGTACAATTTGTATCCAACGAGTTGGGCAACGTCTTCCCAAGTTCACCTTTGTCGCATTATATTCTAAATATCTTGCGCATACGAAGTGCTGTTGCTGGAAGTAAATCATCCGAGGTCAACGAAACCTGGTTGATCCGAGGCGGCTCACCCACGGATTGTACGATTCATAGTATGCTTAGTATTACATCCGATGGCTTGCAAAACCAAATGTACGAGTTATTGATGCATCATTCATATTATGCTTTATGTGCTTATATTACATCCGGGACGCGTTCATGAGACTGATGTATATACTACTAAGCTCAGATCATATTAGTTACCATCAGCCACCATTTTGTGCTACGGTTGAAGTACAAATTGATTCCTCAGCTTAATTATTTGACTAGTTTTGCAACGGACTGTGTCAAGTGTAACGAATGTTTCAGTCAGACTATCGGCACTATGTGGTCGCTTAATTACAATAAGGGCAATGACTGGTCTGTTTTGCCCCGCATCAATCTGGTTTATATAAAGCATATTAGCATTAAGGTCATAGGGCAAACAAACCATGCCGAATCTTTCTGTGTATCTGATTCTGGAATGTTATTGTTTCCAATGCGGAATCAGTGGTCACCAAAGACCCTGAAGCATAAAAAGGTTTGACAAGTGTGGACATATCGGCGACAATACATATCATATATGACCTCAAACAGATAGTTCTAACAGCACGAGTTACGATATGCTCTTCCGATAGCCTGATCTTCTGCTTGACGAGATTCATTTGCATAGATATTGCGGCATCCAAATAATAGTATAATCTTTTTTACGAACGTGTATGAGCCTAGAGATACAGAGGCTGAGCCATCAGAGCCTCGTATGAGTCAATGTGTATGTAAAGGGATGGGATTGTCATATACCACGTAGATCTATTGTGGATTCCGTATTTGTGGTTGATCATTTATATCAGCTATGTGAGAACTCCAAATCTGATCTCATTGGCTCAGATCTACACGTTATGATAAGGGGAGATGAGTAATTTGACAGCTGATTCACCGCAAATTCACTAGTTCATGTTTTTCCGACTGGGTGTGCTTCAGCACTAGCGAATATTCAAATTCAACAGGCTCCAGACAATAGACTTGACCCGTCACAGCCACTATATAGAAACGAATGTATTTAGACTATTATGAATTACTGAGGCCTAGCCATGTATTGGTCTCGGAAAGAATTAGTATCACCTTCAAAGATTCATTCTCTACAATGCTAAAATAATATGATATATAATTCATATCATGAGTACCCTCCAAGAGGAATCAGAATGAGGTTCGAGCGATAGATGGCGTATTCTCAAAGTACAGAAACAGGCGAAAAACAATTCAAAACCCTAATTGATTTACTTAAACTTTTTAAAACCAGTTGTTTAGGTATGCATATCCGTATTTGTATAAAACCTGTCATAAAAGAATAACCATTGATGAACAAATAGAGTCCTGAAGTTTCATACACGCTGCATGTATAGCATACATGCTTATTTGTATGCTTATTACAAAACACAGTGCGGATATTCATCTGGAAGGAGCAAAACGTTACGATTACGATAGATTGGAAATGTTATCGCAAGGCAACTTTAATAGGGCTATTGTTGTGAAGGTATTTCTTATTTATGAAGATTTCACTGCGTGCGAGATATATTTATTGACTACGATACCAGCCTTATGCTGTGAATACATTAAAGATGAAAGTGAAACCCCGATCATTTATTTCAAACTTATTGAATTACCTGCATAATTACAATTTTAAATCTGTTAATTGGAGACAATTTACATAAGAGAAAGGTTTCGCAGGCAACCTTAATTGGATTTGGTCAGCCACATTGGAAAAAAATTGAATCCACACGGGAATTACATTAAAGCAGGTAAACAATATTTGCATGACGGGTAGACGGCATCAAAGGATATGTTGAGGGGTCATGTAACTTTAACAGTCTGTGGCGACATTCATCAGCCAACGTTAAGAACTCTCGGGATGTAGTCTTGTGTTGTCTTACCGTCGATAAAAATGTCGTCTTCCGTAGCCATGTCGGCGTCGTGGTCAGCAAGTGGTAGATGGATTAGTCATGATAGAGATGGGGATTTAAATTTGGGTAGAAATCTTAAATGTTAAAGTCGTCAAGTGATTCTTCATGAAAATCTCCTATTGTGTGAATTGGTGTCAAGTCCTACTGTCACTTGGAGCAGACTGAGCTGTCGGTGGTTTAACGGCTTTGGCTTTGTTCTTGTTTTTCTTCTTGGTCTTTCCATCGGTCGTAGTGTGGAACCTTTGCGTTTGTACGTTTCATTGTCTATGTCCCATGTCAAGTCGCATTCCGGTGGGGAATTTGATGTTGCGGCATGTGTCATCAAGTTCAGTCTGCGTTGTCGTGTCGTGGATTTTTGTCTGATCTAGTTCATTCTGCGTCATTGCGTCATTGGTTATTATCGCATCATGTTGAGATTGCGTCGTTGCGTCCTGCGTTTGTCTTATCGAGTTCAGTCTGCATCGTTGTGTCATGGGATTCTGTCATGTTGAGTTAAGTCTGCATCGTTGTGTCGTGGGGTTCTGTCATGTTGAGTTAAGTCTGCATCGTTGTGTCGTGGGGTTCTGTCATGTTGAGTTAAGTCTGCATCGTTGTGTCGTGGGGTTCTGTTATGTTGAGCTTAGTCTGTGTCGATGAGTCTACATGCAGTTTGGTTTGATAGGATGCGTCACATGGAACTGGCAACGATAGTGAATTAACAGTTTGATTTGCATTGAAAAACGATTGGCTATGTCTTAATCTAAAATTACCACACGGATGGTTAGTCATCTGATGGTTTGTCGATGGATTTCTTGCCGACGGCTTGTAACTGGCTTGGTGACTTGGGGTTGGGTTATTCCGGTGAAAGTAATGTTGGTGAGGGTAGCGTCGCTGACCGTATGGTGCTTGTACTTGGCTCCTGCTGTCACTTGTGTCACTCCTATTTCTATAGGGGGCTCATGTTGACTAAGGGAAAATAGCATAGTGGATGTCCGAGAAGCATGTTTCCGCGCTGTGTCCCATGCGGCCGCATCTCGCATAACGAGGCTGGGAATGCCAGTGTCGTTGTGGCGCGGAATTGATGTTATTCTCGTATATAACCGGGCCTCTTCCTTTCATATCTTCTCTGTTTTTCTCTAAGCTGTTCACTATCATTGATAGTTCAGAGTGCTATCGTAGAGTTGCGAATTCGATTCCAGACTCAAACTGCCGTATAGGCTGCCGATAAAGTTTTAAAAGGTTTGGTATTTACCCGGATGCTCCGCAATTTGTTATGAAGGTATTTCTTGTTTACTGTTCGCCCAGAGCTTTCTTCTGTAATAGCGTGAGCAGTATACTTTGATACATCAAGACTTCACTGCGTACGTGATATATTTATTGACAACGATACCAGCACCGTGTTATAACCGGTCTTATGTTGTATATATTGGAGTCGCGTCCACCCGATTTGGATCCTGGGTGTAAGCTCCCGAAACTTGGACGCTCCTTCAATATATACACAATCCCATGTCCCTCATGAGAACAGGTCTACCTGTAATTGGCTGACCAATCACAGGCAGCCACTATACTGACCGATAAAAGCGAGGCCCATATGTATTATGTTACAGTGGAGTACACCTTTAAGGGCATGATGTGGAGTTTTAAAAAAACGGGTTAAACCATGCAACACAGGATTGGATCGTAAAGTTAGACCGCTTTTTCTCAGACCACATTCATTTTGTGTTTAGCAGTAGCCATAATAGGCTTTGCCCCTGGAATAGGTCCCTTTATGCAGCACAATAGTCTACCGAACGTACGGCTCACATACATTCCAGTTTAGCCAGACATTAACGAGAATAACCATTTGGCTGTACCAATTGATAAGTAAACGTTCAATAGAAGTTTGCCATGCGTGCAATATGAAGAATTACCGACATAATATGCCACTAGGGTCCGACTTCGATGACTTAATACATCGTAAATGTGCACAGTGTGTATTGAATGGCGGCAGGTTGCCGAAGGAAACATTAAAACAGCCGTCAAAAACAAAAATCAGCCGTACACACCCCGCCTGTTAGCGTGAGCACGAGAAATAAACGTTTTGAACTCGAATCGTTTGAATTGCAATGTCTTTTACTACAATTTTACCTATGGTCGAATCACTATTGGGACAGGAATAAAAGCGATGGGGCGAAACAAGCCGATCTCGCTATGTGGGCTGAAAATAAATGCTGCTATGGCGTTATTCATGGGGTGCGCATTATATAACCGCTGCGCCATCGAAATTCACGTACACGCTGTACCACACTGTCTCTTTTGGTTTCGTGCCAGCAAAGATTGAATCACGCCCATGCAATGGCTAGTGCTTATAATGCAATTAGCAATATCACTTACCAGTGAGGGGAAAGCATTCTGCTCGATTGTGCTCCTATTTGTCTAGCTGTACGCAGTCTAAACGTTGGTGCAAGTTCTCATGTTCATCAATATTTGGTGCGCCTTGTCATCAATACTAGCAGTGTAACACCTAATAATATACCACAATGCGTCCTTGTATAATATCATAAAGGCCAGGTTGTTCCAATGATACATGTGTACTACATGTTAGGTGTCAAACGCCACTATCTACTATATCAACATGCTATGTAAAATAACAACGTTTGTGCTATACGTCAGAGCTGAATGTGGCTCCTCTGCATTGTTTGCTGCGTTCGGAAGGTTCAAACTTTCCACAACCATCGCATTTGCAGTGGACGTATTGGGCAAATGAACGATTGACAATCAAAAGTAATATATTTTGTTATATAATTTTCTTATTATTGTGGCTCAGCTCCGTTAAGTTACACATGGCCAAATTAAAGAAAATTACCCTTTTTAACACAGGCTGATTATACAGCGGCATGAAAAACTCGTTCAATACCAGAATTAGTTAATAATATTGATTAGTCTGCCGAGTTAAGAGGCATTTTGCTGGTGACTCCAACCTCTGTTTTTTGCTTTTTCTTTTGTGAAGATCCCATCTCCATTTATGTCCTTCATTGGAGCATTTACGGCTTCTGAGATGAACTCCCACAGATAAGATTAAGCAAACATATTGGTATCAAGGGATAAATATGGACAGAATTTCGATTTTCAACAAAACCCCGACTTATTGCATTACATCGTTGTTTTGATGGATGTTCCTCTCAGCAAACAATTTGTTCCATGCTTAAGTTTGTGTTTTGTATCAAATCATTTTCGGCGAAATAAATTCTTGATGAATTACCCACATTTAATATACATCGCGTTAATCATCTCAAATTTATACCGCACAAATGACTACTTGATTGTCGAATGCAGTTCTATATGGTCCATGAATCCTGACATCGGAAAATATGATGTTCTTGTTACAAAGCAAAATGAAGCATCTGAAATATGCACGAAAATACAACTATCCGACAATCTAAAGAGCTCTCAAATATTTTGCCATCACATAGCTAACAGGGGTGTCAACATATTTGCCGTTTGCATTTCTTTTACCAACGAGATCTGTCGATAATATCACAGTAGTATTGATTTTGTCGCAGTGCTAAGGAGTGTACCTTAGCTGCTTGAAGATGACCTTAACTAGAATGTGAGTTATGGTGATGTTTACAAAATGTGCAAGGGATTTTAGTCAACCTTTGAATATCAAGTTGATAAATTTGGGATATTTCGAAACAGCACAAGCAGCAACATATTCAACCATGGGATAACCATTAATTCAGTTAGGGTTTTAAAATGTTGTTAGTTTAACCATCTGTGTGTTGTACTTATTCAGCATGGCTGAGATCGGAATAACATAAAGCACACTTTATGAGGATCAACAGTGACTTTATGTGGTGAAAGTGACGGAGTCATCATAGTGTCAAGCTACTTCAGATGTGTATTACATGGTTGACATATTTTGATTGATCCCAGACGTGAAGATAAACCGTGCAGAAATCGCCAAATCTGCATTTTCCGCAAAATCCAAATATATCAAATACTCAAGTTTGTGCTGCTATGAATCCACAGTTTTAGGAAAGATAACAAGTCAGATGAGTGACGCTACCGCTTCGACAATAATCAGCTATTTATACATTGGACCTGAGCAGTGTAATATGCAAAGTGGACTATTGTACCTCGTGTGCAAAAGCGTAAGACATTTTTATTTTTTGATAAAGAAATATTTCGATTTATGTCTTCATTGCAATCAACAAAACAGGTAAATTACTGTCCTTAATACAGTCTAAAACGATTGATTGGCAGTCAAATACAATTAGGTACGAATGCATGAATATCGCACATATATTACTATTATCAGATGCTTAAATCAGGTTTGTGTAAGATTGACACGAGTACAATGCTGCGTAGCTCCCCCCCCCACCTAATGATAGCACATTTGGGGCTTATTTATCCTATGAACAGATCAAAATGTTGTGTCATTAGCTTAATGTGTCGAAAACAGTATTTGTGTATTACAAACTTTAATGTTTATTTGCCTAATCTACAAAACGTCACGTTCATCAATATCATGCCCCCGGTCTCGTTCAAGATGACAAAGCATATTCATGAATAAGCAAGGAATGTCTTCACTACCAATGTCTTCACTATAAATAAATCCGACGATATTATCAGTCTGTCTACTAATGCTTCATCATCTGGTCAGCCGTACATAGCGCCTATGCATTGTTAGGTCGGCTGGAAATAGTGTCACTTGTTAGGCAGCTTACTCAGTTACGGACTATTTTTTCATATGGTGGGTTAGCATTTGATTGCATAAATCCATTTAAATCAGCTTGCATAATGTCAATACTGCAACATTTACATGCGTGCACTATAATGGCATTGTACAAAGCAGTATTTAGCAGCAATTAGTCCACAGCTTCCCAGTGATAAAGCATTTTTTTGGTCATCTCAGATGAATCATTTTGTCCTAGTCGTTAGTGAATGTTGTCTCTTTGACGGCACTTTACCGTCGGCTAAGGCACTGAAATTGCTACAGAGATATACTTCGATGCTGACTGGCTAGTAAATAGAATACGTGACCTCGTCAGGTTTACCTCTCGCAGCTATTAGCCATTAATGCCCATTTTGTTTTGCAAGCCAGTTCCGTTGGTGTAGGGGTTTTTAGCATTGCCTTTTGATCAAGAGGTTGTATACTGTGAAAACCCCCAATGGTCCTATCGCTGGAAGTGAATGCACCATACCTGGATGGGTTTTGCAAGGTGGGTTTTGTAGCCCGGTCTAGACAGCAGGTTTTTTTTCCCAAGTGGGCTGTGGCCCTTAAGGCATGCTGTCAAATTATCACTATCGTTATCACTTATCACCCTCATGATATCAGCACTTTTGCATGTTACTATTATCATATAGACAAGCGACAAAATTCGTACACGCCAACTTGCATTCGGGCGCAAGACCTGATTCCCGATCATATCGATAATCCTAAAAATGATTGATTGTTGCAATAGGCATTGCCATAATCTTCCGTTAATATTATCTGCTAGTAGTGTTCATTCGCAACACAAAATGTCTCATCAAATGGCATTTGCAATTGATGTGCGAGATCGACGTCGTAGAGGTCGTAAGTCTTTCGCCAAATTTATGTGTTTCGATGACGTCACTTCCGGTACGAAATGCATAAATGAGGGACAGAAATTGGCCTTGATTTTGTCAGTTATCATGGAAGGTTTTGTCACCAAAGCGGTTGTAGAATGTTTGTTTAAATCTGATAATCGTTTGTAATATTTCTTTAATTGAAGGTAAATTGACGTTTAAAGTTTTAATCATTAAATAGCTGATATCTTTTTAAAGTATCATGATACAGGTCACTAACACCAAATGCGGCTTGTCGTAGTCGTTCTGGCAGGCAATTGCGCAATTCAAAGAAAATGGCAGATGCAATATGTATAACTTCGTTGCATTCTCTATGAATAATCTTCTTTGATCCAGGCATTAAGTATGCTAATTATCACACTGCATATTACAGGTAGACGTCAATACATGCATTGTTTATGATAACTAAATATTTGTGCATGTTAGCCAGAGAGATTACGTACCATGTCCTAAACAAAATTTTCTCACGGATTACCGCAATAACGATTTATCGATCTTACCTGCAATAATAAATTTGTATATATGATTATAGTAACAATAAAACAATGCATAATGAATGTTTGCCAATAATGATTATGGTATACAACTAATCAAAACAATAATCATGCATATGGAACGTAAACAAAATTAATCCTCATAAGACGTTACCGGTAACCTCAACTAGGATCTGCAGACATATTGGATATGCTTTGGTATATGCTTGTGCGTCATGTATTGGTTAAGATGCAAAACAATCGCCCAACAGATTGGTAACAGATTGTTATATAATACTGATGTATATTTACGTGAGAATATTACAAACGCCGTCTTTGTATCAACGTCGACAGGCCATGATAGAGTACCCGAAATAGCACAACATATGCTTTGCAATGATCTACAAAGAGAGCTTAATAACATCAGCAAACAATCGACACTGCCGACTGAGTAAGTGATATGTGGCTACTTCAAGTAACCATATAAGGTGCAACTGAGCCTGGGTTTGATTGCTAATGTACTCACTGAGTATGTCTCCTTCTGATTGTGGACATTTGAAGATGGTGACAGAAAGTTTGCACAGTTTTATGTGTAACCAGTGTTGTCACAAGGCAACGACCATCAAACTTTCCAAAGGTTTCTATGTCGTTATATGCCTCAGATAGTTCATGCAAAAAACGATGGTCATCCCTTATGTTTATCAGCAATTCAATTAGGTAGAAGTCAATTACAAATAACAATGTAGGCCTGTGGTAAAATAATGTAACAAAACACCCTAACGTTGTTCAATCTTGTGCATTACAATCATTGATACATATGAATATAATATTGAACCATGGTTTATTGTTTTTACCAGGGACACAACGATAATATGAGAGTTGCAAATCAATATTGTTGCAAAACGAGTGTTGCTGTTATGCATATTGTCAGAAACATTATATTGCAGCGCGAATATCTTAAAAACCATAAGTTTTGTTACTGGGCTAATATTTTACCTGGAACAAGATTGGATGCAAAATTAAAGAAGGTATTGCCATAGAAATAGCCAAGAGAGAGACGAAAAAGTTCCAAAACAGGTTTTGGCCCAAAGGCTTTGGGTATCCAATGTTGAAATTAGACTATTGTATTGAAATGTTTGCTTGCAATAATGGTCTTTGTTATCCCGCTACGATGAATCCAAACACGCTTCTGGACTAACCCCGAACATCGACGCACAGATATAGTTCCCTCGATAAGGGACATTCAAGTTATCCCGGTGTTGACAATAGTTGGTCTCAATAGACTTTGGTCATACTTCGTTGATCCGTTGCTTAACCAGTTCAAAACATGAGACAGTACAATAGCATGATGAACCTGCCTTACTCACGCATAATAGATTCTCGAGAGGGCGATGGCAGGAAAGTTGCCAGTTTACCCGCTTATGCACTGGGTACAATACATTCCATTTCACCTTCCAATGTTTAAAAACATTCCAAAGCTGTTCAGGAAATATAATGTTGTTAACAAAACAGTTCTCCAGTTCTAAAGCATTATAGTGTATGCAATGCAGTTTTCCAATTTGACCAGGCAGCGATGCAATCCAACATTAAATTCTTCAAACATTTACACACTATCAATTTGCTATCGCGTCGGCGTTCGCAAAATTAAGCATATCGCTGGGGTTTACTACTGGAGCAACCACTCGGTGGTTACAAAAGTGGACCTTGTTCCATATTTGTCGGAAATCGTCAAAGTATAACCGGTCAATTTAATTTGCCGAAGCTAGCATTTTGGCTTGCTGCATATACTCACATGAGTTGTATAATGACATCGAACAGTCATCCCGCCAAATTAAGAGGACATTTTAATGATCTTAAGTAACTAATTTAGCAGACGACATTTAGGCTGTAGTCGACAGCTGTGATAACACTGCGCTTTCAGATAGTAACGAGAAAAAGTTCAAATAAATGCACCAAATTACCTATTATTACAACATCAAAATATTATTTATCATTTATACAGACAATTCGCTCAATTACAATTCGTCTAATGTGTAGCGTTTTTACATGACATTGCTACCAGTTAATTCTGTTTATAAAGTTTAAGTAATATTTAGTAGACAACAATGATCAACAAATCTACTAACAGATTATTTTCATATATACAATATTACGGGGAGCCATATGCCTTGATACAAGGTGTAGCGATTTTGAAGGCGTGATTGGATATTTTAGGCACACTGGGGCAAGAACCCGTTAGCGCAAAATCTAATAAAATTACTTCATATGGCACACAGGCCCTGTTGGTGAATGGTTTACTGGTTTTCATCCGTTAGAGCTATAAAGGGCATTAACGATTTCCACTGCATGCCACAATTCGCATGACCAACATTATAATCACAAACAAGTCATTTGTCCCCTGAAATCTGTTGAGCTCAATTGTGAAGTATGGTGCAAATGATGTCTGCACCAATAGCATCAAATCTGGTCGATATTATGTATTGCACACGGTATAGCATTGTCGCGCTGTAAGTTTAATGGACTGCGGTTCGCTTCTTTAATTCATAAACTGAGCGCAAACGTGCAACAATGCTGCAATGTCGCAAAATCCCGAAAGTCATAGATTTTTTGCGCATAACCACAGACACACTAATATTTCTTAGCAGAATAAATTTATGAAATATTACACAGTTTTAATACATATCAAGCCATAAAAGAAGAGATCATACTCAGCAGTATATAATGCAATGAATGGCATGAACAGGTTAATATATTAAGCCAAACAAAATCATGAAGAATATAACTCCAACAAGGAGGCGAGATTTTGAAAATAAACATAATGAAATTACACAATTGGCTTGCTGCTGGTAATGACCATTTGTTCAAATGATTTTGCATTATTGCAGAACTTAACATAAAAAATGACACATGCTTGATGCCATCAGGTTATCTGAGGGATTCAGTGAATGATAACATATAATTTCTCGATTTTGTTATGCAGTATGAACACCTTCATCGTTTAATGCGCTGATATATGTCTATATCAAATGTACAAAGACAACGTTTCCATGATATTGAGGAATATTCTATGTCAGAATGATGCATTAACGTCATTTGTCAATAGGGACAGTAACTCATGTCGGAATGATTTTAATAATAAAGAATTGATACCAGCTTAGCTTAAAGTTTTAGGGGACTCGAAATCATCAATTAGTTCTTTCTCATTAAACCGCTTTAAAAACATTGATTCCATCTATTATAAGAGCAGATCCTACGGGGTTCGATTTCTGATTGCTATAATTGACCATCATACGTGAAATAATATCAGTAATGGTGCTTTTTCATTCAGCTAATTCTGTTTATAGAATCGGGCAACTCACCAGGCTTATTATTATTGCTCCATGCTGTTTCATATCACAATTATACTCAGACATATATTCGGTATATATTTGCATTCACTAGTTCCGAATACCTGTATTATTTATTTCGGTATATTCTAAATAAGATCTTCATATATGGGACGCACTAATGATATATATGTTTAATAGAACAAATTAGACATTTTGCCACCAATGGTTTATGATACCATATATACACTGATTTTCTTAACAGGTGTGCATTTATTGCCACAAATAATTCTTTCGCGCCACCGGAATGAATGTCAAATTTATAGCAATTATATATATACTGCGCCTTTTTTTTAGAGAGTTAAGAGTAATTCCATTTATTACTCGTTAATATGTAACATTGGGGGATTGATAGTGTACGGAACGTGTGTCAAGAATACGATGCACAGAGTAATGATCGGTGAAGACACTCAGCATTATTCCGCACACAGTTTTATTGTCATCGAAATCCTAACCAGCATTGATATGAACATTATCGATTATTGTTACAGATGTACCAGCAACTTTATAGATTTTTCAAACATGTAAGATAACAGAATGATGGCATTAGATTTTAGGAATTCATTTGGTGCTCTATGTTTTTCTGCATTTATGATATCAAACACGCCCTTGCCTGTATGGATAAGGCATTCTCCAGAGCTGCTTCGACGTCGTCGTCTGCCGCGATGAGGCTGCATATTGCCGAGTTAATTCGCAATTATCACCTGGCATTGTACATCCGCTGCAGGTGCCAATTAGAGCAGCTAATCCTCAAAAAAAAGATGTAAGCCCGGCAAATCACCACTGGAAAATAGACTTATAGAAGCTTATCACCTCAGTATGGTCCATTTTACCACCCCGTGTCTGGGTTGAACAAAAACAGCAAACTCTCGGAAATGTGAAAACCAGAAGGGAAAAACGTGTTATTTCCGTTAGTGCGTCATAACCTGAGCCACAATATCCAAGTACATAGAATCACCCCTTGAATGGCCCATTAAAACCTATTATAAGCGCTGTTGATCTTGTTCATATAAATACTGCAAATGTAAAATTATTTCGACCCTGCAAGCTGCAACGGGCACTTAGCTATTTCAGCACTCCTACTTATGATGAAATACACCTAACAGAAATTATTCACTCGCTGGCGAGGGCAGGCAAAATGTCGGCGCAGTATGGCAATGGACAAGCAGTCCGGAGATGTCTTTGTAAGTTTTTCATTCATGCAACTTTGATTCCAACATATTCGCTATATTCCATCGTTAAACAAGTTTAGAAGTTTCTGCTCAATCTCAGTCCCCGCAGTTTACTAAATTGCTTGTTAAAGAATCCTCATGCTCGCCAGATCTCAAGTGGTTTTAATCTACGACAAAATCATATTCCAATGTAAGCTATGTTCAGCATAACTGATTACGATTGTGTGCATCCTCTTCACAATCATTGAAACTAGGCCAGAATTATGTGTGAGGAACTTCAAATTGGGAATTATTTTACCGATTTAGCTATTCATGAAGAACTATCTTAGTCCCATTCCATTTGACGTAAATGTGTTCGTTGTAAACTACTTGTTCTACACAATGAATATGTTTAAACGCTAAAAGAACAATTGCATAGCAATAAAATGATATTATGAGCCAGCTAATATTTTATTAGGCCTTTGATGAACTAGCTTATTTGGATGCATGTGGTGTTCATTAATTTATTTTGATAAGCAGGGTAAGACAGGCACGTCGCAATAATGAACAACAAGGTAGGTAGTGTTCAAAACGTCCTTGTATATGCTCATTCATTGTGATACTGTGCTTCTGAATTCGGGATCATGGCTGGCATCATCCACAAGCTATTAGGAAATTCGCACAAAAACCCCGATATGCTGAATCACATAGATACAAATTGTTCAACGCATTTGTCAATAGCCTGGCTAAAGTGTGGAGATTTTAATAACGAAAGTGGAAACTTGGATCATTAATCTATAATCCTTTGACAAAGGTCAACTCAAGAAGTCTGCTATTTGCAAGTACCAACTGTGAGTTTACGACAACTAAAACGACGCTTTGCAGATCAGCTTATAGTAACAAAGTAGTGGCATATATTCCAACATAAGCGATCATTTTGTGTTTCAATCATGGCAATATGAGCAGAGCTTAATGAATTCAACCGGTTCTACAGAAATCATTTTCATGTTATGTCACCAATTGTTCAAAACGAATTTGTGTCCAACATCGTCAGCTCTTAAATAGACGATCCGCTCTATTATGTACCTGGCAGAGCAGACGCTAGCAATATGGAAGACTATAAATGATTACTTACGTTTCATGTAGTGATGATTCTCCCTGCAGCACTGGCATGCATGTATGTATGGCTCTGTGAATGCATAGTCCCGTGAATAACTGTTGTCGGCTTTGTAGGGGCTGCAATCATAGTCAGTTCATTAGGGATGCATCTTAACCACAGTTTTCGGTTAACGAAATTTCTTCTGCGTTAATATGAAAGCAACAGTGGGTAGAAGACGAAATAATGTTTGTGGCAAGTCAATAAATATTTGACGGTAATAAACGCAAACTACAACAATTCAGTGAAGCAAGTATAAAATCAACAACCCAGGCGAGAGAGGTCAATTACACAGAGTATAAGAAAACGTTCTGTGTCGTCCGTTTGCCATATATAACAATGGGGTTCGTATCTCCAAGGCACTGTTGATGCAGATATTGTATATGTTTATTTAATTGTATCTATCTTTGAATGGGTAACATTATGTACCTGGAACTACCAGAAAAGATAAATTTTCACTCTCAATTAACAAAGATCAGAAGAGTTTGCGGGTAAGAAATGCTATGTATACATCGCCGAAAATTATATCATATTGCATGCCGTGAAAACATTATGGTTGGAAGAGGTAGGGCAACGTTAAGCACCCGTTTTGTTCAATGCTCTCACATATACTATGCGCGAAAAGTCACGCGGCTATATGCTTTATCACATAGCGCCCATAGTCCGCCACAGGCAGTTGTAATGTCAAGTTAATGTCTTATAACATTATTGCAATGCTAACTGAATGACAGAAGTTTTCTGTAACTTTATGTTTTTTCTTGGTACATGTAATCAGCAGAATATCATCATGGAAAGGTGCACTCTCATTCAATGTGTTTACAAAAGATAATTTCACATGTTTTTGAATACACAACGCGACGCATGGACATGCTTTGCCTTCTTGTTATACAATATCTTATTACGGTAGACTGCCTCAAAACAATTTCCTTATTTCAATACAATAGCTTCTATGTGGTGAACAACCCATCATGTCTACAACATCACATGACTGACAATGAATAGTGCCTAATAAACAGCTAGTTAAAAGTGGACGGCCACAGAATTGTGCATTGGAACAGTTACTTTAAGAATATTGATCCGTTCACTTGTTCAATCGTAAATCCGTGGTCGACCATTTCCTCTGACAGCATTTGAATAAGCACTTGTGCACTTTATGTTACAATTTTATATCACGAATAATGTTATAGCTTCACTGAGTTGACAGCCTCTTGGGACCGAATCACGACGTATTTATCACTTGCTAAATTCTTGGTAAATTGTGAAATTTAGGCCACATAAAGCTGCATATGCTACGTCGAATTTTGTGTAATATATGCATGCACAGCCATATTTTCATAAGGATTTAAACTTAAGGTCACTTGTTACAACCCATCGTAAATTGTGCAATTTAAGCAACATATAGCTGCATAACCCAATGTGAAACCACTCGAAAGCTATCTAGTTATGACACTGAGACATTCGACGTACCTACCACACGTCCGTTTGGCTGCACTCTTACAACAGGTTACAGCAATTATTGCAGCATTGTTGGATCAGGAGCAATAAAACATGTGGTGCATATTGTCATTGACAGCCGTTGTCACGTGTTCATTGTGGTGTCTTTCTTGTAGCTTGGTAGGGGGAAGTCGTAGATATATCATCAGCCGACATCCTCCTAACGTGATCATATGGCACGCACCTTCCCCAAGACGGAATTAAAGTAGCGCTCGGGAAATGGGAAATAATTCTAATTGACATGATAACATTGAGGCTGGGGTGGATGTAGAAACATGTTTGCTCATGACTTTTGACATGGCTCTGTGCAGAGTGGGTGTAGCCATGTATGAATCAGACTCGTTTCTGCAGTTAATCCGAAGGTCATAATTTCTGTAGGGTTGTTTGGTTATGCATTTGACCTTTAGGTCATCGAAGTGGCGTTTGAATGTAAACATCGTATGAAGAAAGTATCATGCCAAATCAGTCAGCCTGTCTGCTCTATGCTGGCCAATTATGCAATCTTACTGCTTTTTTCAGAGAAGCTTGATAATATTTACGCATGTATTTTACGATATGGGCTATAGAACAGGTAAGATTAATTGTATCCCTGACTTGACAATATCGATTAAAAACATAAATTGAAGTCATTGTTGCCTCTCTGCTCATATGCAAGCCCCAGCCAGTCACTAAGCTAATGAAATGGTTTATCCGGTTTACGAAAAGTAAGCTGAATGGTGGCGACTCCTTAGCATGACAATGGAGTTTTCTGGACCATGGCAACCTTTTTCCGGTTGTAACTTCCGTTTAACTAGTTATTAAACCTAATGAAAATGTTTACATCACGTTATGTCCACTAAGCTTTGGGTAAGACTCGTAGAATCAGGCTTTTTTATATTGTTACCTTAACTTATTAAGCGTACATAGGGACAATGTGTTGTGAAATGGCAATGTCACGAAACATATAGTAATATGCATGTGTGTACATGTGTGATGCTACAGCGGAATTGCTAATTATTTGTTTTGCCTCTCAAACATATTAATCGATAACCCGCTTAGCATACAATACTATAATAAACTGATCAGTTTACGCATTCAGCCGCACTTCAACAGTAGATTACGTTGCGTATGCGGCAGTGCCGTTTGAAACTCAGTGTGTTTTATTGACTGAGCCAATACCGCAAAAGTACATACATTAAGTGATTAAGTAGATGACGCATCAAGCAAGCCAAATATTTCCATGATGTTGCAGGCTACATGAGTTATTTGTACTATGCCTTAACGGGCGTTAACTACTGCGTAATGTTTCACCGTCTACACATAAATTCATTAGTCAGCGCTGTTGGTGCCAACTTTGTCGCATTTTCGCAACAGCATTTATTTATTTGTTAGTCAATTCAACAATTGTGCCACGCAGGGCGAGGTATATGTAATGCATACGGATGAATTAAACGCTTCAAATACTAATCTAATATGTTACATTCCAATTAACCCGCTTTTGTGCTAGTGAACACAATATATACCGTGCAATAGGCATTCCACTTCGTGATTGCGACTCCTCTATCTGAATCAGGAATTACGAAATGCGGCCAATTAGTATTTCATCGCAATGTATGAAGACTAGACAATATTTCATGCCAATTTCGAATGAACATCTACCGCGTTTAACCTTAAACTAATACCTGAAAACACTGCATATCAGTTGCGCAATGCCATATATGACTTACATAAACATATGCATTTTGTTATGCAGCTGATGCTTAATAGTATGTTTTCAATTGAGATGCGAAATGTACAAGACATCAAAATGTGTCATTGAGTACAATGTCGCGAACTGAATGAATGAATATTGTACCAGAAACTCCATATGTGACCTAAATCGTGGCTCGAAAATGTCACTCATGTCAAAATGCACTTAATACGTTTGTTACACGACATGCACATCATTACGCAATATCATCACATGTACAGGTTTTAAAATGTTGAATGCAAAACAGAGACACCCATCGGCAACTATGCATATGACTTATGAATTCTATTCTAGAGTTTTCATGTCATTCGTAGGATGGTTGACTGTCTTCGTCACCCAAAGAGGCGTGTGGTTCAACAGCTACGATAATGAACAAAACTTATAAACTCTATGACTGATCGTTACCGAAGCAAGTTGGTCACAAAGAGTCATCAGAACCCGCAACATCGACGACTTGCCAAAACGCTTCCTCTTATCATTCTTTATTTTAGTGAAAAAGCTTTTTGCTGGTTATATGATTGAGTCAGTAACCAACTACCGCCTCCAAGAAGTGCTCGAAACATACTAAGGATCAAATAAGATACAGTGTATTTAAAAGTTTTGTATTTG
Organism: Urechis unicinctus; assembly: GCA_034190875.2. NCBI lineage: Eukaryota > Metazoa > Annelida > Polychaeta > Xenopneusta > Urechidae > Urechis > Urechis unicinctus. The sequence continues at coordinate 18,243,366 of CM067345.1, read as the reverse complement.
ATCTCCGTGGTTATGGCAAAGGTGCATTCTTCGGCGCATGTTTTTTTTACCAAGAATTTAATAAATATTGCTTGACAATGCAGACCAAATTATGCGTATTCTTTCTTTGATGGATACACAACATATGTGCGGGAATTACATAGCACAAATTTCATCCTTATGCCGAACAATGTGGCTTTCGGTCATTAAGAAGATAAAAAAGATTTATTCTTCGGCGCATGGGTTTTTGACTACAAGTTCGATAAATATTGCTTGACAATGCCGACCGAATTTTGTGTAATATTTTTTAGATGGATACACAATAAATATTTGCAGGGATTACATAGCACACATTTCATTATTCCAATGCCGAATAATGTGGCTTTCGCTCTGCGAGAAGATACTAGCAATCCTTAGCAAAATGTTGCTGGTGCTGCTTACAATACACTGTTATACTTCCACAGTGTATCTCACAATTTTGTAGGGCGAGAAAAAAACTCACCTCCAATTTAGCCTGCTCTAGGATCTTTCTATTACACCTGGTCATTTGCCTTCATGGTAATGTCCAATATCTAAGTATGACTTTGAGGCGTAGATATGAGATCGTCCTTATTTAAATATAAATATATATACATAATTCGGCGTGATCTACTTCGGTCATCGATTATTCCTTTGTAGCCACGGTAAAGCAATAGGGCTGTATAGGCGGCAGCAGCGACAAATCACAACCTATATCTGATCATCCAAGAGATAATAAAGAATGACAGGAGTAAGCCTATGATATCGGTTCGGAGCATCCAATTGTAGATGCATTATTATATGTATCAGTTAGGCCCATTGCTATGGATATAGCAATATATATACATATATATTCCAGATCATGCAGACACCACGGAGGGGGATTTTCATCGTGGTAATAACCGCATTTCATACATTTGCTTTGCAATACGCTTATTTAATCCAGACATAGTGAATTAACTGCGCAGAGGTTTAAGGATTAAATGGTCGGTACAAATTAACACAAATTTGCTGTCAACCACCCACGACTCATACATTTGCTGTTATTTACATAGCAAGGAATTACAACGATACACTAAGTGTATTCGTGACATACTTAAGAACTTTGCTTCTAAGTTCACCTTCTATGTTCATGCGAAGCTTTTACTGACTGTGCTATATGGTCCGATTTAAACGCAGCGGCAGCCAAATATACAAGTTAGTGTACAAGCATCAACATGTATTTAAATAATCATATTTCATATCATAACACATGATAAGTAATGAAGCGAGCCGGTCTGATTTCAAAGCAATGAATGACCCTCTCCCTTTTTCTTCACAGTTTTGTTGCGCATAACTTGTGATAGGTCGATGATATAAAAGCTGTTCCCGTCGATTTTATAGCTTCCCTTAATTGCACGTTATAACCTTTTTTCATATTGCCACTGCAAGCTTATCACCCCATGCCCCATTTTACTAGCGACTTGATTGACGCCAACAATATCCCTTTTATTATGCCTCGATGTCACAATGTAGATGCCAACGTGCAACAACATCCTGCTACTTGCCGTTAAACACGTTTCATTCCCACCGATAAGTGCAAACTTAACAGCCAGATCATTATATGACATTGGATTGCCTAAGTGCAAACAATAGATGAGCCATTAGACAGTGTAGCTACTATTCCATCGTAATCTGATATATGTCAGATAAGCAGCCACTTGTTCACAACATTTCAAATCAATGGCTTTGAATGACACATGACCATTATTTGATGCACTAATCATCCAATTTGATACAAATAAGTGGACTTATAAAACACACCAATTTCGGACATTTATACAACCCTGGTCTGTTGGGAGGGTTGGGAATGGCATGCAGAACCAATGGGCTCATAACGGTTGTGTACAGCAAGTTGTCGCTTAGTAGTCCAGCCACAACCTTCTCCAGGATACTGTAGCAGATATGAGACTGTCGATGGACATACAGTATTATGTCCTGGTTTAGCCTTTAGTGAACGGTTGGAACTGTATACCGAAAGCCAGGCTGCGGATCATATTTGCGCATGTTGTTAAGCTAAAAGTGTAATTGCGATCACCACAAGGGCTCTACAGCTAGCCAAAAGAAAGTTATGTTGCAATGTCGTACTAAGTCCGCCGTTATTCAGCGGTAGCATATCGAAGAGTGCGGATAAGATACAAATGAGGTACAATAATCTATACCTGTAGCTAGTGCGTGCTTTAATCTAAGCTGACGACGAGTGAACTTGCTTTAGTTTACAATGCTACTTTGTAGAACAGCTTATGAAAACTTGCTAAACCTGATTGTCCATATATTTTATCAGTGTTTCATAAACGTTGGCTGCAGAATTGCTGAGAGAGCTGGTTAAATGCTTTATTGAAAAATCCTCAAAATCGTATTGTCTTGCACGAAGGGGTCAACGTTCGTGGATTGATGCTTAAATAGGTACTTGGTCGGCGCCCATTTTCTCATTAGGCTCATAAGTCCCTAAAGCCCCCTGAGCTGTCCAATCGGCTTGGCGAGTCTTATCCGGATACTTTACCAGGAAAAGTCAAGAGAGATCCTATGTAGTGACAGTCTTAAGAACCAATCTGGAACTATATATTATATATGAGTACCACCAGCAGGGAATGAGCCATTACATTCACCAAAAGGGAATGCTGCGGCTAAGAGCCATAGAATGAGAATTTCAAAAACACATTTTGCTGTTGACCAGCTGTTTGCAGGCACACAGTGTTATGTTCTGACAAGGATAAATAGATACGTACCCAATTATCAGCGTGGCATGCAGCGACTAATGCTGATTCATCATTTCCGGTATTAGTAATAGGCAGTAAGTTTACCGCAACCCTAATAACAGTTGAGATGCCGAGAATAGCTGTAAATACTTAGTGTATCCATAACCGGAGCTGAGCAATGCTACGCCGGCACTGTGATATTTATATTTCAACATCAATGCCATTTATATGAGATATGTTGATTATCGACGAAATCATGAATGATTTCTACAACATTGAATACGTGCGAGGATGATGTTTATGCATACCCGTTCGATCTAAGCAATAACCAAAACCCGTGACGGTTGCTAGTGACTTCATGTAAGTCGACAAATTTCAGACGAATGGTTTAGATATAGCTACCAACGGTTCTTGTCGACTGTATGAAACTAAACCGTTATCAACGGGTATTGTCCATAAAACGCTCTTGGTTATCATGAATGCTGCAAAACCAGAAAATTATTTAGCTCATACAAGCCAGCTATACATAAATGAACACAGCCACCCGGAATTACAAATGACGATGTTAGCAATACGGCAGAATAAGCTAGAGCAAGATATTACACGGAGCCACTTGGCCCACAAAAGAGTGCACACAACTCTCATATATAAAACGGAACTTGAATGCTTGGGCTAGGTTATACAACAACAACTATGTTCGATTAAAGGTAAGAGCATATTGATTTGTTCCATCCGAATATCCTTAAATGCATTTCAGTCTCCCTAAAAAGACAATTCATTGAATTTATAAAATTAGGACCACAAATGTGCTCAGTAACTTTGAAGACTAGGAAAGAAATGGGGCTGATTGTGTTCTGGCGAAAACCATTGGCTTCTAATATTGCTCCAGTGTTGGTTATGTACGTTCGCTAAAATCTTGATTACAAACGAGGTTTATGTACGTGTATCCAATGGCTTCGATTTACGAATGCCATATGCACATTTCAACAAAAACATGTGAGGGAAATTCAATTGCCATTTGAGCAAATTTAATCAATCAGCAGCACACAAAAAACGTGACAGGTCTTTATTTAATTTCAATCCTTAAATAGAATCACCCGTATATGCATTAAGTGCATTGTATTGGGTTAACTGCTGTAGCTTTCTGATTAACCAAACATTGGCCAGTGCAGCTGACTTATGTACTTTGGAATATTTGGTCGCCACCGGTCATTTATTGATTATCTGAGAAAAACTTTTTGTCCAGTAAATCATTTACGCGGAATGATCGTACTCCCGATCCCACATTTTCAATTATATAGCACTCTCAGTGATATGCAAAATATAAATGTTTGTGTTTGAAGACAATAATTACCTAAGCTATCGAATCGAAATTTATATACAACTTCTCTCATAAAACTAGAGACGTCAATAAGCCCTGACCGATTGACCAGTTTGTTATTTACTCCCACACTCCGGTCCAGCTGAAAAATGTTGTTACGTACCGATTTTTAGTCTCCACCACCATCAATATGCATTATTGAAGTACAGATATAGGTTATGAATGGATATATTTCACCATGCAATGTGTGACAGGTAAAGTAAAGGTTGTATTATAGGAGTGGTGCTAAATGTTGTCAGATACGGTTTATTACATTCCATCTCCAAAAATATGCATTATTAAAGTACAAATATAGGATATCTAAGGGGACTCATCACTCGGGATCGCGATTATACGAGCGTCATACAAACGCAGAACGGTTCGGTGATAATAGTGTTTTAAGGTTCCATCTTCGATTATATAAAACGACACCTTGACCATTGTTAACTCCTCGAGAGCGACCATGCTTTGTTTATCTGATCAAGCGTCGTCCAAGGCTGCATTTTATTTGTTCCTCGGCTTTAGGCAGGCCGAAGTTGCAAAGTGGATATCGATGGTGACATCGTTTAACTAACTGCTTACTTGTTGTGGAAATGAGGCAAATGCATTAAGCGTAGCTTGTGGACCAAGCGTTACTCTCTCAATCAACCATTTCAGGTTGCAAGTATGCTTATGCTCAGCATTAAACATATACGATACAATATTGCAAGTGAGTAATATGAGCCCTTTTAGAATTGATTTAGACTTATTGATTCAAACCACAACGATATATCGACTTGTGAATGATTACATACTGAAAGAATTATTTGAAAAGTGTTATTGCACGCTCATTTTGTGCCAGTGATATCTACATATATATTATATGATAAACAAACTTCCCGTTCCCGTGCATTAAAATCCGCTAAATATTTGTTTCACTTGCAAACACTATACTATAGTTTACATCAAGTTGCAAATATAACATTCACTCAATTATATGTGATACTCTGCATACATGCCATGTCAATGACAGTTAACGCTAATTGATCGAAGCATGATATTCCCTTCGGAGTCAGTTACGATCAGAGAAGTAAAAAAAATATCCGACAGGAGCCGCATAACATAATTGGCGTTTATTTTGACATATATTATTGAACACCTTATATGTTAAGCTCATTCGAGAGCGGAAGGCGCCAGGAAGGCTCGCGGTCTCCAAAGTCAATGAATTGCGTCTTCACATGGGGAAAGCATTAGACTAGCATGCCTCACTCTTATTCGTATCCGCACATATATATATATATCGCATTGCACCCTCACAGAAGCAAATACTGCCCACTGACTCGTTCGAAATCTCACAGCAATCTAGCGTTGCCATTGTTCTGTAAACTCTATCATACAATCAACCTTTACGCGATACATATTCCAGCCTTATGACTGCTTGTTTTGCTATTGTTACGTCTAATGCTTTTGGCATGTGTTGACTTTTTAGGGTTTAAAGTGTCGATGTTTTGATATGCATCTTAGGACATATCACTCAATACCACGATTTTAAGAATGTCAGTCCGATATTGGCAATGTATTAAACTGTTGGCTTAAATAGCAGTGTCTCTTCTCTAAGATCGTCTGATGTTCATTCCCCGGTGTATTAAAAACGACACTGCATTAAGTCAGGTCAACGTGAGCTTGCAGGGTGGGTAACAATGGCGACAATGTTAACGAATGGATAGTTGGTTAATGTTATGGAAATGAGGCAAGGGCTTTAAGTCTTCGCATGCATCTAGTGTTGCGCTCACAACAACCAATCTTTGTTTCCAGTAACATTCATATACCACTAATATGACATGAAAATGTTGCTTATTGAACGGCACATACTATTGTTTCAGAGTTCAGTCGATTATGCGCATCATTAAACATACACAATATCATGCTCAAACTAAAAAGTATAAGCTTCCTTAGCTGTTATACGGGGTTTTTTGTACCAAAATATATCGCTGCGTGTATACATTTAACTATCGAATGAATTATTTCGCTCGTTTCATCGCGGCAAAAGGAATGACTGGGGTGATTGTTTATCTGCATACAAGGTTACGGCTGGCGTCTAACTATCGCCAATTCTAGTTGACACTTGCTTTGAGCAACAAGCGTATGGTCAGAAATAAAATAGCATTTAATGCTTGGGTTCATTGCTGAAATGCAATTGCGAAATAACTTGTGCCATGTCAGGTCCTTGAACACCTATTTTCTATATTTGGACAATTTGTTTACTAGCTTCGATCTATTATTATACATTGTCTGTGATAACACTGTGTGTCTGCCTTTAACTTGTTGTATTATGTATGCAGTCGATACCAGAGATATAGACGATATATGCGTTGATGAGTCAACTGCTGCTCTTGGCGGCTGACATTATTTGGCGCCATTAGTTTCCATATGCCCTCACATCCCTATCATCCCATGCAACTATCGAGATGATGTCCTGTTCTATTTTCTAAAGTATAATTCGATGGATGCATGTAAGATGTACCGATCCAAAGACATCCGCAGTGTCGTCTTGTTGTAAGGAACAATGTCATAAGTGATTTAGTGAAACGCCTTGTTAAATATATAAGTAAGAAGAAGGCTATACTGTTTTAACTAATCAATGGCAACTTTGTAACTGAAGAATTGTAACGTCTTTGGTAGATAATAATTCTAGCGCTAATAGTGTGGACGAAATTGAATCAGGTAACACCGGAGTTTAAAAAAAGTTTAATAACGTGTTCTCTATTTAAACAGCTTTGGGGCGTCATAGCTACTTGGTTTTCAACTATGTGATCGTATATCATTATTACCGACATGCCATTTTACCTGTATAGTTGTCCCTGAAAAATGGTCCTTTACATAATGTTCTTTGATATGATTCAAAAGCGTTATATTAATGTCTCGTTATTAAGATTAATCGCACGTTAAAGCATTATCACCGCGAGAATTAGTGGCATATAAAGGTAATATACCATTTAATGCGAGTACCATTGCGATTAATTACATGAGAGAGATAAAAGGCCGCAATTTATACTCAACCGAGAGTTAGCTTCCGTGTAGCCGCTTCGTTCTCGTACAAATGATTGATGCTCTTGGTTTACTGTGTCATTTACATATGGTCGGATCATGACTATAGTCAGTGCAAATAATACTGATCAATCGCGCAACTGGTTTGCATCGTGCTATTGTTCTATGCCTTACATATACGTTTGCCAAAACATAAGCTGGACCTGAATCAACTCTCCTATCGCATACGGTTTAAGCTTCTAAAGTGTGGTTATGCTTTGTTGTTTATCTTTCCCTGATGGTGCGCTTTAAATTGATAATTCGATTGAACGGAGTGTAAATAACAACAAAAAAGCAACCCCCAAAACGAAGCACAATTCCCCAACATGCATGCAATAATGCTGCCGACATTACATACTAGTTCGCGCTCGGCTTTATTTCAGGTACTCATAAACGACACTTAGAACTCGAACTGTTGTTAAAAAGGGCTCGAGTCTATGTATGTGCTCGCGTTGATTTATGTTACCTTCTCAATAGGAGGGGTTTCGCTCGTTATGTCTGCTATAATTTTATTATGTTTCCGGGGGTTGAAATCGTTGCCTATGAAGCAACAAACGGGCATTTCACCGCACATTTTGTTCAAGTGTAATCCGGCTGCAACGGATGGAATGAGCGACCTCGAGTTTTAATCCGCTACGCGGCGCCATGGAGAAATGCGGTCCCTCGCCCGCTTCCGGTATTCTAATACATACAGTTTACCATAGAAGGTTGCGCAACATCGTTATTTTTGATTGAAACCTTTCGAGTTATATCGTTGGTAACATTGGAGCAAATCAATACTGATGGATAAGTCTGACCTAACAGAGAATTGAACCCCCAGTTTGGTAGGATATGCAAAGCATTTATTAAAACAGAACAGACTTGGTCCGTATGGCGAAGTCGCTGACTCGTGTCAACCAGATTTGGGCCAAAGCAATTGACCACGGTATCCGTAATGAGCCTGAGGCTCGGAGGAATATGCAGAGTTGACTGGGACCGAAGTCAAGCCATGTGAGATTGTAGTGTCCTAAAACACACCCCTACCTCGCATGCTCACCAGGGGTTGTGTCTGATGACATGATTGTTGAGGTCAAGTGTCCCTACAGTACCAGGGAAAGACCTGTCACTCCTGTCTCAGTGCCATACCTGGTCAATTAGAACAACCAGCCCACCCTTAAAGCCAACATGACTACTTTTACCAAATTCAGGGCCAGTTGTTTTGCACGAACAGTCAACTTTGTCTTCTTGTGGTGTTTATGGAGTTTATCCCAGTTACCCGTGACGATGACTTTATTACTACTATGATTTCAAAGTTAGAGGTGTTTTTCAGGGACTATTTCAAAGATGCTATATTGGATTCAATGTTCTTTGACTTACTGAGTAGTTTTGTGCACTGATTTCTTTTTACGTTAAGGAATCATTTACCTGCATATTGCATGTGGTGGAATGTATAATAAACTCATGAAACTTGAAAAGTACAAAGTGCTTTAATTGAATTATAAACAATTAACCCATTGGGGTACCACAGTCACTCATTCAATGAAAGGGATAAACATGAATAGAGTGAAAAACAATTTTTTCTTCAACAGTATTCACGTGTAGGGTTATTATAGATTACATTATAAGGCTTATGGTATAAAAAGACAACTACATATCACCTTTCATTGAGATTCATATAATATCACACCCTGAGTGGGGTAGACACACACAGTCACACTTAACAAAAAACTACACTTCACCTTAGGCAGTTATGGGGACGATGCACTGCCGAAGGTTACCTATAACAAACAAAGATTATGCCAGAGGAAATTTGGACCTCACAGTGGATCATAGGTTCCACCAAGATTTTGAAGATTTTCCCCAATCCTAATATCCGCTCAATGTGCACCCTCTTGCTGGAGATCTTCCGGTCTCTCTGCACCACCTTCCCTGTCAGCTGATTCTTCTTACTGAAAAAGGTTGGTATATTTACGGTGACATCATAGGGAGAAAATATGTCCTGCATGACAAAGCCATTACCGAGTCCCCTGGTCACACATTTCTGGTAGTTTTATCCTTTCCATCACCTGCCTGTCACTGCATGGTTGCGCCGCCATAAGAGGGAGACACATAGGACACTAGGTCTCCTGGTGTAGCACCCACCACCACCTTCATTGTGTTACGATTCTTGTACGTAGAAAAAGTGGCCTAGAAAACGGTATACCTGGGACATTTGATATCCACTTGGCCAGTTATCCGTCGCCGGTCGGCTCGTTTAACAGCGTTTCGGAGATGCTCGTCCGCTACGCACAGCGCATTGAAAGTGACAGCTTTACCCTAAATTTCGTCACCATCCAATATCTCAAGACCGTGTGACGTATTGCGAGAAATTTTATTCGTCGAAGTGAAGCAAAATGGAAATGAATCTCTTGTATTTACGCGTACTACGCGAAGTAAGCGCATAACCTGATATGTTCCGGTCGAGCTTGGGACCGCATTGCTCTGTGCCGCCATCTCTCGGAGAAAACCGCAACGCGGTCTCCTATTCACGTTGCTAGTCAACTTGACTACACTGGGAAAATCAACATGGTCGAATACAGAATAGTGGTCTGATAATGTTGCGTATGTTGTAATCCTTAATACTACGCTATATTATTATGTCTATTAGGGTATAATTTCGCAGTCCCAACATTTGATTATGTCAAATTTGTCCACATGACATTTGGGCAAGCAATGCCATTCTTTGAAGGGTGCTGCAAAATGGAACCAAATAATGCAGTTTTCAGCTGCGACCCTGTCAGCTGTTGGCTGTGGATTGGCGTTGTTGCATAATGTGCAGACCACTCAGACAATATACATCAATGTTTTGATCTATTTTGTTATTTGTAACATATATAAAATATACGATTGAATAAGTCAAACTGCCGGATTTGTCCAAATCTGGGTTATCCGAATGAACAAAGGATGCAATTACGACATCTATAGTACTTACGGTTGCAGTAGTACCAAAAATCTTACAGCTACGTTGCAACTGCCCGCTTCCAAGAAAATACCTGTATAAAACAGATTGATGCACGCTGCTGGCAATATAGTGTATCACATAAACACATGAAAATTCAGGGGCGCAGCTGTCCAGACCAATAAGAAATATCTGCTTCATTGAAATCAGCAACAGTCCCGTGTGCTTACTTATTGGGTACATCACATAGACAGCTTAAATGACTTTTCTTAGCGAATCGATTGGCTGGTTTGCAATACAGCAGAACGGTAAGTCGATGGTTAATTTATGAAGGACCATGGACATGTAACTGTTTGCGGGTGAAGAGACTACACATTCTTGTTCTATTATATGTTCTCCGAGGTGAACTTGCTTTTACCGCAGAGCGACATAGATTTTCAAGGGTCCAGGATTTCCGGTGTGTAAGTCTCGAACCTCATACATTCCCTCATATACTGAAAGTGAAAGAGTAATCATGAACCTATTTGAACTGTATTAGCATATTGAGCACACTGGTATTCCCGACCTGCGTTCTGATATAGATATACATTCAAAGCCGTGACTCTGCCTGTGGTGTAAATGATTTGACACTTTGATTTTCAAAGGCCAACGACAAGATGTAATGGTGACGATAAAATGTAATTTGTCAGCACTGTCAGATTATTAGTGGCATAAGTAGCTCACCAAAGTGACGGCTGTTAATGAAAGCAGTTATCAATGGGCAATTACTCATGTGTATCCCTTGTAAAGACCTTCACCGTCAGGTATGTATCTTAATTTAATGAATATACATACCCGTCGTTATTCCTATCGCGTTCTGACGTTGGCAAGGTATCCTAAGATGCAGATCTGATGGATTCAATGACCGTAATGGTTGTCGTGAATTATTTATGAGGCGTCTGCTCAATTTTGTGTATAGGCGTTGAGCATTCAACATCTTTGCTGCTAAGCAATTCTAGTAATAGTACCGCTCTATACCCGCAGTCTTAAGCAGCTTTCATTACACTCGGTCGTGAATTATGCAGCAGCTAATTTGTTTTGCGTTAAAATAAATGGCAAAGGTGATCGCACTTGTTGGAACGGATATACTGTGGTTATAGAATAGAGCTTAGTGTTACATTGATCCATTCATTTGCTTCATCATGCTTAGGTTTTCATTGATATAGTCTTTGAGAAACCATGGTTGTCATTATACTGAAATGATTGCTGTCACTATAAGCGCTATAACCCAGTTTGCATCATACATTTATATGATAATAGCATTACTGATGTGTTCCTATGGTTGATAACAAATTAGGCTAGAACACGGTGACTTTAACAAGTAGTCAAAAGTATATGTTGGAAACATATTTACTCTATCACAAAGCTGAGGTGCGGATATGAAATAACGATGATCATATTTCACCTCTTCATAAATAAAAAACAGACATTTGTAAGTATGGCATTATTTTTATTACCCTAAGGTTTGACACCTGAGAAACACGTTCATATGTATCCTGATCTACACCGGCATCAATCGTAAACATAACTGATGCTATGCAAAAAACATACTTCGCAATGCTAATACAAATTGAGTGTAACGACGCTGCTACATAAAGTTATCAATACCCTCAAGCACATTATACAATGGTCCAATTGTTCGTTCTACATAACACATATTGCAGTAATCAGCGGCTCTATATTTTGACTAATTTGCATACTACTCGCGATTATTATATTAACTGAACAAGTTATATTTCCATGCTAACTGTAACATTTATAATCGACTTTGTGTATTGCGGATGCACCTACTCCTCAAAAGTTGCTTATGCACTTCTCTTTAACATTTTTAGGGTATGTAGTCTACTAGAATGCTTAAGTCATGCGTTAGAAATTAATTTTTTTACATTATATGCTCACCAAAACGACAATCAATCAACACCGCAGTATGGGCATATTTAACATGTCAGCATGCTGTATTGGTGGAACTAGCAGTAAATCATGATGAATCATTTAGTATAGCAACCATCTATGTGCACCTCTTCCTGAATTCCCTCCGCATGCTGATGATTGCACCCGGTGTTCTGAGATCACGCATTGCCTTGTATATAAGGACATGCTATCAAAAGCTGTCGTTGAGCCTCAAAAAGGCGAAAACCCAAACTGCTTCTGACAGCTATTTTCAATAGAGAAAATCCGTATATATATATATATATATATATATATATATATATATATATATATATATATATATATATATATATATATATATATATATATATATATATATATATATATATATATATATATATATATATATATATATATATATATATCTATATATGTATATATATATATGTATATATATTATATATCTTTATATATTATCTTATATATATATATAAATATATATATATTTATACGTATTGTGTTTGTGCGTGTTAGTCTGTGTAAGTCTGTGTGTATGTTTATGTGTGGTGCAGCCAAATAATCCTCAAAGTAAGCCACAGAGGAATTTCATTCTCCGAGCACAGTTGTCATTAACCGATTTATGTCTGCTTAGTTTGGCGTACTAAGGTCAATTTATACAGTGCAATTGTCCAGGCAGCCTTTTGTTGGTTACAGCATCCAAAAGAATCGTTCTTATAGTGACAGCGTTGGTAATTGGATTTCTAACTTCTGATGCATAACCGTCTATCAAGTACGCCATTCCTTCGGTCTCAAAGGATGATTCCTGCGGCAGCAAGCTAAGTGGCTAGTGTCACAATCGGCGTAACGGGGACCAGGTTTTGACATGGCACAAAGACATTGAGTATCCAGTAATGAATGCTCGCTTGCCAACACCTACAACCATAACTAAATCAACATAAGTAGGAGAGGGAATTAGTCTAGGTATGATCAAGTACTGCCAACTTGTTAATCCCAGTCTGTAATCAAGTAAGCTGAAATGTGCCATGGGCTGCATTTTATATGCTTGTGCAAAAAAAATCATTGAACCCGGCATCTGCAAAACAATGCTGAACATAACACCGTATCAGTTTGTTAGTATATATATTTTCCAGAGCTGCATCCTCACAACGGAAAATGTCAAAAGACCTTCATGCCCACCTAGGCACTTTCTTTCCTGAGAATTACGTCACATGTCACACCGGAAATCCGGGATTTGTGATGATGCTTTACCTGAGGGGCAAATTTTGCAGAATGTCATTCATGTCATTGATCTACTTATCTTAGAGGCATCTAAATATATGCGCGAATATATGCACGAACTTGTTTAATAATCACTCAACCGAGCGACATATATTACTATCTGTTTATTGGCGATGTTGATAGGGTTTTCAGCTATATGAATGCTGCTTGATACATCTCTTAATAAAGTACCTCTTACAGCTTGCAAGGATCCGTGCTTAAAGGTTGTCGTTATCGGAATGATTTTTGGTGCATTAAAATTATGTGATAATGCCTTATGACATACTAGCAAGGCTGGGATTAACATCGTCTGAAGTGAGACGCATATTTTAAATTATGAGCTCCAAATGTGTTCGAAGCTTCTGCATGGGGATAACATGCAATGTTCTGCGTTTTGTCGATGTTAGATGGTAAATGTGAAATAAGGGGAGCAACTATTACTTTGGTTAATCAATGAAGTTGCGCCATCAGTAATATGACAAGTATTAATGCTTGCAATATCTGCGTCCGCAATAGGTTTCCACAATCTTAATCATGTCGTCGAGGGTGACCTTCAGTTTACCATCAGAGCTGCGCTAGCAGCGAATCAAATGAAAATAAACAACCGATTTGACCACAATATGTTCCATCGTGTGTCACGCAATCTACCTTTACAAGCCTCAAGGATTGTGAGATACATTCCGAGTCAACACCTTTAGGCCTGGGCATTTTTTTATGGGGGGTTGGGAATAAAAGGTTCGTAGCAGGTGCATAAATAAGCAAAGAACATATCATGACCATGTTAGTATGTTTGCTTTAGCACAGCCGTTCTGTTGCAAGCCTGACTTCGAAGAGCAAACCAAACACAATGCCTACATGTGAGCGATACATGAAAATAACAATTTCACACCTCTGGACGAGTGTAAACACCGCCTTGAAACTTAATAACACCAGCATGCAAAACGTCCGATTGCACGGATACCGTGCAATTTATTACACAACCTGTTCAAATATACGGTGCAATAATGGTGGTAGTTATTGACCAAATTCCTACCAAATATCTAAACTATCATCTGATGTATTAAGAGAAAAGTGAAAGCAAAAACTGACACAATAAGGATATATATGATGACCGCTAGCAAAAGGGTCGTAACTCAATGGAATGCGAAAGCAGAGCACACATAACATTCCATCTTTACTCTGTCGTAGGCTTCATTTTAATGTATACTTGTGGTATCCATCTACAGCATCGGAAAAAAACATCCGACATGGTATGACTATCGTCATTCACTATCGATGTACGCTATCTGTATTCCCCAAAACGCTTATCACACACCCCGTTATTAACAGTTTTTGTTTACTGCCATATTCACTACTACATTCGTGATTGCCCCCTTAATAAAACTTCATAAACTGAGTTAAATTTTTTGCTGGATTAAACTAATTGCTGCGCAGGCGCTGCTGAAGTCTGCTGCAATAAATCACTTCATGTCATAATGACGTAACATTTATAATATATGGAATTAGCCATCAAAGGTCGTCAACACAGAGTAAAGACCAAGCTAAATACAAACTTACTCTTCCTTGATAACCGTCGATATTTTGTTGCAGCTACTTACAGCTGCAGTTAATGTCTCGCATAATTTACAGAAGAGGGCATCGGAGTCAGGCAACGTTTCGAAGGTTATGTCTGCAAACAGTGTATTTATGGGTGCGTACGGGGATGCTGTGTACACCTGAAAGTGTACAATCTTTCTATGAGCCGAGGTCATTTGAACGATTCAATTATCGAATTGCTGTTGTTTGGCATAATGACGGCGTTCCTCCATTTAACAATAGGCTTATTAGTCCGACTGACAACATCAATCGGGGGAAATTGTATTCACGACTAATATGTTGAAGCAGTTGTTGGTTTCAGTCGGTGATCACGTGTAGGGCAGCTCCGATCCTCAATCTATGGCATAAAAGATTTCCCTAAAGTTAAAGTGTCTACTGGACATCTATTTGACCGTGAAGCTAGGATTTTTTCTGTGCGCATTCGTTTACAAACATAAGCATAAAGAAAAATTCAGTAAAGGGCATCTTCTATTGTTGAAGCAGTGTGTCTTCTGTCGGACTAATCATGTAAATTATAATGTTTTAGTGATAGAAAATGGATAAATAAAATTAGCATTTGGGCTTTGATATCACTATCTTAGTCAACAAAACACTTATTACCTTGCTTCAATTATAGTAACTTGGTGTAATCTCAAATTAATGACAGAAATGAAAATGGAAAAAAACTACTCGCGCATTAATACAACTGGTTTATCATCAAATCATGAAAAACACACTTATAGCGGACATAAACTACTGTGCTTTTGCTTCGTCAAGGGATAACATACCCCCTTTGTCAAATATAAAGGCACTTCAGCTCATTGTATCATTGTTGCACTCCTGCACCATTCATTGCAACAACAAATGTTGAGACAACAGCTATATCCTCTTTCGGATATTGCATAAAATGGACAGTGGTATGAAGCCCTAAGGGTGCGTGTACTCATACGCTCTTAATATCCACGCTGATTGGGCACATATGCTCATCAGCAAAGAGGATAATATGGTCCATAATACTGAGGTTTATCGATTGATTCAGGACTATGTATTCAAATTTACTGGCGTGTTCAAAACCACTAGTAGCTGCATCAACAGAGCATTTATAATATTCAGCACGTCTCTTGCGTGGGGGAACTACATAGATAAAGCACAACATGCAACTGCACACAACGAACGGTGAGCCATTGGGTCGATTGCTAGAAAGGCACTGATAAATATGTTATGCAAAAAGTTAATTGCATGGTCATTATAAAAAATAGCACTATGCGTTAATTTTCAATATGTGCCTATGAGCGACGCTCAACCCCGTACGAATACCATTTTAAAACAGCTGTCGTCTTAGTGCTTGACGTTGATGGAACCAGTAACCGCGAAGAATCACCGTTGTTACTTAGGAATTGTTCTCTTGTATACCTTCGTGGATACTCTCTGTTCATTGAATGTGCATCAATTAGTTAACACAAAAAACACACCTTTGTAGACGGACGTTTCGGAAGTGTTCACACAATTTGCATATCTGTACACTGCGATTTAACTGCAAGAATTGCCTGCATTTTCTTGTACAATGCTGGTGCCGTCAATGCGACAACAATGACTGCTCAAAAATATTTGATCACCCTCTGGGTATACTGAGTGCAAGCCTTTCGTGTTAAAACAATAAAACGAACTTCAAAGGCGTTCGAAAAAGCAAATTTTTTACCCTTCACCACATAACGACCAGCTTTGGAACCGTTGGCACCATGCAGTGGTGCTAGATGGGTTACAAAATGACCAAAAACCAGAACTGTTAAAACAAATGCACAGCGCAATTATCTTAGTACTGAAACCTTCTAAACATGCAATAGGCGATATTTTGGCCCGTTTTACAGCGCATGTGAAAACTACTATTGTAGCTGATGAGATAAGTTGCTTCCTAGGCGGCTAACTCACTGTTCATATCTTTGTTAGGACCGCTTTATCTGATGTAAGCAGTGCTTCCATGTGGCGATAATATTACTCACGGAATGATCATTCAGTTTGAAATGGGTTGTGTATATGGTTGTTTGCATTTATTAAGAATTATAGAATCATTACTTGCGTGTGTGTGTTGGGGTGGGGGGGAGGGTGTGTTGCCGAATATTCCTCAATATATGGCATGGAAATTTTGTCATTATCTGAACAAAGTTGCCATTAACCAATCAGGCTTTTTTGCCAAGGTTGAATGTCTGATTAGCTTTGCGGCCAGACGTCGACATATACAGTGCTGCTGTCCTTGAAACCGCCTTATGTTTTGCAAAAGCATCCAACACAATCAATCTTGTGTCGACAGCATCGGTAATTGGATGCTGCATAACCAATCGATATAGCAAGCCTAAAATGGTGATTTGTGAGCAGCAAGCGTGAATTATTGTAGAATTTGACTCCATCCTGTCTTAATGCTACTGGGCAATTCGTAAAAGAGGCGCATGGGTCAGCTCAAACAGTGTGGCTGGTGCTACAATTGGCGTAACCGGAGCGAGGTTTTGACATCTCAAAAACACATTGAGTATCCAGCAATGAATGCGTATCTCGCTAGTACAAATCTAAACCCCTTAATGAATGAACACGGTAGGAGAGCGAATTAGCCCGGATATATGGTCTAGCATAGGCAACTTGTTATTTCCAGAATAATGTATCTTATGTGCCGTGCGCTGAACTTCATCTACTTCTGCAACATATCATCGAACCAGGCAAAACAATGCTGAACATAACGCCGTGTCAGTTTGTAATTTTATATTGTATTCTGAAGCTGTCAAGGAACAAGGCTTCAGCTTGTCATTAACGTTACATCACATTCCAAAAATCCGACACTGTGCTTGTTTCCGATGCACATACATACTAGTCGGCCGTCTACCATGCCGACCTACCATCTTAACGATACTAGTGAATAATTGTACATCCACACCAGGCTCGATCAATTAACGGTTATTCAACACTGATTACATGGACCTGCGTGACGTTTTTTTTAGCGGCGCCTGGTAGCCTCTTTAAACGCATCCTACTGAGAATGAGAAATTAATCATCTTGCGATTAACCTGACCTTTAATACGGTTGCATTCAAGTGCACATGAGTCATCAAGTTACACCATGACACATATGACTGCGGATATGACGTTCTGGTCGCCCTCGATTATCGTTGAAAAAGCTTACGCTATTGTTCGTTGATGATATTACAGGTCGCATTGGAACGCACATAGCACATGACGACACAGCAGCGCGGCAGTTCAAATAAGCGCATTAGACCGCTAGAGTTATCAGTAATTAGATTTCTGCGCGATGTTATTGCCAATAAGACACGCTGCCTTTCACACGATGTAATTACCGCTCGAAGACAAGGTCTTGTACAGTTTGTGTGCAAGATAGTATGACGCACCACAGTTGTGTAGACATGCAGTAGCTTCGCAACGACAATTATAGAGGAAGGTGTAGTAGATTGTTTTGAATGCTGAAGCGTGTTATTGGTGTATAATACGGCCTACATAACAAAGTTTCGATCTGGAATTAGCCATTTCAGATTAATGCGGCATTAATGACTTACGTCTCTTTATTGCATACTTAACATTGTGAAGTGGCGAGGCACAGTATTCAGTATACTAATTGCATAGCTATTCCAAATAAATTTGCGTGTAACATCCTTATCACTATAGATGCGAAAACTGTTTTTGTAGCAATTGATTACAAAACCGCATATAAAATGCCTAGGAAGCTATCCATAGATTAGATTTTGAGCAAAATGCTTAGATTCCAACATTAAGCAACGAAATTTTGAACACAAACGCGCTAATACTAGCTGCTCATAAGATGAGTTACTCGAAAGACGAAACGGAATGAAATAAAGGCATACTTCAGAAGAAAATCACCACATTCGCAAGGAGCTTGCGAGTGGTTAAGGGTAACCAAATAAAGCTATCATGGATATATCTGTACAGGACATCTAATAGAATGCATATATCAACGCTATGTCAAAGGTTTTGACGAGAGAAGTCGATTTATCAAATGTTAAATGTCATTTATGTATGTTCCGAAGGTCGATACGTATTAAAACCATATGTGATTGTTCCAGTTGACAATCGCTGGTGTGTTTATTCCCAATTTATATCAACACATTGGAGAAGCACAGATTTCTGAGTATTATCATAACAATAAAAAACGTTTGTTAAATTATATACCGTTGGGTACTAGAGGACATTATTTGGACAAATCGAAGATCGCCAAAGGAAACGCATTCATGTTTAATATCCCTACACATTGACGTAAACGCTTTGTGCAATCGGATTAATATATTCATGATGCAAAATAGGGTTTTCAATCTACATGCAGCGTTTGTAACGCGATTGCATGTTTATGCTGGTCAATGCCAATTAAGCGCATCCAATCGCAGCCAAATATTATATGTCTCCCTTGTGGTTCAACTTGCGTAATTGCTGTATGGGTAAGCATTGTTACCCGGTACAGTGAGTCTCAAAACCCATTGCTAGCTTCAATTGTAATATATACTGTAGCAAAAGCGGGTTGCAATTTTGTATTTCCTTATACCTATATTTCATACAATAAGCAATAGGTTATGTCAATATGTAAACGCAAGTCATTCGTTCACAAAATCGACGTAATATCTGTTTCTACATTAGGAAGCGCTTGCTTGGGAAACTGCTTTATTTAATGTTACTAAATTACTTGCCTAATTTAAAGAACGTTGCTGTTTCTTGAATATAGGCATTAAATGTTTTTACCAAGAAACAGAACATGCGTTACACCGTGGCTAAGAAGCTCAATACATGCACGGCATCCATAATTTCAGCTGTCGTAGAAGATCTGCCTTTCATTAGCTTAGTTTTAAGAAGCCCACCTCAGTAACTTAGGAAAGCTATTTCTGATACTTAATCTCAAAAACTGGGATATCAATTCGTGGACGGCAATCACCTAGCTCGATCAGCAGGCAAATGTATCACATGGTAAGAGACCAAATATACCACCTACCACGTATCTAGTAAGGCAACAAGTGAATGCCTGTAACTGTTATCTGCCGCAAAATCGGAATGCCACGCCATATGTGATGTACACTGAAGAGTCTCTGTTAAATACCTCACGTACCACTTCATAAATAAAACTAAGGGTCTACTGACCAGCGCTACTTCGCTGCTGGATGATATGGTTACGAGTCATGCGGGGAAGTTAAAACGTCTGTTGTCATTTTTGGTATATAGTAATTTTGTACTCTGATGTGTATATCTTATGGTTAATGAAGCCCAATAATGACGTGCAGTAAAGCTACTTCCTAGAATAGGTTTGGGAAACCTATGCGATCGTCGATTACGTAAATATTTTGATTCGCATGTTGAGGAGTCGAGTCGAATCAAGCGATTAAACCGGGATTTAATAGGCATGTCAAGTACTCCAATGTTTCGCCTGCTTAGGAACATTTCATAATGTGTCATGCTGCAGTTCCGCTGCATGGTATATTATGAACCACAACATATTTCATTATTTCTGGATCCCATCAACTTTGTCGTAAAACATGACTCGGGAAAAAAACGTTAATGCTGTTGACTGAGATGTCTGAGTGGCTTGCCGTTCACTAAGCAAGTTGCATTCAATCACTAATAAACAATCCATACCATCCGTACATAGTACTGTATTCAAGAACTAATGCAATCAAGCAGTTGTCAGCTGTGGCCTAAACAGCTCGTTGATATTACATGTGCGATGTCGTGGCTTCACATTGCGCAGACAATATAAATGAATGTTTTGCTATTTTATATCATGTTTATTGTAATATTTATATGAATATACGATTCAAGAAATCAAACAGCCAGCCCAGACCGGATCTAGATCATCCGAATGGCCAATGATGCAAATCTAATATCAATAGGATAACGAAGTGACTCGGTTTGGTTGTTATTTGCAGTTGCACCAATAGAATAACAGCTACGCTACGAGGGCTCGTATCTAGCAACAGAACTACATACATACGCATAGGCGGTGCACGCTGCTTGTCATTTAGTCTATGTCATAACCACATGATAATTCAGGAGAACGATGATCCCGACTAATTCCTCTTTCGTTGACATCAGCAACGATCTCACGTGTTTGCGTAATGTATGGACCACATGTTGAGCTTAAATAAACACTATTGGCGTCGCTATCGACACTCTTGGAAGGCAGAAAAGAGCATCGATGTTTGATTTATGAAGGCGCGATGTACTGTTGAATAAACTACAAATTCGTTTGTTATCATATGACTTGAATTCGCAGCAATCGACGAGCGATCTAGATTATCTACGGTCGATGATCCCCGGGCTGGTTTAGCCTGCAACGCAGTCCATTCCCTAGTATTCTGAAATTAACAAATCACCAACCTATTTGATGCATATTAAGCAAAATGGTTCCTCATTTGTCAACTTAATGACTACTCATGTTGATCGGGAGTTTCGTCAATGGAAAGGATCGCTAATACGACTGGTGTGCAGAACCTAAACCGTTTCCCAAACGACTGCATAATTTTGCGGTGAGTATTTCATAATATCAGCTACTGAGTGACTCATAGTAATTATACCGTAATTATACCGATCTAAACCCTCAAGCTTTAGCAGAAATTTCATTACACGGTCGTGCATTATGAAACAAACGACTGGTAATATGCTCAACGAAATAGTGGAGGTGATCCTATCAATTCCGGACATACTGTAATTATTCATTCACACGCGCCATACCAGCTTCCTACTCAGGGTTTAATGATTATAACCATTAGTTAAACCATCATCACCGTTGCTAATGTAATCACCGCCATTATAAGCGATATAACCAAGTTTGCTTCAACTGTTTATATCATAACAGCATAATGTTTGCGTGACTCTCGTTGATCAAGAAGGAGGGTAGAAGGGGATAATAACAAGAAGGTTATAATAAGGAGAACAATTATTATTGCGTGTTTGACATCGGACTGAGCTGCGGACATCAACTAACGACAGTCATATTTCAAATCTTCATAACCGAAAAACCTAACTTTGTGAATATGTATTTCTAATCATTACCTAAACGTTTGACACTTGAGTCCATGTGTATGTTAATCTCCGTCGGCGTCAATCGTTACCATAACTTCTGCTATGTAAAACACATGTATCGCGATATTATTAACTATTGGGTGCAATGACGCTGCTACATACAAATAGAAATACCCTTGAGCAAATTATACAATACAATGTTCGTTGCACATAACTCATCTTGCGAGATTGCCTGCTGAGTTTTATAGAGACAGCTATTCAGAAATACTTCTAAAATAAAATAGTATTGAGAGTCTGTAAGTTACCACTAGCAACTACTTTATCTGATAAACAAACGGTGTATGCAAATCCTATCCATAAAGACAGTATGACAAGACGCACATTTATTTATTCGTGAGCTGAAAGAGGATGGGTAGCAAATATAAGACTCAAAAAAGGTTATGTCCTCTCGTTTGGCATTGTATTACTTCAACCAAAACAACCTATTGGTGTGTTTTAATTTATGGACAAATCAGATATTTGCCCACGAACAGAACGATTGCACTGGCAAAATTCCTATTTTGTGCCTCATTATGCCATATCCTGAAAACAGCATCTTCTTTACCGTGATCGACAAGCAAGTAACAATACCGAGTCTAGGGACAAATAAAGAAGGGACTCCTTGCTTCTGTGATGGAGACTTTATCTCACTTCATCAGATCTCAAACTGCATTGGAAACGCAACGCTCATTATAAGCAGAGGTTGGTTTTATTAAGCAAGAATAAGAACTCTGGATTTGAGCGGATCCAGCTTTCATATTTGGGTGTTGAGCATAATATAAACTCTTTTTGGATTGTATGAAGCTTGCAAGGCATCATTCTTGCAACTGAATACATTTCATGTGCACAGCTCATATCTCCGTTGCAAAGGAGTGTAGTATATTAAGTTTGCGTGACATTTAGTAAATCAATAGCTATAAAGCAGGCAGGGAAACGCCATGTTGAAATGCTGTCATATGCCAGCCTTTTGCGTGTTCTTACTTCATAAACACACAGTGTATATAATGTTTTTGGCTTAATTCCACCCAAAGGAAACATTAATCCGCATTCCACAGACGCAAAACTATGCTTTTGAGACGATTGCACTAGGCCACAAATGAATGCTTTATGGTATCGATCATTGGTATATTGTGGTGCCGCTGCCGTAAGTACCTGTAATGGCACATAGCTGCTCTCATATAAGTTAGAACCCTACAACTGGAAACTAGAGCATCACAACATTACCGCTATTCGAACAATTGTCAAACCCATTTGTCCATTGAGGCTATCACTTTTGGACTGCTATTGTTCAGTAACGGAAGACACGCCAAATAATGGACGGGCGCACGTTTATGAAATCCCAAAGGCTTTGCTAGGTTACATTAACTATTTATGGATAGGGAGCTTTAAGCTTTTCTGTCAGGCAGTTGCACAACATACAGTCTCGTATCGTGAATATCGGTTAAATCAAGTTATTGCTGTTCTGATATGCTCATCGAAATATCTCTAATTTGCCGAGATGCAAAGCATTTCGTTAAAATGAGCAGGTAAGGCAGGACCGTTGATTTATTGCATGCAGTATGTCAGTAACCCTATCCATATATGTATGTTCACGTCTTAAAAAACTTGTTCACTATTAAATGTATAAGCCTGGCTCATATAGAGTTGTCGATGTGAAGTTTCTCCTTACAAAAAGGATGTCATTAGCGTATAGTAAATCTTTCTACGATGAGTTTTCCATAAAATGCAATGACAGGCTGCAGAACGTGATGTATTCTCCACTGAAGTTTCGCGGTCATGAGGAAATATTGTGTATTAAATCAAATGTCTGTCGTTGCATTTCTTTTAAGTCTGAATTGCCATTTCAGTGATTAATAGAGTTAGCGTCTCCTACACTTCGACATTTTTAAACATTATGTGTGGATTGGGTCGCTTATTGTTGGTAAGACATCACCAAACTAGACCGGTTATATAAATAATCACTGCTCTAAAATGCATTGGTTATTACAAAGAACGGAAATATCACGTTTTTAGTGTGATTGCGCCGCTCACTCTTTACATAAAGAATCACAAACGCATAAGAACAATCGGCGATAATGTTACTGTATAGCTATCCGTTCGATTAAGATAAGTCGATTTTCCATCGTAGTTCGTTAGTATGAGATCTCTAGAAAGTACAACGGACTATTAAGGAAAAGATTTCGAGAAAATGCAGTGTGTCAATACTGACTAAATAAAGGGTTGTTATCACTGATTCACAGATCGTGAGGTTAGTTAGCTAACACACCATTTGAATTACAAATTTGCGAGCTGATAACACATTGTAGCTGATTAACATCGCGCACATGATGCTGTAATGGAAGTGAATAAGTGAAAACGGCCAACAATTCTTGTTATGACGGTGCATAATTGAACACCGCCATTATTTAACATTTGGTTCAGCTTATATATATATATATATATATATATATATATATATATATATATATATATATATATATATATATATATATATATATATATATATATATACTATATATATGTAGTATATATATATATATATATATATATATATATATATATATATATATATAATATAAAAGGTCTATGTGGATATATTATTTATACATATACAAATGCATGTACATAAAAAAAGTATTCTTACATATAAATAGATATGTATATGTATGTATATAATATATATATATATATATATATATATGTAGTATATATATCTATATATATATATATATTATAAAAAGGTCTATGTCAAGTTATTTATATATATCAATATCGTACATAGTTTCTTACATATGTAAATATATAAATATACATATGTATATATATATATATATATCAACATATCAATATCGATATATATATATGTACATATTCACATATATGCATATTACATAATATGCATATGAATATGTAATTATTTTTACATCATTATATATCCTCACACATATATATATATATATATATATATATATATATATATATATATATATATATATATATATATATATATATATATATATATATATATATATATATATATATATATATATATATGTATATATCATATATATATCTATATATATCTATAAGGATATTTTATTTATACATATATCCATGCATATTCATATGTTTCTCAATACATAAATATGTATATATATAGATAAATATATATATATATATATTCATATATGTCGATATATATACATATTTATATATATATATATATATATATATATATACATATATGTTAACAAACATTGTTATATTTATGTGTATATATTAATTTATTTCTGTAAATATTTACTGATATATATATATATATACGTGTATATATATATATATATATATATATATATACATTATATATATACATATATATATACATATATATATATATATATATATATGTATATATATATATATATATATATATATATATATATATATATATATATATATATATATATTTATGTATATTTACATTTATATATTTATATGTATATATTCTTATATATACACGCCTTTTGCACAAGCGTAGTAAAAGTCCCACATCTGGACCGGCAGTAGGTTCGCAAAAATGCTGCAAATTTCTTTTTCCCTCATCTCAAGATCGTTTGTATAATGACAATATAAAGCCAAACTGAACCCCCACGAGATGTCGATGAAATATTTACCATTAATCATCGTGTTCATAGAGTGCAATATCGTCATTGGTTTTTTAGATGGGCAAGTTATTGTAGGCCAAGCGACCACTGCGTGACATTTTTAACCGTACTGTTGTTCCATCACCGCGCGGTATACTTAGCCATTACGATAATTGTACGCTGCGCGAGCGAGTTTTTACTTACAAATGTGTTCTTTCAGCGCATTTGGCTCCTTCAAAATGACTTTAGTTGACAATTGTTGCTTTTATTCACCCTGCTAATTTGGAATCATATGCGTTTGTTGTTATAATCTATACTGAAGCAGTGTCATCAAACTCGATGATGTTCGATAACGGTGACTAGTGGCGAAAACTCCAGAGGAGAGCAGCAACTCGCCCGAAGAACTAAGTGGTAGGGTAGCTATTGGAATGGGAAATATGAAGCGACCACATGTATTCTACAGCAGTTATTTATCATAACATAGACAGCTTGTCTGTGCTTAAGACTTTACGCGCTTAAACGCAGTTTTGCTGCAGCCTAATAAGGTTTGCTACTCTCAATATTTTCAGCCTGATTATATGTAAGATGTTTATGTCGACTTCACAATTCGTGCTGCACTTCCCGTACTAATGCACCATTTTGCTTAGGGTTTCTTATCAAGTCACTGGTTATATGATGGATCTGTCCATGTTTGTTTTTATTTTTCTGCGTGTTAACAATAGCTAGCCGCATACTTCCCCGTCGATAAGTGGGCATCCTGCAGAGGCTCGATCGGGTTTAGCTGGGGAAAATGCTTCAAGTCTGTCCATTACTTCTAACCAAGTCTGTAATATTACTCAACTTACACTGCTTAGCTCAATAAATATTCTATGCGTCATTGATTTGTGCAATATAGCACACAAATATCCACTTTGTGCTCATGGCTGACCAATAATAAATACTTATATAAAATGTTTGACAATAATTGTCTAATATTGTTTCCGCAGCACCAGCAAATTGTTAATGTTCATTACAATCAGCCCGATGCGAACGCTAAATACCTTGACAGTTGTCTCGTATTTGTCCATATCAGCGTTTTAACGGCAGATGTGACGGCAACGTATGACGTAGGTCAACAACGTATGACGACTCTCAGTGATACAAACGCTTCATCTATGACACATTGATTCAAACACGTGCCAGAGCGAGAAGTAGGTGCGCTCACAAGTCACATGGCGATTGTTTAGCATCGTATGGAAGCAATTAACATATACGAATGCGCACTAGCCCCTGTGCTGTTTTTATAAACTCAGACAATGCTGTCATATGGTTTATTGTAATGCCTAGCAGTTCAAATTAATCAGAGCATTACGCAATAGGAGGAAGGTATATTTTGCAGAAATAAAAACAAAACAAAGCAGTTCAGCTTTTAGGTAAGGAAACGCTCGTGCATCACTTTGTGCATAAGCGTAACCAGAATTACCAAGAATATGATTTTATAAATACTCCTCTAGGATCACCCTGAAACAACAAATAACAATACAAATAATAATGTCATGGCGGCTCGTCGGTCTGCGGCAGTGCGCAACGGGCTGGAAGAATCGAATTGATGGCTCCGTTTGGTAAGGCCCGCTCATGGAACGTTGACTAACCATATTCGTGACTTTGCATTCCTTTGATGATTGCCTTAATATTGGAGCTTCAATACACAGTTTGGCCAAAATATTTTGCCTCTAACTAGCTGTTTGATGAAGTAAGTATTAACCGGTGCGAAGTGAAAGGCAATGCTTGACAATTAAATCCATTTGACGTCTGGCAGAGGATCGTTTCAAGTTTGCTATCGCGCGTGGTACCATTTCTAAGGATTACAATATTTGGTATATTACAAAATACCAATGTTAAGCTTTATAAAACGTTAAAGCTTTGATAAGTTTCCCTTGGCGGTACTTCGACATGCTGTATAAATTTAGTAAATGCATAACAAGACATGACATGAACAAATGCAAACATATATCTACAAGCAAAAGTTTTATATCACATTACAGTAACCCCATGTTGTTCAACGCGATTGTAAACTTCGATTACCGGCTTCACGGGCCAACCGTGTCAAAAAATCCTTTGAAGTGGTTGACCGTGCCAACAGCTTATTATTCTAGGTCTTTCCCCGGTGGCAGCTGAATAAGTTGCGTCCCTATTTAAAAGCATTGGAACAATACTGGGTCTGATAAGCTGTGGCAGGTCATTCCATTAACACGCGGTAAACCT
This sequence comes from Urechis unicinctus, assembly GCA_034190875.2. Lineage (NCBI taxonomy): Eukaryota > Metazoa > Annelida > Polychaeta > Xenopneusta > Urechidae > Urechis > Urechis unicinctus. The sequence continues at coordinate 18,215,560 of CM067345.1, read as the reverse complement.
GTCGGTCTCTTAGGTCACACTCCAGCGCTAGAGGCATGCTGTGAATGTGTCGGCAATATTGGGCCGCTGACAAGGCATTCTTTATAACGATGTGGAATAGTAATGCTACATTTGCCCATCATAATTCATTTGCTCCTTGATTTACGTGTTTTGTCTTTGTGATTCGTATGTCACAAGTGGTAGTATCTGGTGTTTGTCTTTATGTATATCGACAAAACATAAAAGCACAAACAAAATATGTTATAACAACGCAAACGTTCATTTAGCTGTTCTCCTCCGATTTGAATTAGCTGTCAAGGGATCCAACATGGTTGGTCTGTTAAACTATATAATGTTAAGTCGCGGCATTACATAAATACAAATACTGTAGCAAAGATGAAATAAGACGTAACCCTCTTATAATTATAGATGAGATAGAGGACGTGTGCTTGGAGTTGAACAACATTGACAGTGTTTGCATTATTGTATCGTTGGACGAATTTCGTTTTAGATAGGGAATGTTGAGAGGCACCCTTTTCATGACTTTAAGTAATAAAAGCTGTTAATAAGTCATGCCTTACGGATGCTTGCTGCGATTGTGTTATTTTTTTTACCTGTCACTAACTATAGCTCATTTACAACTGGCATTCATTATTATTGACTTGTGAGGCTGATAAGGACTTTGTGTTACATTCTATGTAACCTCCAGTATGAATATTGTTGTCCCAACTTTGCCATCAATTACTATATCGTATATGCTGTGTAGAGAAAAATTATGTATGCATGGGTGTATGTAAGAATATGATTGTCTGGAGAAAAAAGGCCGCCTCTTTGTAAAGGCATAATTGGTCACGATAAACATCGGTACTCTATATTATTTCTAAATATTTTCAGTTTGATTATAATCAGCGCGTGAAATTGAGAATTTGGTATGTGGTCAATAAACGAAAAAGCGGAAGGCGTGCAAGACAAGCTGAAGAACCAGAACTGGACTAAGCGAGAAAAGGGCCTAAAAACACTGCTCAAATATTATCAATAAGTAGTTTGTTTTTGCTTTGTATTGAGTTTGCTTAATACAGGTGGTGGTATGGAATATAGTAAGGACCAGCGCATTGAACATATTTTGTTATACATAGAAATCTGGCTTCGAGCCAACATATGAAGTCGTGACTTTCATTGCGACCGGAAATATATGTTATACCCTTTCCGATATACAACAAATCTTGATTGATTGTATGCTTTGACAAATGTTTCACATATTTGTCCTACATAACTATTTTACCTAGGAATTTCTGATGATTATATACGCCTGTCACAGCAGTGAAAACAATTGCCTAATCTATTTTAAATCTCTATATATACATATTTATATATATATATATATATATATATATATACATATATGTTAACAAACATTGTTATATTTATGTGTATATATTAATTTATTTCTGTAAATATTTACTGATATATATATATATACGTGTATATATATATATATATATAGATATATATACATTTATATATATACATATATATATACATATATATATATATGTATATATATGTATATGTATATATATATATATATACATATATATATATATATATATATATATATATATGTTTATGTATATTTACATTTATATAATTATATGTATATATTCTTTATATATACACGCCTTTTGCACAAGCGTAGTATAAGTCCCACATCTGGACCGGCAGTAGGTTCGCAAAAATGCTGCAAATTTCTTTTTCCCTCATCTCAAGATCGTTTGTATAATGACAATATGAAGCCAAACTGAACCCCACGAGATGTCGATGAAATATTTACCATTAATCATCGTGTTCATAGAGTGCAATATCGTCATTGGTTTTTTAGATGGGCAAGTTATTGTAGGCCAAGCGACCACTGCGTGACATTTTAACCGTACTGTTGTTCCATCACCGCGCGGTATACTTGGCCATTACGATAATTGTACGCTGCGCGAGCGAGTTTTTACTTACAAATGTGTTCTTTCAGCGCATTTGGCTCCTTCAAAATGACTTTAGTTGACAATTGTTGCTTTTATTCACCCTGCTAATTTGGAATCATATGCGTTTGTTGTTATAATCTATACTGAAGCAGTGTCATCAAACTCGATGATGTTCGATAACGGTGACTAGTGGCGAAAACTCCAGAGGAGAGCAGCAACTCGCCCGAAGAACTAAGTGGTAGGGTAGCTATTGGAATGGGAAATATGAAGCGACCACATGTATTCTACAGCAGTTATTTATCATAACATAGACAGCTTGTCTGTGCTTAAGACTTTACGCGCTTAAACGCAGTTTTGCTGCAGCCTAATAAGGTTTGCTACTCTCAATATTTTCAGCCTGATTATATGTAAGATGTTTATGTCGACTTCACAATTCGTGCTGCACTTCCCGTACTAATGCACCATTTTGCGTAGGGTTTCTTATCAAGTCACTGGTTATATGATGGATCTGTCCATGTTTGTTTTTATTTTTCTGCGTGTTAACAATAGTTAGCCGCATACTTCCCCGTCGATAAGTGGCATCCTGCAGAGGCTCGATCGGGTTTAGCTGGGGAAAATGCTTCAAGTCTGTCCATTACTTCTAACCAAGTCTGTAATATTACTCAACTTACACTGCTTAGCTCAATAAATATTCTATGCGTCATTGATTTGTGCAATATAGCACACAAATATCCACTTTGTGCTCATGGCTGACCAATAATAAATACTTATATAAAAATGTTTGACAATAATTGTCTAATATTGTTTCCGCAGCACCAGCAAATTGTTAATGTTCATTACAATCAGCCCGATGCGAACGCTAAATACCTTGACAGTTGTTCTCGTATTTGTCCATATCAGCGTTTTAACGGCAGATGTGACGGCAACGTATGACGTAGGTCAGCAACGTATGACGACTCTCAGTGATACAAACGCTTCATCTATGACACATTGATTCAAACACGTGCCAGAGCGAGAAGTAGGTGCGCTCACAAGTCACATGGCGATTGTTTAGCATCGTATGGAAGCAATTAACATATACGAATGCGCACTAGCCCCTGTGCTGTTTTTATAAACTCAGACAATGCTGTCATATGGTTTATTGTAATGCCTAGCAGTTCAAATTAATCAGAGCATTACGCAATAGGAGGAAGGTATATTTTGCAGAAATAAAAACAAAACAAAGCAGTTCAGCTTTTAGGTAAGGAAACGCTCGTGCATCACATTGTGCATAAGCGTAACCAGAATTACCAAGAATATGATTTTATAAATACTCCTCTAGGATCACCCTGAAACAACAAATAACAATACAAATAATAATGTCATGGAGGCTCGTCGGTCTGCGGCAGTGCGCAACGGGCTGGAAGAATCGAATTGATGGCTCCGTTTGGTAAGGCCGGCTCATGGAACGTTGACTAACCATATTCGTGACTTTGCATTCCTTTGATGATTGCCTTAATATTGGAGCTTCAATACACAGTTTGGCCAAAATATTTTGCCTCTAACTAGCTGTTTGATGAAGTAAGTATTAACCGGTGCGAAGTGAAAGGCAATGCTTGACAATTAAATCCAATTTGACGTCTGGCAGAGGATCGTTTCAAGTTTGCTATCGCGCGTGGTACCATTTCTAAGGATTACAATATTTGGTATATTACAAAATACCAATGTTAAGCTTTATAAAACGTTAAAGCTTTGATAAGTTTCCCTTGGCGGTACTTCGACATGCTGTATAAATTTAGTAAATGCATAACAAGACATGACATGAACAAATGCAAACATATATCTACAAGCAAAAGTTTTATATCACATTACAGTAACCCCATGTTGTTCAACGCGATTGTAAACTTCGATTACCGGCTTCACGGGCCAACCGTGTCAAAAAATCCTTTGAATAAGTTGCGTCCCTATTTAAAAGCATTGGAACAATACTCGGTCTGATAAGCTGTGGCAGGTCATTCCATTAACACGCGGTAAACCTGTCGGTCTCTTAGGCCACACTCCAGCGCTAGAGGCATGCTGTGAATGTGTCGGCAATATTGGGCCGCTGACAAGGCATTCTTTATAACGATGTGGAATAGTAATGCTACATTTGCCCATCATAATTCATATGCTCCTTGATTTACGTGTTTTGTCTTTGTGATTCGTATGTCACAAGTGGTAGTATCTGGTGTTTGTCTTTATGTATATCGACAAAACATAAAAGCACAAACAAAATATGTTATAACAACGCAAACGTTCATTTAGTTGTTCTCCTCCGATTTGAATTAGCTGTCAAGGGATCCAACATGGTTGGTCTGTTAAACTATATAATGTTAAGTCGCGGCATTACATAAATACAAATACTGTAGAAAAGATGAAATAAGACGTAACCCTCTTATAATTATAGATGAGATAGAGGACGTGTGCTTGGAGTTGAACAACATTGACAGTGTTTGCATTATTGTATCGTTGGGCGAATTTCGTTTTAGATAGGGAATGTTGAGAGGCACCCTTTTCATGACTTTAAGTAATAAAAGCTGTTAATTAGTCATGCCTTACGGATGCTTGCTGCGATTGTGTTAATTTTTTTTACCTGTCACTAACTATAGCTCATTTACAACTGGCATTCATTATTATTGACTTGTGAGGCTGATAAGGACTTTGTGTTACATTCTATGTAACCTCCAGTATGAATATTGTTGTCCCAACTTTGCCATCAATTACTATATCGTATATGCTGTGTAGAGAAAAATTATGTATGCATGGGTGTATGTAAGAAAAAAAGGCCGCCTCTTTGTAAAGGCATAATTGGTCACGATAAACATCGGTACTCTATATTATTTCTAAATATTTTCAGTTTGATTATAATCAGCGCGTGAAATTGAGAATTTGGTATGTGGTCAATAAACGAAAAAGCGGAAGGCGTGCAAGACAAGCTGAAGAACCAGAACTGGACTAAGCGAGAAAAGGGCCTAAAAACACTGCTCAAATATTATCAATAAGTAGTTTGTTTTTGCTTTGTATTGAGTTTGCTTAATACAGGTGGTGGTATGGAATATAGTAAGGACCAGCGCATTGAACATATTTTGTTATACATAGAAATCTGGCTTCGAGCCAACATATGAAGTCGTGACTTTCATTGCGACCGGAAATATATGTTATACCCTTTCCGATATACAACAAATCTTGATTGATTGTATGCTTTGACAAATGTTTCACATATTTGTCCTACATAACTATTTTACCTAGGAATTTCTGATGATTATATACGCCTGTCACAGCAGTGAAAACAATTGCCTAATCTATTTTAAATCTCTGGTATTTGGAATTTATGTTAAATCTAGGATTATGATAATATTAGTACATATATATATATATATATATATATATATATATATATATATATATATATATATATATATATATATATATATATATATATATATATATATATATATATATATTTAAACATATTTATTAACGTAAATATATATGCCACTTGTATACAAATAAATATAAGAATATATGCATAAATAAATATAAGTATTTATATATGCGTATAAATATGTATATATAAATGTATGTGTGTATCCATATAAATATATATATATATATATATATATATATATATGTATATATATATATATATATATATATATATATATATTCATGCATATATATATGTATATATATACATATAAATGCACATATATATATATATGTATGTATACATACATATATATATATATAAATATATATATATATATATATATATATATACATTTTAATATGCATATATAAACTCAGGTTATAATATAAACACAAATACACACACATATATATATATATATATATATATATATATATATATATATATATATATATATATATATATATATATATATATATATATATATATATATATATATATATATATATATATATATATATATATATATATATGGCAATGTTTGCACAGCTTTGTATGCCTCCAGGATTGATGTTCTACACATGTAATAGTAAATACATAGGTAACAGAACTGCCCCTTAACGGCAGGTAATTCGCAATATCTAATGAGCTGCTGATGACAACGGAATCAACGAAAACCGCATTAACGCCCATAAACTGGTGTCACAGGTAGGACCAGATATATATGCATTCATACCCACAGTATTACATTATTGTATTCTCATACAACACCATCAGGCATGCCCTGGTGCTATAGATCCGGCTGATAACCGTGGATTTTCGCAAAGCTCGATTGACTATATGTAGATTGTTACATGAACATAACAAATACAACCAATCAATTCCGGCTTCTGAAGGCGACAACGTTTCAAAGAGATTGGACATTAAATAAATGACATGTCGCAACGCTGGGGTAGTCGAAAGCAATTTGTGTTATCCTCTCAAGCTATTATGCAAAATGCTTTTTTTTCACCTGCGCTTTACATATCATTTCAGATTCTACCTTGAAAAAATTGGACCAAACAATGTGTAATTCAAGACCATTTATGGTAATATATCCCGTCCTTGAAGAACTATGGCATGTTTGGTCTCCTGTGCATCAACAATGACGAAATGCGTGAATAAACCGAAAACAAGTGCAAATAGTGCGCAAACATTGCTCTCGTTTTACGTCACAATGCCTATGCCAACAACAATTTAGAAAAAGAGTTATCCATACCAGTACATTGTTAATGAACATTTGCAGCGTGCAGCTGCAGTGGATCCGCGGCACATTATGTTTTCTTGGCACATGCAAACCATTAGCAATAACCCATTAGCTATGTGTCATTTAGCTAATGACTCGTGCTTTAATTGCGCGCCATTAGTCTCCCTTAATTGCGGATGTCGTACTGATTTTGGTTATGTTGCGTGCAGCTTGACCTGGAAAATGACACATAGTGCATTTCAATGTACAGCTAGCCGAGGAAGATAGTGTCTTCTGTTAATCTTATCAACTGGCTCACAATCAGCTGAGGTAATCAGCTAATATGCGAAATATTGACAAGTGAAAGGACAGTTTTGCATATGACAAGTGCATTCTAATTATCTGCTCAACTTCAAGAGTGCCACCGGGTATATATAGAGGAAAGATTTCCCTTTTCTATGCTAGAAATCCACTTCACAACCAAAGTCAATAACAAGTTCATGACGATTCTTTGCTTCCGTTGAATTGGGAGTCGTATATTATCAACATCGAGAAAATAGGCTGTCGTCTTCAGTGAACTGTTACGTAACTAAACCAAAGGCGCAGAGAACGGGACACGAGACAACAAATCAAATGCTTTCCGATTTTGCGAAATATTCGGCCATATGATACGAATCACCCACCAAGCGATTTCACCTTCTGCCATTAGGTCGATGTTTTTCTATTATTTGCGTTCTCCACCTCTTTTACAACCGTGTGCAAATATATAATTGCGATATCAGGCATTCTAGCAGTGATTTTATTACCATCATTAACACAATTATACTTCGTTATACACTCTCGAACATGCTAGGTATGCACGAAAAGACCTTCTCTGGGATGGATCGTACGTCAATTATATATCGTATTTGCTCGTCTCTTTGTTTTTATGTTCGCAATTTCGTATAATTGCATCGGAAAACTGATGCAAAACACTCTTATTATCTTACGCTTCATCATCAGTACCCGGTGCAGTGGTGGTAAACAGTATTCTTCACCATCAACGGACATGCGCTCTGTTTGTTTATCTCTGTTTGTAATCTTCCGGTGAAGAACGTCTAATGTTATGTATATAACTTCAGCTTCTATACATTTCGAATAATCGATTTTTGATGTACGGACTTTACTTTCGCAGCGTTTAATCATTAGTGTAAGATTCGTATACTATATCACAAACTATTATTTAAATTCAGAACTATGGGCAACACAATTATATAGTCTTGAATGAGCATAATATACTGCCACAACTAACCCAATCATATATATAGGTAGCGTCTTTAAAGTATTAATGGCGTAAAATACAAATATTAATTTTTTGAGCAGCATTGTATCTATATACACATCTGGTAGCACCATGTGATTTCGCTTGGGATTTAAACACTAGTCGCGCTATATATTCAACATGATTTAAGGCTGGGTGTCATATCCACATGAACCATATATTAAATGTACGCGTGAACACAAACACTATTAAAAATAAGCCTGACTGAACAACATTTTTCACCGAGCTAGGAGAAAATGTTTCGGCCAACCCCATAAACCCAGCCCCGCCCTGCCTTCACGCGACCCCGATTGGGGAATTTATTCTCAAAGAATAAAAGGAAGGCTTTAACACCAATGTTATGGTATAGCAATGGTCTATGCAACGCTACTGCGACATGTTCATCCGGGGGCTTAACCCATGTTTGAACTTTGTTTGCACCTGACAGTAGCAAGTTGCCTTCATCGCTATCGGAGTGATAGATCAGCTTCATTTTATATATCACAGTAGATCTACTGGGATTAAAGGGCTGGTTATGGCTAAAATATGAATTTACCGGATCATTCAGAACGCGATATTCTTATCAATATCCTGCAGTTCTTTTTTATATCTTACACATAGTAAACAAGAAATAAGCAAAAACAAACACATTACGGAACTTCCTAACAACACGCCGAAGATGTTGTCACGGACGCCGTTGCTATTTGCGAACTAGCTGTCGTACTAATTTATCGCTATTTACAGACACTCATCAGCGTTTCTTGATCCATGATTTCTTGAGAATCTTTAAGTTTACTCATCCTTACATTTTCCATATGAAGGTCGACTTAGAATTCATTAGTTGTTTCTGTGTTGATTTTGAACCCAAAATGAGAAAATTGTGGCCGCGGTGGAATGCAGCCTCTTCGAGACGTTTCATCTGTGGTGGAATATATGGTAATGGGGTTTTAAGCTATAATCCTCCCTCGAAGACAATTAAGTCATTTACATATCAATAGCCTGTTGCCTGTACTGGAACTCTAGCTACCGCTTGTCCGCTTGGGAAAGGCTTCCGAATTTGCACTTGCCCGTTGACAAAATGGGCATGGCTGGTACTGCGGTAGTGATCAGTGTGGGGAGGTTCAAGTTTTATAAGTCTGTTCCACAGATAACGTATAGATTTGTCTCGTCAGGCTGCCATATGTAGATGTATGCCTGCCTGATAGTAGCTTGCACTTGTCAAAGACAATCATCGGGCGATACCCAGTACTCAGCCCTGACCTACTGTCGAATTTGCTTCATATAACTTTACCCTTAAGTCTTCCAGTCTGTATCATCATGGAGCGAATATGTGAGGCCCAGTACTGCAATAATTCGCATCTAACAGGACGTAGTGAGTTTTTTCCCCAAATAATTATGTGTATGTTTATGCAGGATATGAAGAGGAAATGATACAGAGCCTTCTTGAACAATACTCAGCTAGTCTTACCCTGCTCACGAATTGCATTGCAGCACTCCGGCCCAATGAACCAGGAGCACTTGCTGAAATGTATGACTATTCTAACAAGAAGGAGACTGAGAGGCAGCATATGGAGAGGTTTCTTCCTTAGATGAGTCATGTGGTAAGGTCAATAAAGGACAGTGAATGATGGTGGTGATGGGGATGGAGAGGTATGGTGATGGATTTGATGGTGGTGGTAGATATTGATATTTGCTTCTTTTTACAAGTTATTCTAAGCTCTGTTTAAGTCCAGCTTGTAACATTTGATTTTACCTGTCTGTTAACAGGTGCACAAAGACATAACTATTCTTTGTCATCATACTCACAAAATAAATTCACTTTCAGCATCAATGGTCATTTCAAACTGGTGATGTGTGATGACGAACAGACATTGGAGCTTACGATGCTATCGCCCAGATGGCACCACCGTGCATAGCGCACAGTGGGATTTGAACTTGCCACATCTGGGCAACCAGACGAACACCCGCGCTGCTAGACCACAGCTGCCGGCCCATCATCTTAAACATCATTTGTGAGGTTACCGTCACGATATTACCTCTCACGATGAAAGTGATGTTAAACAACAATATTAATCATCCAGCATGTGTATGGCTTAAAGTCCTAATTTGAATGATAAATGGGTCGAAGGTAAGCTAAGCTGTGTGAAACTCAAAAGCTGCTATATGCTTTCTCTTTGTGGTTTGCTGAGAACTAATCTTGTAAATATATATGCTGGACTGGTGTACATATTTTACCATTTCATTATCACGGACCAGTGAATAAGAACCAGACTTTTTTGGTAGTTGCGAGCAGAATTGAATAAGCATTACATTTATAATGTGCCCACAAAATTCAATCATGATGATTGCTGTGCAATGACACAGGATGGATAAAATAACCTGCCAAAAATAGTGATTGACTATAAACATACCGTTATTTGAGTAATACAACATATCGTGTACGAGATACAGGATATAGGAACAAGATGCATGTGTCCTGCAGGTATGTCATGATTTTGGAATTGATGCTTCCTATCATTTTATGCATATGGTATAATAAATAAGGTGGACAGCACTTAACGGAATTTTGTTGCTGGTTGTCATCATGCTTTTCCCCCCCTTATTATTTAAATGCTGGCAGTTTGAAACCAACATAAACTGATTCGTCCTTGAAAAGAACTTCTCTAATGTTTAGTACAGATCAGGCTGGCAGTGGCACTCTGTTATTTCTTCCTAATTACCCCCAGCACCATTGTACCAACCGCCGCTATGCCGTGGAATAATCTGCAATATAATGACTACATGAATATTTTTCACTGGGTATCATCTGAACCAGACCATTTTAAAGTAAACTCGCTCATGCTGAGTAGTTTCTTCTTGTACTTCTGGCAATTAGCACTATATGCTATTGCTAGTGTCCAGGGACACAGGCATCCAGAAAAATAATGTAATACAGGCCACACCCGTAGTTTTTACTTTCTCGAGAACTTGTGGAATTTCTTGACAGTATTATCTCTGTTACTGTTAGCATTGGCCCACATGAGCCACATGGGCATCAAGTACAGGGCATAAGTGCAATGAATAACTAGTTTTTCAGCCCCCCCCCCCCCCCAAAAAAAAAAAAAAAATAAACTGACATAAAACATGAATTCAAGAAGATGACTTCAAGCAAGACGTAAGAACAAATGTAAAATAAAGAGTAAAATATCTCCAAATTGTCGGAAATTGCTTGGATTGAAATATGTACCATTATCAAGAGCTGTTACCCAGTCGGCACAATCTTTTGAAATAATATTCAAGTTATTGCAAAAACGAAATATCGAGTGAAATGCCCATTGAAATTAGTCGCAGTTTTTATTTGCGACAATGGTTTACATTAAATCAAAAAAAGGCACAATACGATATTTTTTATCGGTAACAGGACAGACGAATAGTGAATCAATCATTGATAACCATAAAACGGACCTGAAATCGGTGCAGCCCTGTGTTGCAAATTGCCTGTATTATCGCTCGGCCGCCCGGGAAGCCATGTATGGAAGTAACGTAGGCTGTTTGGCTCCACTGAGACAAAATATAGCTCGAGTCAAATGACAGATAAGATTCATAGTTGGTCTCAAGCGCAACACCTGTTTTTAGATCAGGCTTAATTGCATTTTACAATGATAGAATTTTAAGTTTGTGCTGTCATTTCTTGAAAAATATATGGTAGTTTTGATGCCTCTCGGGTTTTTAAGGGGATGTATAGCGGACGGTTTTCGTGGACAAAAGCGTAAATGTACTGTCATAAATGGATCCACAGTTTTGGTGTACATGCAGTAATGTCAGCATTTGTTAGACTACACAAGAATTTAGAATTCAGCTCTATCTGAACGCGGTGTTTGTAATCGCACAGTCTAGATAGCTCTAGGTACCTTACAACCGAAGGTTTTTTCACAGTGAATAGGGCCATTAAGTATAGCAATTTGTTGGTAGGCCGCAACCTTTACTGTAGCCTTAACGCTTTCAATTCAACACACAGTCACTCACTGTCCACATAATAAGCAATGTACTAAATGGTACAGATTTCACTAGTTCGATATCTACCATATCTGTAATGAATCCGATGGTCACAATATATTAAACACATTGCGTCCAATAGAAAGGCTTCAATTTCTTTAAAGAGTTATAATAAAACTGTTCAATCATTAGACTTCTTTAAGAGATTTTATAACTATTTTTGTTGCCCTTGCTCAGTGTGTTTATTAAAGCTCAACCAATTCTCGAGCTTACACTCTTAACCATTGGATAGTGGTCAATGTCCGTTACAATATCATAGCTTTGATAGTATAAAAAATCCCACACGGCTGTATATGCGGAGGCGAAGCTCTTGAATACAATGTTAGTATCTCGCAGAATTAAAAAAACATGTAGTATTTGTTAGAAACTGAAATGTTTTGATAATTTGAATAAAAAGCCCACATTATGAAGAATTTTTTATAAAAATCAAATTTTCCACCCCCCATGTCTCCCCATCCCCTCGAAATCCAATTTGTTTGATCGATTGCCTCTCTCGCTCCTCATTCTCGTACACCTGTATACCCTTTCCATGCAAAAACCTTCCCCCATCCCCCGTCCTCCTTTAATTCCACCCCATTCGCTTCTTTCAGTGTGACATTTTATATTCTCTACAACCTATCACCCTCCCGATTCCATGCATTTCCGTTTTGATTTTCCTTCTTCCCAACGTTCCCATCCTATTTCATCTCAACCCCCACCCCCACTACCCCTTTCACATCCCGACCCCGCCCCGCCCTGCCCCGCCGCGCCCTGCCCCACCCACCATGTACCACCCTTGCCTCTCTTAACTTTAGATTGCGTTCAAAAACCCGGACTAACAGCCCCACCCGTAACCCAAAACACCGGACCCCTTCAATGTACAGGCTCCCCCACCGGCTACAAAGTACACGTTCATTGATTCATCTCTCCCCACTTCTGCTGGCCAACCACAATCAGCAGCTGTCAATGATAGTGAGAACAGAGTATATACATAGTTCACTTATTTAGTATTTGGCTTTTTCAAAATATAAATTCTCTAACTGCAATAACCATTTGATTAAATGTAAATCAAGTATATACGCGATGCAGGTGTGGAGTGTGAAAAGAGAATCACTGGTAGGTGTATGCATTTATTGTTTCAATTATCCATACAAGAATTGGTTATATCATCAAAACGCCCAGATAAAATATAATTGGTCCATAGCATCCACATGTATGCTTGATTTTATTCAGCTGACCAGTCAGAACTCAGTAGTCTTGTTGGTGAGTGTGTACTTTTATTAGCTCTTTCATGATAACACAACTAGAATGGAATGACATCATTATAACCTGGTACAAACTTGATTTGATTCAGATGACAAACAAATCGAAATATCAGTTGGTAAGTGCATGCTTTTATTGGTTATGTAATATTTTGGTGAACCACATACTAACCTTTAGGTTGTTGGACTATTAAATTGACCCAAAAAACATAAGTTTTGATCCATATTCAACAGAATCACCCTTTTATGGCTTATACTGAAAAAATGCAATCTTCAGATGGGGTGAATGGATATCCCGAATAAACCAGGAAAATTTGTACATGTATATACAAGGTATTGTGTTTGTTTAGTCATCAAATTTCTTGTATATTTGTCAGCTCCTGGAATTGCACAGTGGGAAGAGAAAGTGTCAGAAGATGACATCCCACTAAGTTTGTTAAGATTTGTCGCCATTTGTCTCTATTTTTTATTTTTGCAAAATAATCACACATACGCCGGCCAATGGGGGCACTGGACCAAATTTGCTGCGGGGCAAATGGCGACTTCTTCCGTGAACTGAGCTCTGTAGTTCTGGCTGAAGTTGCAAAAAAGTGGTCAAATATTCGTTAAGAGGGTCTGCTCACGGCGAGTGAGTGTGTTGAGAATAAATATGGACGTTTTCCCACCGAATCGAGCTGTTTGGGGTGAGTTGACATGGGGTTGGGAGTAATTTTCGGAAGTTTTCCACCGGGGTTGCGTCCGATCGTTGTTTCACTTTGGTTTTTTTTTTAATAGTAGGGGGTCATAAGATCGATTATATAAATATTTCTCTCTTTGTTCTAAGATCTATCGGGTTTATAGATCGATAAATATTTATATTTCTATCTTCAACCAACCTTCTGATACGTATCCCTGTGGTGAACGCAGCCGCCTAAAGACATAAAACTGCTAGAATGTGGGAAAGAAGGAACAGGGAGTGAGGCTGTAGAACCTTTTGCCAGGCCAAGTTGTATGTTTGGAAAAGAGGTTGATTTATAGGTTAAACTATTGACAATAGATAAATTTGAGGACAATACCGCGACAGTAACGATACAATGAGGGAAATGTCGATGGTCCATTAGATAAGCAAAAAAACCTGCTCTAACCTGAAATGATTTCTCGAATAATTCAGCTTTTAATTAAGCTACACAAAGGAAACTACGTTTCTTTGGTTCTCTTGAACCATTAGAAATAAATTTCCAAGAATTCCTACATAAAAATGGGTTAGCAAATCGACTCGGGTAGTTTTGTTTCACTATAGAATAAATATGACTTATAAGAATTATGACTTTAGAGTGAATATTTGCTTGTTTTTGTTTCGTTTTAGCTCTTTGAAACAAGTTGAGCTTTTGCTCCTTCTTGACAAGGTAGTACTCGATCGACTGTTTGGTTATTTGATTGTCTTTTTTGTCAGTGTCGTCAACCTTCTTCTCCACAACGACCGCTCTTAGCCAATAGCAAACTGTTCCACAAATTCGACGTTATACTGGTGATCTGAGGATCTCTGCTGCGGATCACAGATTGCACAATATCGTTGCATTCAAGGCTATAATCATTCAAGACTGTAAGCATTAAAGGCTATATCTTTAACTTCATATCATGGATTAGACACCGGACTCGCATATCCGTCTTGGGGCATTTTGGTGGGGTATGTCCTTGGGGGGGAGGACACTTATTCTAGATAGGGGAGTGCCGCGGGACCTCAAAAACCCATACCCGTCGTACAAGGTCAAAATGGCCAAAAGCATACTCCGTCGTACAAGGTATCATGCGAATGTAAAAACCCGTCGTACAGATTGAAGCTGAAAAACATACCCCGTTGTACAAGTATGAGGCCCAAGAAACCCGTCGTACAGGTCAAGAGGCTGAAAACCTACCCCGTCGCGCGGCACATATATACTACCTCTATACACTTAAGTGCCCCCCGGGAGCACACCAAATTGGACCAAAATACTTGTATAACATTCAAATGAAATAAACATTGAGATATTAGAGCTGAAAAAAGGTTTAGTTAGTCCCTTACAAAGCGCATATTGACCGAACGGTCTTTTTGTCTTAACCAAGCATCACCCAATGAACCTCAGAGGCTATATTCATGAATATTTGCGTAGAAAGTTAGTCCATCCAAACTATGTGTGTAGCGGCATTATCATGGGCCAAATAGAATTCTGGTTATATTATTGCAAACGAAAAATATTCGGCGTTTGAAAGCAGTTGAAAGATAAAGTTTTGCCAAAATAGTTCAAAATTTATAAACCCTACAGGGTTCGGAACCTCACATTGCAATCTTCATACTTCTTGTCTTTGGGCGTAATGAACAAGAACAAGATCAATGATCCATTATAACATCACATACAAAGGGGGCCATACGTTTCGGGGTCAATACAATATGATAATTGAAGTAGCTTCAGATGAGCATCTTAATAATAATTACCGATTCATTCAATCGAAGAAAATTTTTCACATTGGGAGGATGCCGCAAGTTAATATGTTGCAGTATCCTTCGCGTATTAACATACCCATGTTGCATTGATATACCTGGTCTTTCTTAAAACATCATCAGCAATTCTAATCATCATTTGAACTGTTGCCTCTGTCTATCAGTATTATGTTTCCAATGTTGATTGGTGTGAAGTTCTGTAAACGAAATGTTCCCAGTAAACGAAATGCAGAACCAGTTTTATAAATCGATCAGGAATCACACGGTGAGTTGGCAATAACACCTCAGATTCCATTACCATAGCTCACGCACATCAATGTATCAGGTCGAAACAGGGTCATCTATGTCTACTTTGGCAACTCGAATCCCTTCTTGTAATGTACAGGCGCTTCTTTATCTGAACAATGACAGCACACCACAGCCCCAACAGCAGTATGGATTCAAATACCGCGAGCAATTTACTTGGCTGTTAATTTCTTGGATGGCCCAAGACAGCTATGATCCGTCCATTTTGAAGAGTCAAAGGCAGCTGATAATAATAGTTCTTTCTGGAGATCATCATTTCTGTTGGTTGCACCCTCTCGCTGTTAATGGTAAATCTGATCACTCTACTGCACAGTTTATCTGCTAAGCTACCTCTGCCCTGACCTTAGCTTATCTCTGTCATCATAACTATCACATACCTTCCTCCAGTCAAATCAGAAGATATGGACCTTGTCCGGTACCAAGCGGACAAATGTCTCAGAAGATCAGAAGAAGTATGCAGAGTGAATCCTGAAAATGATTTGGAGCGACATTAACGGGTTTTCCCTCGTAAATGAGATGAAGAAATGAAACCAATTTGAATAAAACTGACACATCGAAACTTGAGTAGGAGTTGGAGATGGCCTGGAAGGCCGCAAAGGAAGACCGGCCAAGGAAGGAGAAGAAGGAGAGAGAAGAAGAAAGGGTAAAGGCGAGGGGAAGAGCAATATGATAGGCGTTAATACTTAACAAGGTTTTAGAGGGAATGAAGTATTGTCTAATCAGTATTGAGGCAACAGAGCGTGATCCATTGCTTGAGTGACGTATAGGCGCTGCTGATGAGTGAACGACAGATAGCGCTGGTAGCAGTCGGAGCGACAGCTACCGTGATGTTGAAGCAGGTCGGGAGAGAATATGTCATTGGTAACTTTGAACTTTTGTGTGTTGACGGTTAGCCGATGGAACTCGAATTGATGGTAAGGCGACAAGTGCCACCTGCCAAGATGGTCGGCACGTTTATTATGTATCCCGCAGATCCAAGAGGCGCGAATAGAGCAGCTGTGTGTTGCTTCTACAAACCACAACTCTCGTAGCAAACGCTGTATGTAAGGTGAGCTTTGACGACCAGACTTCATAGCGTGTGATACGGCGTCGTTATCCACTGCTATGACTATGCGTTGACGCTCTAATAAAGGCCCCACAGCTTACTGATGTCTAACTCCTGATCTAAGATGTGAACCGGGTACGGGGTGTGGTTATATCTGCCTTTGAAGTAGCCGCCGCACCCAGTGAGGCAACTGTCTGACGACAGATGCTCGTCGGAAGCTCCCCATCGAGGTTGTTGAATTAAACTGCAGGCGTTGTAAGTTTTGACAAAGTTGAACCACAAATAAACGTCTAACTTGAACTCGGATCAAGTTTTATATGGAATGTGCGCTGTTTAATGGCGTTGATGATGCGAGTGACGAAGCGGCGTCAAGGCTTGATGACTTTGGCTAGGTGCATGAGCACTCCTAGGAGAGATTGTAGCGACCGGAGGGAACAACAGCTTTTATCCAGCCATGGAAGTAACTCCTGTTTAGCTGATCTGATTTTGACGCGGGAATCCTCAACTCCATTGCTATCGTGTCTATCTCGATTCCGAGAAAGACCATGCAGGAGCTAGGCGGGCAGCATTTGGTTTCATTAAGTTGCAGACCTAGGGTGCCTCTCAGGACCCTGCGTAAGCTGTCGTATGCGATAGAGGCATTTGAAGCGCCGTGACATGAGCCGAAGTCGTACAAATAGTTAATTGCTGTAAATCCGTATATTTTTGTGTACAGAACAACTGCAGCGGAGGACATGCATTGACAAATTTAGTGCAGGAGAGCGAATACCAAAAGGAAACACTAGCTCTATATATTTCTCGCCGCGCCAGTGCAGAGGCCGTATAATTGCCAGATAATGAGGCACAAGATGTTGCAATTCCTATTTGACCAACGACGAACTCCGGAATGGTCAGTTGATCGTAACTGACTTCTGTCACGCCGGCTCTGTTTACGAATTGTTCAGGAGACGAAATTTTGAGACCTCGAATATTGAGAGGCGTTTGATGTTGAGAGTAGATGGGAGCTGGTAGACCCCAGGATGAAATCTGAGACTGACCTTGAGGCAGCGGCAGGGAAGGTGAAAATACGTCTGGAAATGTAGTTTAGAGTGTGTATCCGGTTGAGTTCGGCTGCTGTAACGGGTCAGGGTATGAGAATGGCGCCCTTGTCGCTGAAGCAACGGTGACCGATGGAGTCGAGGTACGCATCGTGGAAGGTGTGGAGAACGAAAGGTAGTGAGGCAACGCCGTAGGGAGTCGAATAGCTAACCTGGATTGGCGTCGCCGGCAATGCTGATTCGAGCTCTCTCTCCATCTCGGCAACCCTTTGTCGACGGAACTCAAGATCTGACTGGAGGGCTCGGAGCCTCATTTTTTTATCGAGCCTTTCCTCCTGGCGTCTCAATCGCTCTATTTCGCTTTGCAGCAGTAGCTCGTTTCGATTGTCTTCGATGAGCGGGGAAGCCACGGAGCTCAAAGAAATCGAGGTAACTGCACCTACCCTGCTGACAGCAAACGACACAGTACAAGTAACCGTGGTCGAAGTCGAAGTTTTGCTCGTAACGGAGGCCATAGTGTATTTAGGACCCCACGGTTTGGTGTGACCTTTCAGGGGTGAAAAACAAGAGCTGCAAAGCCTTGATGCCATTAATATACGAAGAAGGACAGCCGAGTGAAGCGAGTCCTGGCTCAGTGGAAAGTGACCACGAGAGGCTGCGCGCGGGTATAAACGACGATGAAAGTCGTAAAATCTGCGGGAGGTGACTGAGACAGAAAAAGGACGCACGAGGAGGAGAACAGAGAGAGCGCCAGAGGGCGATAACGCGAGAGAGGGAGGGGCTAATTACTTGCTATTAAAGACTCAATAGCACGATACTTCTTGGTTATTTTCTTGGTTATTTATACTTATGCACACTCCTTCGTATATAAGAATATAGTTGCTGCCTTGTAGTTGCTTGAGTGGGGACACTTGCCAGAGACAACACACGAGTCCAGGTTAAGGGTTCATGTTGGTTTATTCAAGTTTAGCGTATTAGCTTTTCTGGAATCTCGGTCAGAATCTTGTTCAGGTAGGTAGGTAGCTCTCCCTGAATTCCGGCGAGTCCAGCTATTTTATTGGGGTTCAACTATAAGCACGACATGTTTACACTAGCCCGGGTCAACCTCCGCCCTTAAGACGGGGGTGTGACCCTGATAAGTAGTCTTGGCTGATAAACTAGCGTAATCCAATGCCCTGGACCCCATCAACAGCTGACCTCCCATTGGTTCAGATAAAGCCGGCCTCCTTTCCCAAAGGACTAGGCCCGGCGATCTACATGGGGCGTGGACTTGTAAGGTCATTGGCCGATGTGAACGGTATGTGAACAAATATAAATCATTTTGAAATAATTGATTGGTTTGCTACAACAATTAAATTAATAAATTACTTGCACACATTTCTAATAAAAAGTCAGATTGTTTTTCATAAATAAAATGAAGAAAACTTTTAGCAAAAATAAAGCTGCTTCTTTAATTGGACGATGAACAAGACATACAAAATTTGAATAAATGATAAATACATGCAACCTCCCATCTCCCTTCACATCCTCTAATTCTTCTCCAACCATACAGCACACAACATAATGGGGATACATAGAGATTCATTTTGATTCACAACCATCACAATAAAGAATTCATTTCAATCAATAATAGCTCCTTTTCAGATAAGATAAGACTTCAAAGTATTACATACAGCAACAAAGAAATAATTCCAATTCAATGAATTTAATGCTTTCTTAAACAATAATTGTCTGAAATAAGGGAAATTTTCAGTTTGCAAATTAAACTAAACGCATACAAAAATAATAACAGAATGGAATTTCATCCTTTTAATTTAACATCAATGACTTTAAAATATTCAACTCGTTCTTGAACTAAATGGACTCATAAATACAGAGAGTTCTCAGTTTGCAACTTAAACTATAAACACAAATATAGTTTTTACTGAATTGTCAGAACTCACATATAGTGAATTGGATTCCTATTCAATGATTGCAACATATAAATTACATCATAAATCATACCTCCGCCCGCAGAATCCATAATCTGATAAGAGAGGATTTGCTTTGACAGATGCAAGACTTAAGTTTCTTATCCTGTCTGATTAATTATTTCAGATATTTAATTAATTACTTACGGCCTCCCATTTCCACTAAACACAGCTGCCCATTACTCTCCAAACATACACACACAAATGAAACCAGCAGCCAAAATGCACTATTATCCTCCTATATTGATACTATTGGTCCTTATCTAAATATTGTCAAAGAAAACTATAAAAAATCCTACTTGTTCTTGAACATCTACAGGCCGACTTGGAGTATCAAGTATATTGGATTCAATCATGCTAAATTGAAAATACCTGACAAAGTATATTATGCTACCAAATTTGTACATTAGCTTCAACAATTTCCTCTCGACCAACATAAAGTAACTACATAGGTCACAATCACATTTTCTTACATACACTTCTTTTCAACGAAGATTTTTTTGGGTGATGGTGGTCAGTTGTTAGTATTTATAATGTCAGTGATACTGTACGAGTGCTTCACACCCCGACACACAGGTGTAAGGTAAGGTAAGTATAGGTGTAACGGCACACCATCACTCATGTGTAATATGGTGTCAAGAAAGGTTAATAGATAAGTTTAACCAGATTAAGCAGCTGCCTTCTAGGATAACTGAAAATGGATATCGAAAAGATAAAAATGAAAGCGATTATCCTAAGGTAAGTCGCCACCAGCCCGTTGACTGGACCAGGCCTTTCCAGCCTCTCGTCTAAGTGAAATCCGGGCCACAGTGGTGTGTTGCATATATGGCCCTTGCAAGAACCACTCAGCTCAACCACCAGGAACCCATTGTCCACCGACACAAGTCACAAATGGGTGAGTGGGTGAGAATATGGTTTAACGGCACACCAACACGTATATGTTATATGGCGCCTAGAAAAATTAATAGACAAGTTTGACCTGATTAAGCAGCCGCCTTTCAAGATCAATGGAAAAAAAGAGGGACATACAAGTAGATGATGTTGAAAAAGATAAAAATGCAAATAGTATCCTAGGGCAAGTCAGCCGATTGACTGGACCAGGCCATTCCAGCCTCTCGTCTAGGCGAAATCCGGGCCAGAGTAGTGTGTTGCAGATACGGCCTTCAAAAGGACCGCTCGACTCAACCACTTGGATCCCATTGTTCACTGACACGAGTCGCAACCCACGGCCAACAGGTTGCCCCCTATTAGTCGCCTCTTACGACATGCAGGGGGATACAGTGGTCCTATTCTACCCCCGGACCTACATGCGTGTATCGATCAGTAACGCTTCTCTGCCGGTGAGTGTCGTTCTCTAACACGTCCGTCAACCATTATTTAATTTGTCTTTGAAATAGACAGATCATTACCATGGTACCATGTATTATATTCAATGGCGACTTATATTAAGACCAGACATGGAAACTTTGAAACTAGCTTTCAATCTTGCATATTCCACATGTTCTGCTCAATAAACTTGTCATTGTCATGAGCTTAATCAGTTATCATTTTATCAAGGAGGGGTAATGTGAAAGTGGTGGGGGTAATATGAAATCGGATTCAGGCTATCCTTGGGGGTAACTTGAAATCGATTTCAGATTACCGGGGGTAACTTGAAAGGGGGGTTAGCTTGAAGTCTTTACACCGGCACTGGCATCCAGGCTACAACTTCATCATCACTTTGGCCTAGACTACATTAATAACATAATTTACATACAGGCAAATAACTAATATACCAAGTAGGGAAGTGGGGAACTCTTGCGACACCAGCACGATCGTGCGTCCAAGGTTAATTCGCGTCGGTTTGGCTTACCACCGTTTGTCACCAATGGAATCAGCGGAACGTTATCGACCCGGGGTACTATTTTTCCTGTATGGAATACACAGCACCAACACCTATCCGATATTTACAAGTAGACAAACAACACTGCGTTGTCATTGTTCTGAAGGAGATGTATCGAGCGACCCATGGCGTTTGACATAGCCACACTTGCCCCGACTGCACATTCCAATATAAATCAACTCATGATATCAGTTGAATTTGTAAGCATTGTACAGCATCCCTTCCCTCCCACGGCTCCAGAAACGTAACCTGAATCGCCTAGATTATTCAGAGCCGCGCGGAAACGAGGTCAGATCGCGCAGAGCGGTTGCTATGCAGCGGTCAAGGGACCGAAGACAAATGACCGGTACTGGTGAGGTAACTCATCATATTATAATGATTGGAATGTCGTTAATAATATTAAACAAAAAAGCTAAACAAATGTAATTTGACACTAGAATAGTACTAACATTTTTCAGTTTTTTAATTGACTATTTTTGGCATGGACGCACACTATGTAATTCCGTTCACCTGACCTTGATTACAAAACGTAGTAACCCCTCCGCCGAGAGGCGCGCAAACTAGTGGGAGCATGAAAGAGCGTAAAATGGTCAAAATATATATACTGAAACTCCCGATCACTACATATAAAGATAATTCACGCCTTTGCATGATGGTCAATTTTTAAGAATAACACTTGCAGGCTTTACTGAGTATTTCGAAAACTTATACCCCGTATATTTGTTATAATTCGCAAAACACTGACTGTCGCCCAACCGTCGCGTTGACAACAATTTGGGTATATATCTGAAAGCATCAAAGTTGCAATAAAACCAATGTCGCTGCTTCTAGAATAACAAACTGATCAGCAGACCTAAGTAGTACTCAAACTACAGTTTGTCACAATTTGGAGCAAATATAAACAGACACGGAATTGACAGAAAGCGTTAAACTTTGGGAAACACCAGATATAAGGGTTGGGAGAGCAATTGGCCCCCGACCCTTGTGAAATTGTCGCCCAACTGTCGCATTTGAGCATATATATATATATATATATAGATATATATATATATATATATATATATATATATATATATATATATATATATATATATATATATATATATATATATATATATCTATATATATATATATATATATATATATATATATATCTCTCTCTATATATATCTCTCTCTCTATATATATCTCTCTATCTCTCTATCTCTCTATATCTCTCTCTATATATCGCGATGAATGCATATATGTGCTTATATATATATATATAGATGAATATATAGAGGCTCTACATATATTCGTTTATATATATATATCTGTCTATATCTATATAAAGAGAGAGAGAGGGAGATATGAATCCTCTCTCTCTCCCTGAATATATATTTCATATATCTTTCTCTCTAAAGGGTATATAATAATAAATATAATATATAGGGATAGAGCAAGAGAAGAAATATATCTCAGAGAACTTCTCAAGGAGAGATAGAGAGATATTAGGAGAGATAGATAGATGGATTTCTATATAGAGATAGGATATATATCTCTATATCTCTAGATACATATATATCTCTATCTCTGTATCTATCTCTCTATATATCTCTCTCTCTATCTCTCTCTATCTATCTATCTATATCTATCTATATATCTCTATCTCTCTCTCTATATATATCTCTCTATATATATCTATATATATCTATATATGTATATGAGTATATATGTTGCAACTGTCATGGGATATTAACTGTTGTATGAGCTAATGCCTCGGTCTGTCGCGGACCGAATGTCGTCGTCATCTTATAACGGTGAATGACACTATGGAAACATTTGGCACAATACACCTCATGCAATTAAACTTTGTAGTGCAACAGTTTTGGTTACACGGTGTGGAAAGTGTGAAGTCGAGTCATAAAGAGTGGCTAGGCAGTTGCAGTGACCCTGCGTTACAGTTAACAGTTGCAATGTTAT
This sequence comes from Urechis unicinctus, assembly GCA_034190875.2. NCBI lineage: Eukaryota > Metazoa > Annelida > Polychaeta > Xenopneusta > Urechidae > Urechis > Urechis unicinctus. The sequence goes on along the minus strand of CM067345.1, from coordinate 18,191,699 downwards.
ACCAATTGACAAAGGCCTTTCCACCCGGGAAGTGAATGTTCTAGCATATATCTCTGGCTATATTGCCCGGAAATTAAGTTGTGTGCAAAATGTAGAAACACAATTTCTGTAGTCAATGCCACACATGACCCGAAGAATTACCGAAGTGCAAAGGAAGGGCTCGTTTTCCCAAGCAAATCACTAGTAGATGCATTATGCAGGCTTAAGGAGCATTGCCACAAATTCATTGACACAGTATTATACAGTAAGCAAGTGAGAGCCAGGGTTGTAAAAATTCTAGCTAAAGAGGTCTCATTAGAGTAACTCCAATGTGAATCATCCAATGTGAACCATATCATATTTCTGTAATATGTATTATGGTGAACATCAGGTTGCATCACTCCCCAAGAGAGGCTGACTCTAAGTTAAGGGACCATAAGGAGAGAAAAAATCGTAAGACATTTTTACACACATGAGTCGGGTACCTTATTTTAACAAGATCTTTGGGCACATCACGGTGACTTGAGAGGGATCAAGCTTGCCTCAGCAAACAATAGTTTGCCGTGACCGCCAAGTATATGCCAGAAGACAGCCACGGGTGTAAGGTGTCAGACACTACAAGTTTATTTATAGCTGGAAAACCTTTGATGCCTCATCCCATAGCAAGAAATAGTTCCACTACAAGCTGTCAGAGAAAGGCATATCTAATGGTGACAACAAGAAAGTACAAACAGTCTAGGAGGCGCTTGTATGTCTCAACACAAGCAACTACCACGATCGATACCTGTAAACCCATACTCTCCTCCTAATGCGTTCTAGACCGTCCGCAATTTTAACAGCGACAGAATGGTGTGAATCCTGCCCAGTATTATGCGAATACAGCATCGTACCAAAGATCTTGTTTTAATAAGATACCCGACTCGGACGTTTCCGTTGTGAAGCTCGCGACCAGCGCGCCACCTAGTTTCGTGGAGCTAAAATGTAAACAAAAGCGCATGGCTGAACGGTAATATAAATACATACCAATAAGACGTCGTGCATGGATACCCCAGGCCTAGCCCCGATCGGACGGTGGTATAGATATATACTCAGACGTCCTGTAGGACTGTCTATCCTGATTTAAACCCCGGTCGGACGTCTAGTCTACCTCTATTTGATTTTGAAAGATTATTCTGAATGATATTGTTTTTAATGTGGTCATCTTTGAGAAGGAATATAAGAAGTTGATTTGTAGACATGCTCATGTTTTCCCGAATGAATTATAATGATTGGTCACCCAGACGCACCTCCACCTAATCAACAAACTCCATTGTCGGTTGATGGGATGCCCTGTGCAGACGTATCATTTTATTATGTAGTACTATTAAATGTATTCTTGGTTATTTCTAATAACAATATGATAACGGATTATTTCAGGATATAGCATATGCTCACACACACACACACACACACACACACACACACACACAACACACACACACACACACACACACACACACACACACACACATATATATATATATATATATATATATATATATATATATATATATATATATATATATATATATATATATATATATATATATATATATATATATATATATATATATATATATATATATATATATATATATATATATATATATATATATATATATATATATATATATATATATATATATATATATATATATATATATATATATATATATATATATATATATATATATATATATATATATATATATATATATATATATATATATATATATATATATATATATATATATATATATATATATATATATATATATATATATATATATATATATATATATATATATATATATATATATATATATATATATATATATATATATATATATATATATATATATATATATATATATATATATATATATATATATATATATATATATATATATATATATATATATATATATATATATATATATATATATATATATATATATATATATATATATATATATATATATATATATATATATATATATATATATATATATATATATATATATATATATATATATATATATATATATATATATATATATATATATATATATATATATATATATATATATATATATATATATATATATATATATATATATATATATATATATATATATATATATATATATATATATATATATATATATATATATATATATATATATATATATATATATATATATATATATATATATATATATATATATATATATATATATATATATATATATATATATATATATATATATATATATATATATATATATATATATATATATATATATATATATATATATATATATATATATATATATATATATATATATATATATATATATATATATATATATATATATATATATATATATATATATATATATATATATATATATATATATATATATATATATATATATATATATATATATATATATATATATATATATATATATATATATATATATATATATATATATATATATATATATATATATATATATATATATATATATATATATATATATATATATATATATATATATATATATATATATATATATATATATATATATATATATATATATATATATATATATATATATATATATATATATATATATATATATATATATATATATATATATATATATATATATATATATATATATATATATATATATATATATATATATATATATATATATATATATATATATATATATATATATATATATATATATATATATATATATATATATATATATATATATATATATATATATATATATATATATATATATATATATATATATATATATATATATATATATATATATATATATATATATATATATATATATATATATATATATATATATATATATATATATATATATATATATATATATATATATATATATATATATATATATATATATATATATATATATATATATATATATATATATATATATATATATATATATATATATATATATATATATATATATATATATATATATATATATATATATATATATATATATATATATATATATATATATATATATATATATATATATATATATATATATATATATATATATATATATATATATATATATATATATATATATATATATATATATATATATATATATATATATATATATATATATATATATATATATATATATATATATATATATATATATATATATATATATATATATATATATATATATATATATATATATATATATATATATATATATATATATATATATATATATATATATATATATATATATATATATATATATATATATATATATATATATATATATATATATATATATATATATATATATATATATATATATATATATATATATATATATATATATATATATATATATATATATATATATATATATATATATATATATATATATATATATATATATATATATATATATATATATATATATATATATATATATATATATATATATATATATATATATATATATATATATATATATATATATATATATATATATATATATATATATATATATATATATATATATATATATATATATATATATATATATATATATATATATATATATATATATATATATATATATATATATATATATATATATATATATATATATATATATATATATATATATATATATATATATATATATATATATATATATATATATATATATATATATATATATATATATATATATATATATATATATATATATATATATATATATATATATATATATATATATATATATATATATATATATATATATATATATATATATATATATATATATATATATATATATATATATATATATATATATATATATATATATATATATATATATATATATATATATATATATATATATATATATATATATATATATATATATATATATATATATATATATATATATATATATATATATATATATATATATATATATATATATATATATATATATATATATATATATATATATATATATATATATATATATATATATATATATATATATATATATATATATATATATATATATATATATATATATATATATATATATATATATATATATATATATATATATATATATATATATATATATATATATATATATATATATATATATATATATATATATATATATATATATATATATATATATATATATATATATATATATATATATATATATATATATATATATATATATATATATATATATATATATATATATATATATATATATATATATATATATATATATATATATATATATATATATATATATATATATATATATATATATATATATATATATATATATATATATATATATATATATATATATATATATATATATATATATATATATATATATATATATATATATATATATATATATATATATATATATATATATATATATATATATATATATATATATATATATATATATATATATATATATATATATATATATATATATATATATATATATATATATATATATATATATATATATATATATATATATATATATATATATATATATATATATATATATATATATATATATATATATATATATATATATATATATATATATATATATATATATATATATATATATATATATATATATATATATATATATATATATATATATATATATATATATATATATATATATATATATATATATATATATATATATATATATATATATATATATATATATATATATATATATATATATATATATATATATATATATATATATATATATATATATATATATATATATATATATATATATATATATATATATATATATATATATATATATATATATATATATATATATATATATATATATATATATATATATATATATATATATATATATATATATATATATATATATATATATATATATATATATATATATATATATATATATATATATATATATATATATATATATATATATATATATATATATATATATATATATATATATATATATATATATATATATATATATATATATATATATATATATATATATATATATATATATATATATATATATATATATATATATATATATATATATATATATATATATATATATATATATATATATATATATATATATATATATATATATATATATATATATATATATATATATATATATATATATATATATATATATATATATATATATATATATATATATATATATATATATATATATATATATATATATATATATATATATATATATATATATATATATATATATATATATATATATATATATATATATATATATATATATATATATATATATATATATATATATATATATATATATATATATATATATATATATATATATATATATATATATATATATATATATATATATATATATATATATATATATATATATATATATATATATATATATATATATATATATATATATATATATATATATATATATATATATATATATATATATATATATATATATATATATATATATATATATATATATATATATATATATATATATATATATATATATATATATATATATATATATATATATATATATATATATATATATATATATATATATATATATATATATATATATATATATATATATATATATATATATATATATATATATATATATATATATATATATATATATATATATATATATATATATATATATATATATATATATATATATATATATATATATATATATATATACATAAATCAGTACACAAGGCAACCAATAGAAGGTCGACTTAAGCTTAATGAACATTAAATCATGCGGTTCGGTTATTTACAAACGGTAGACAATGCATCATGGGGTTTGTAGTAATGTCTAGCGCGTCATATGAATTTATACATTACATAATCAATCTTCAATGATTGCAGTGCATCTGATTATGTGTTCCTAAAATCAACATGAAATGTGTGCATAACTAACGTTATATCAGGTACATTCGTTTTTGTCCGACCTCTGATCGTCCATAATCACCAACCTGTATCCGTTTATGTCACTGCAATCCTAGCCATAGGCTTACATTAATATGCATGTTGTGGCACGACTATAATCCTTGAAACATCTGTGTTTTTTCGCATGTATTATGATGTATTAATTTACTGGTATGTGGGTCATTTTCACAAGGCCCAAATATGTACTACATTTTTCGTAGCAGCCTACCATAAAGAAGCATAGCATTCTGGTTATCTTTTCGGCAATAATTGGGCAAAAATAGGTATTGCTGGAGTTCTATACACCCAACAGTTTATAGTAATGTAACAACACTGCCCCATAAGGGCAGTTAAATTCACAATATCTAAAGAGCTGCAGTTGACTACGGATTTAACGAATGCTACAACAAAACCTTTACACTGGTGTCACAGGTCGAGCAAAATATTTGCCATTCATTCCTATGGTGTAACTTCGTACATATATTCGTTGATGCTCGCAATGCTCGATAAACTGTATGCATTGGCAATTTTGCCCTGATAAGAACAAGGAGAAATTCAATATTACACAATTAATCCTGGCTTTGAAGACAATCACCTTACAGAGATACTAGACTTCAACAAGAGGAATGGTCTCAACGATACGTCACTCGAAAGCAATTTGTATTATCCTCTTAAGCTACTAAGCAAAATGCCTCCTTTAGTCACTGGTGCTATCCATAGCATTGCAGTTTCCACAACAGTATATACCGCATGAAATTTTACATGCAGGATGGGATGCAATGACCAGCAGTCCGGCACTTGGCCAGTTGTTTTACGGCAGATATGTGTTTCCCTTATTTTTAAGTCATATCTCGTCTGATCAGGGATTCCACCAAGAAGCGGGTAGTCACACCCATGCAATGGCTACGGCTTATGAGAAAGCTGGTTTCTGTTTAAAAGTTAGTTGCGATTGCGTACACATTGCTAATTAGAAAAAGCAGTATTATGACAAACTGCTGGATACATAATTTATAAACGGCATTTGCGTCATAACCAAGCTGGCTTGCAACTGTAGCTGTTTTATTCAACTGGCGCGAAAACTACAGCTGGCTTTGCACATATACTATTACATTTATGGTCCTAAGTGCATCAACGCTGACAAAATACGTGAATTATGTGATAACAAGTGCAAGAACTGAGCAAAATCTCTTTCGCTTTATGTCAGAATTCAGTGGAAATAGCTATAATACTGCCAATTGACAAAAGTATCACACAGTCGCAGTGAATCAATGAATTCCGCTAGTAATTATGTTTTTTTCGCATTTAAAGTAGATTGGCAAAAACACATCAGCTATGGGTCATTTAGTGAATGGCTTGGGAAATCAACGGGGTACCATTAGTCTCCCTGATTGATAAGCCATGGGTTGTTTTTTCTCACTTCAAAAGTGGATAGTAGCAATTAAAAGGTTCATGATGAGGGGATAGTCTGCAATTTTAACACAAATAATACCTTGGTGTCTGGCAATTTTAGATAACAACGGTTGTGGTTCACCCACAAAACTTGCCAATGTTTACAAAACCATTGGAGGTAAATTACGTTTTGTAGTTTTCTTGTCGTTACCAAGACGCTTAATCATGGCTGTGAGATCCACTTACACTTGTTGACTTAGATGTGCGCGTCAAACGTTTGTTTGCCTTACAATAACATAAACGTAGAAAGTATCAGAATCATGGTTTTATTTTTGAAATAAAATGCTGAGTGCTAAACAATACTAGATATTCATGCTTTCCCACAATTAAGTACATTTTGTTGTAGTTTTATCTAGCTGCATTGGGTGGATTACATGTTTCGAAGCAAACACGCTACACTGATGGATCCAATATGGTTGAATGCATACTAGTCAATAAACAATGTAACATAAAATGTAAAATCGCGCGTGCTTACTTGGAGTGCAGACCACTCGACGTCTTCAATGAGCTCTTTTGAGCGTCGTTATGGGCCATTCTATAAGACGATAGACCGGTACATCGATGCTCAACTTATGAAGGAGCAATTTTCTAGTAAACCTGTTGCTTTTTATTAAACTCCGAATTCCTGTGGTAACATATGTTGCAAACTCGCATCAATCAATGAGCGACCTAGATTATCAAGGGTCGATGATTCCCGGGCTTGTTAAGTCCAGAACGCTGCCCGTTGCCCCGCATTCTGAAAGTGACATATCACCAACCTATTTATTGCATATTGAGCACAATGGTTCTTCCGACGTTGTGTTCTTGGGTAGATACACAATTCAAGACGTGACTCTGTCGTGTGAATTATTTGAAACTTGCATATGCTTGCGACGAAAAAATCAATTTGTCGTCACTATCAGAATATTAATGTCTGAATTCGTATACGAAAGTGACTGCATTTAACGAATGCCTTCATCAATGAATGGTTAACCATCTAAATTATTTGTAAAGATCTTAACCCGTCAGGCATGTATGTCACATTTATGAATATAAATACCAATGTCAATTTTTGACATATTTTTTTCCATTTAGACAAATAGGTGTCAAATTAACCTGATCAATTCTGATATATTGATAATTGAAAATCAGAAATTCACTTATATTTATGGTCACCAATTACCCAAACGTTTCACACAAAAAAATGCATGTGCACGTGTATGGTCATCTCCACCGGTGTTCATAGCTTACATAACTTCTGCTACAAACATGATATACTTCTCAATAGCAAAGAATATTAAGAACATTGGCCGAGCCATATACAACTAAATTCCCTCGAGTAAATTATACAAAGATCCAAAAGTACCGTGAACGTTAATAGTCCTAAAAGTAACATGAACATGCCATAACAACCTATTCGATGCGTTGAAGGCTGAAAAAGTGTACAAAACGCCATTCTTAGTGCTGTGATTATCTTTGTGCAATTATTCCCGTAATAACATCTTCTCTCTCACCACATGTCTTGTCGCAGTGCGGATTGCAATATCTACTTTCATTTACTTCAGGCTGTAGGGGACACCTTAAATGTTAGCGAGTCAAGCGAGGCAATCCATCACCAATCGACATAGAACTGCGAGCTAACAAATCAAATCAGGAAATTTTCGTCATTGTGCAAGTTTGCGCGATACGAATTATGTACGACCCCATTTCATTCATGACATATTTTGACGACATCTGTCTGGAAAATATCTATTAGGAAGCGCTATTGTTATATCATAATTGTGTTGATTTACTTCGTCACCTCAAAGGCACCCGACTTGTTCGGACAAATGGTAAATGAATCATATACCAAGGATTTATACGATATTTGCTATTTGGATGACGCGCATTTTAAGCAAAATCCTAAGTCTCAACGATTTGCAGAGACGATAAACTGAAGGCAAAAGGCAATAAGTTACCAACAGGGATAGCACAATGATGTCATTCATCGATTTCTTATTTGGTTAATGAGATTGACGCTGAAAATATTTCCTGTTGATAGAAGTGTCATTGAGCTGTTTGGGAACTGTCCCTTTTTGCTAAAAACATGCCAAAATCGCTACATTTTTCACGAAGCTTCGCAGCTAATTATCATAGCACCAGGTATAGTGCAAGTTGTTCATGCTCAACGTTCCCCAGTAATGTTGTGTGAGAAAGTTATGATCGCAGAGTGTGCAAGTTAATCCTGCGCAAAAAACCTTGATGAATATTACATTTAATTATATCAGTTTGTATATTTTTATTCCACATATAAGTGCCATGGTTTCCGTTCCTAGACCTTAAATTAGTGTTATGTACGCTTTTGGATGCATAATGCTGCAAAGTAGGCACTGCAATGTTGTTGGCGATGACCGTGCCACACGATGTTTTAAAGCCTACTGAACCATACTCGAATCAATAGGTAGACAGATGCAGCTAAAATTACGCTGGAACGAAGAAAATGCGGTTTGCTGGAATGATGCAGGATGGTCATTATATGCATTTGTAATTCATTACTGGCAGCATAAAACTCACTCACTGCAGTATGAGGGATGTTTAATACCGGATTGACTTGCTGAAGTATGAGAATTCATTATTGGTGTGAAGGCATTAAGCCATAATTATAAAATGACGATGCAAATATAAGATGGCAGTGAAATCGTCTCTGCGAACATTAAAATGATACCTTACTACACCTCGCAGATATGATAACTTATTGGCGTCGGTCTATGATGATTTTATCCGGGAACGTATCACGTTCGCTGTTAATGGACTTGCTTACTGCCACTTATATACTGCTTGCTTGTATACGGTTATTCTTAGTCTCAGTTTGGTAATTTAACACCGTAAATGACGACTTCAACATTACGCTTTTGGAACTTTATGCTGATCAGAGATTTATATATTTATGTGACACAAGAGCGGATTGCACGGCGAGCCTACGTGATTTTTGCAAGTTAATCTACTCTAAACCCAACTGGTAATTGAGAAGACCGACAAACAGCGCCCCACAATCGATTTTCATTTTTATGCTTGGCATGTCACGGACGTCGGGAGCCCTCTGGAGGGCAGTTTTGATCCGTCCAAGTGCAGTGATCGAGTAAAGTCATGACTCAGTCGGTCCTAGTAGCTTTAGTCACACATTGCCAATTGACCATCTTTTGTGTCCCTAACTTCATCATAGAGTATTGCTTTTCTCTCTCCACATAAACTGTAATGAACTTTTTTCGGGTTAATCTGTTTATTGTTCTGTGGAAATTCAAAGGCATATGGCATCGACGTTATGAAAAAAGTCCCTATTGTATATGTTAAAAAATGAAATCCTAACTTAAATGCCTTCCGATAGTGGGTTGCTGTCAGCAAATTGTTATAAATGCTTTCTTGCAAACATGACTACTAGCAGGGTAGCCCAATGTACGACGAAATAACTAGGGCATACCCGGAAATGTTATAACGTCAAAAGATAGCTCTATTGCATAAAGGGTGTACGTGGACATCAGTTGCTGCAATATGTAAGTAATCGCTGCACCTTGCTTTTATCAATCAAAATAACTCACACGTTAAATATCACCATATCTTGTGTTCTTGCAAGCTTGAGTGCAGATATAGTAAGATCAATTCCAGTAGCGTGAAATAATAGATCTGACGGATTTTACTCATTTGAATGAGTTAATACGCCCGAGACTGTTTTGTTTGGCCTGTCGATTAAGTAAATTGAGATACACCACATAAACATATATACAATCATAACCCAATTAGGGTGCATGCTATTGTATGTGCTTCTAATTAAAAGAAAGGGCCTAACATAGAGTAATTAACTGCTAATTAAAATTTTAAGGGGGGGATTTATTGTACTCGTCAATACACGTAGTACTATTAGGATGGTATATGGTTTGGTCCGGGTTTGTGTTGCGTAAATATAAAGCACATATATCACTATTGTGCTTATATACTGTTTACTCATTAGTTTTGTTATCATTTACAATAGAGATAACGCTGAAAAACTTACGAAAATACTGTTGCTATGTTGACCTGTTGCCTAATCATAGTGCGCAACAAGTCGTTGCAATGGAGCTGCATGGGGATCGATTATACCACTCAATTAATGACATCGAAACACACACCTTAACAGACCGAATAGTTAGCCCGTGCACCCCACTTTAGTTGATATGCATTCCTACGTGAGCGTGAGCGATGCATGTAGATTAGCAGCGCTCTTAGGCAATTTATGCGAGTTGGAGTATTTCACTGGGCGCCACATTCAAGGGTGTGGTCGGCGTGTTGTGAGCCGCCGGTACATCAAGGCTTAATGCTTCCAGAGAGTGCGTCAGTTACAACAAATCCCAACAGCACAGGACATTATGATAGCGGCTCTAATATTTATCGACGGATGATTGAGTGTTGCCAGCAAACTAAGCATAAACACCCATATCTTTTTTCATGAAGAGTATCTTACGTTTATCGAGCCTAGATGATATTTGCATATATGTCGTCCTTAGGTACGACACTGCAGTGTTATCTGTTCATGAACCAGCTTTCCATGGATAATGTGTGCAGATGTTCTGGGCTATCTATGCTATAAACACTTATACCTGCCACCTTATCCTGACCAATTTAATGTACGTGGGGTATGCAGTGAGAGGTAGATAACCGATAACTTGCATGCATGTTAATATACTCCGAAACGCACAAGTATGAGATATGTACCTTGCCTGCTTACCATTGTTGCAGCCTTGTTGCGCGATGATAGCGATACGTGCATTTTTGCAGTAGATAAACCAATCACCTGAATAGTTACCACACATTTCAAAGTGCTGTATTTGCTATCATAAATACAATACCACAGAGGAATCATCAGATTCCTCGAATTAGTAGCTGCTTGTTGTGTTTAAATGTTTTTTGGTGTTTCTGATTGATACAGATCTCGTTATTCATTCCTGCATTACAAACAAATCCCAATAGGGAATAGATGTTGCTTATCTATTAAACTCGTGCAGCTTTGAAACATTTTGACCTTATCTCCGAAGGCTTTAACGCAAAGAGCTGTAATTTCGTGGACCATAGTTAAATCCAAAGACCATTGAACCTATAGCATGAAAGCAAAATATCAGAAAAAGCAGTAGAGGTTTGCTTCCCCCTGATCAACGTGATATTATGTACAGTCACGACCAATGATAAGGGGGTTCTAGACTATCACAGTGGTGTAGTCTGTTCAAATCAATGTTACAGAGAAAAGCTATCTAATCCAGTATTAAATCACTTATACAACCTGATAAATAGGCAGTTTCTTTAATTCATAAGTGCATAAAGGATGGAATAAAATGCTAAAACATGAAAGAGGCTGTCGAATATTCTTTGTTGTGATAATTATTTGCCCTAACAATCGATTTGCCAAACGTAAAAATAGAATATACGCCATGCTCATAAGGTTTTGTAAGGTCGCAACCGGGATACCTCAGCTAAACTAATTTTAGAGTGTGGTAAATCAATGTGGCAAAACAGCTTAATTCATGTATTACGTGATAAGAATGATTTATATCGGTTGCTTTGATACAATATATGGCTACAGCCTCAATTATTGCAATGACTGCACTGCTGTTTACAATACGAATCGACCAGTATTTGTTTTATAAATTGATCCTCAAGTAAAAAAAGTTTATGTGAAACTGCAAGTATCATACAAATACAACGTGTTGGTTTAACAGCACGCATGGAAGTGTGACCTCTATTGACAGCCTATATATCGCTTCTCCTCAAGACGTTGATTACATTTTATTTTTCCTCCACTAACTTCACTTCTGCCTTCAACTATTGAAACATCCTTGAGCAAGCGTTTTGATTGCCGAAGCGATAAATTATACTGTGTGCAACCACTAGAGGTGTAGTCACGCTTAAAAAAGCTTGCGAAACGGAAACTGTCATATATGTAGATTGTAGAAAACATTGATAGTGTGCATGCCTGCAGGCTATGACAGGAGGATTATCCTCGTAGACAAATGGTTTGACTTGATGTTATTTTGGAGCATTTTGTGTATACGTTTTCATTGTCACCATCGCGGACAACCTTTGTAATCTATCTATATTAGCCATAAGAGATGGGCTCTAACAAATGCATGACAGTATAATTATACAGCAATTAATCCATCGTTAATGGTCGATCGTTTTTGCGTGACAACTACCTGCAGCAAGAATTACTTGATAGCAATGATTCTAAAGACAATTGAACGATGATATTTTTGTGAGCAGTGTAATAGGTTGCATATACCCTTAGGTATACTATCATTCTTTAGGTAGCATTAATTTGGTTTGGCGGATGAGATGTCTGACAGCTATTTTGTAAGAACCCTAGAGGCATCCTTTCAACCATTGGCTCGTTAGTACCAGTGACAACATCATCGAAGAAAAATATCGCATTACCGAAAAATCATTTTGAGCGGATATTGGTTTTAGCCGGTGTTCACCACTAAGACAGTTATTATAGTTATGATCATGACATATGTGTCTTTGTACAAAAGGGGAATTTGGTAAAGCTGTTATTCTTGCCCGGATTCAGTGATGTTAAGATGTCTGCTATTCAATTTACTCGCGCTTAAAGCCCGACCACTTTTTATGCATATCGTTTGACATATTTATGTGGGAATGAACAGTTAATTATGTACACCGTTTTTGAGTGTATTCATGTATATGTTGTATGACTGATGCAAACCCAGATGATTGGTTTGTGTAAAATGGTCATTCCGTGGTTGAGTGATGAACGACTCGCATAATCTACACAACACTTTAAGCATTACGGCCCCCATAAACTTGAGGTATACAACGAGCATTTCTCACACATGTGATTATTCACTCATCACATCCGCTCCCTTAGCAACCATAACAAGAAGAACTCTCAATAGTAAAATCAGTCTCTGTATTTATCGACGATCCTTGCATTGAAGGAAACAGTTAATGCGGACGGCCTTCGGGGATGCAGCTGCTAACGGAATAAACGCATGCCACGTTAAAGCCCTTAAACTGGTGTCACAGGTCGAGCCATATTTTCCTATTGTATTACAATATTGTATTCTCGTACAGCACCATTAAGCATACCCTGGTGCTATAGATGCGGCTTATATTCGTGGATGCTCGCAAAACTCGATACAATATATGCATTGGTGATTTTTACCTGGTAAATAAAAGGAAAAGTACGATATCAGACCCTTAATCCTTGCCTTGAAGACAATCATCTTTCAAAGACACGTCACAGTGCCAGGGCAGCCGAAAACAATTCGCGTTATCCTCTAAAGCTACCAAGCAAAATTCCTTCTTGTGCCCCTAGTGGTATACAGATCATTGCCGTTTCCACCACAATTGATAAAAGATGCCCCCCCCCCGCGGAAAATTTACCAGGCAAGATAATATTCAAGGACATATGTTATTATATATACCGTTCTTGAAAGCTGAAGCTTTTTTTC
The DNA here is from genome assembly GCA_034190875.2 of Urechis unicinctus. Lineage (NCBI taxonomy): Eukaryota > Metazoa > Annelida > Polychaeta > Xenopneusta > Urechidae > Urechis > Urechis unicinctus. The sequence goes on along the minus strand of CM067345.1, from coordinate 18,176,657 downwards.
CAACAACTATTCCCTTCGGCACTCAGACGTTTTGCGATCTGGGTTTACGGCGGATGTGTCATTGTATATGTTTCAACCATTCATCGAGAAGTACCTCCTTTTTTCCTCTCGTATGATCCACCTATAAGAGGTAATTCATAGCCTCGCAATGGCCACGGCTTATGAGAAAACTCTCACATGTTTAAAAGGTAGATACGATTGAATACACATTTCTAGTCAAACAGGCGGTATCGTGATAAATTGCATGATACATAGCTCATTTCTCTACATTCTATTAACGTCATGGACAAGCTGGCTGTTTTATTTAACAGGCGCGGATTCGCAAGCCGGTATGCACAGCTACTATGAAATTTTTGGTCCCCCTGTGCATCAACGCTGACAAAAAGGTGAATAATGCGAAAACATGTGCAAAAACTGACCGAAATATGTTTGCTTTATGTCACAATTACAATGCAAATATAACATTTTAGAAATGAATATACTAGTCGATTGTTTATTTGCACCTTGCAGACGCCGTGATTACGCTACACATTATGATTTATTTGCATTTAAAATGGGTTGACAATCAAACATCGGCAATGGGTCGTTTAGCTAATGACTTGTTTAATCAATAGGGCGCCATTTGTCTTCCCAAATGAATAGCTATGAGTTTTTTCTTCTATTTGGAAGCGGATAGTGCCGATAAAAAAAATCTCAATGAGGGCATAAGCGGCAGTTTAAACAAAAGTCATTCATTTGAGTCTGTTAAATACTGTGTGTTATCGGTATCGGTTATGCTGCGTTCAGTTTTAGCTTGGTAATGACTGATATGCTTCTCATTCAATGGTTAACTAGCTTTGAACTGAATAAGGTAGTGTGTTTGTTAATAATGAAGGGAAGATTTGCGCCTGACAAATGCATAGTAATTGGCTTCGCGTCTTAGGGAGATCAAGCAGTAGATAGAGGGGGAAATATTTATGTTAGACATCCACTTTACAAGCACTGTAAAGTCAATAAAAAATTTATGACAATCCTTAGCTTTCGTCAAACTGGGAGTCGTTCAGGAATCTTTACGTGTAACAAGAACTTTCCAAAAAAGGAAATGGTCTAAACATTAACACAACTGTAAATATCAGAATCAGCATGTGCTCCAGGTGCTGGGCAACGTGCCTTTATAGAGCGTTTTTATTTATTACATTGGTAAAATCAACTTTGGATAATGACGATTGTGGTTCACCCACGAAACCAACCGATACTGATGAAACCAATAAGATGATGCGTTTGGAGATGAATATTTTTTGTAGTTTTTATGTCGTAACCAAGACACTAAATCATGGCTGTGAGATAAATTTGCACTTGTTTACTTAAATCTGTGCGCCAACGTTTGTTGGCCTTAAATAACCTCGAAATAGAAAGTATTAGAATAATGGTTTTATTTTTTAAATAATTAAAGAAAACATTTTTTTTATTTGTTAAATGCTTAGTGCTTAACTTTGCCAGATATAAAAGGGTGTTCCCACAACTAAGTACACATTCGTGATTGCTTAAACAATCAACTTATTAATATTCCAATGCAGCAATCATTGAGCTTTAATTGCAAGGTAACCTGTAGGTGATGCAATAAAACAACGACGCGTTCTAAAGATGGCAATACTTAGAAAAAACAATATATCCGAGAAAGATTGGCGTTATTTTTTTTTTGCAAGCTACATATGTTATTGTTATAACGTTAGCGCTTTATATTGTTAAAATTTTATCTAGCTACCATGGACGGATCAGATGTTGCTAAGCCACCTCACTACACTGATGAAACAAATATGGTTCAATGCATACTATTAAATAAACAATTCTGCATATGCTGTTATAAACAATCATACGCTATACTATTTTGTCCTAGCATGTGTTTATGTCAATGTATGAGCATAATTGTGATATCGACGTTTACGGTGTACATGCTGGCAAACTGTGTTTAGATCATCAATAGGAAAACGATAAAAAGGAGCTCAATGTATTATATAACCAATGCAATATTTAAATATCATACACCGAGGTTGCACATCCAGACCATATGAAGAAATACAATCAAGCAATTTTCAGCATTGGTATCGTCTGCTTCATGATGTGACATGTGAATCGCCATAGTTGCATATTGCGCATAGCTCTCTGGACACGGATGCACTTTTGCTATCTATAATACAGCAAAGCGACATTCGTGTGTTTGTTACCTGCAGTAGCACCAAGAAAGGCTCGCTCCTAGCACTAAACGTGCTTGCACATACGTGCTTTATGCTGCTTGTCATATAATCAATTGCATAACCACATGAACCTTCGAGTCCTCGATATCAGCAACATATCACGTGCTTACTTGAAGTGCAGACCACATCGACGTCTGTAATAAGCTCTTTTAGTGTCGTTATGGGCTATTTCGCTTTTGAATAAACCACAAATTCCTGTGTTAATACATGTTGCAAACTTGCATTAACCAACGAACGACCTAGATTATCAAGGGTCGATGATTCCCGGGCTGGTTAAGCCTAGAACGTTGCCGTTGACTCGCATTTTGAAAGTGACATATCACCAACGTATTTGATGCATATTAAGTTCTTGGGTACATTACAAGACGTGAATGAATTGACACTTGAATATGCTTGTGACGATAAAATCAGTTTGTTTGAACTATCAGGTTATTAATGTCATAATAAGTATACCAAAGTGGCTGCATTGAATGAATGCATTCATCAATGAAAGGTTAACCATTTGAATTATTCGTAAAGATCTCAACCCGTAAGGCATGTATGTACATGTATGAATATAAATGCCACTGCTGATTTTGACATGTTTGTTTTTCATTCAGAAAACGCGGGTATATAATTATGATGATCATATCAGATATATTACTAATTGACAATCAATCATTTGCTTATAATTCTGGTCACTTATTACCCAAAGGTTTCACACTAGAAAAGCATGTCCATTTGTATGTTCATCTCAACCGGCGTCAATAGTAAACATAATATACATTGAAATAGCCGAGAATATTAAGTGCAATGGCTCTGCTACATACAAATAAATACCCATAAGTAAATTATACAAAGCCCTAAAAACGTCAGAACAAGCCATTCGATTTGTTGAAAGCTAACAAAGTGTACAAAAAACTATGCCCAGAGCTTTGATTATCTTTGTGCAACTATACCCGTTATGACGTGATCCCTCTCACCACATGTCTAGGCGCAGTGCAAATTGCAATATCTACTTTCATTAACTTCAGGCTGAAGGAAACGTAATAAATGTTGCAAACGCGGCCATTCGTTGCCAACTAACTTTGATCTGCTAGCTAACAAATTAGATCAGGGAGTTTTCGACATGGTGCAAGTTTGCACGATGCGAATTATGCACTTCCTCTATTCATTCATGAATTATTTTGGCGTATTCTGTTTCGCATATATTTATAATAGTAATGGGCATTTTTTACAAAATAATTGTGGTAATAATCTTCGACACCTAACAGGCCCCCGACTTAACCAAATAATAAATGATTCATTAACTGATGATTTATACGACATTTGCTTTTTGGACACTAAAAAAGTCACACCAATTTTTGGAAACGATAAACTGAAGGCAAAACGTAATAGATTACGAAAGAGGGAAAGCACTAGGATTTCAATCATTATGTCTTTCAGCGATAGTTGGAAGACATACTGTTTTCGTCATAACAAAAAGTTTTTCGGGCTTTTCTCCGGAACGGCTAAACATACCAACATGCAATTTAAGGTAATGATAGATCAAGTTAGGACACAACTACCGATCAAGTATGACGCGCATGCGCTGTGTTGGAGGCTTAAGGAATCGATTTTTCGTCGTTTTTTGTTCTGTAACTATTTCCTCCATAACCACTGCAGTTACGAATAAATGAATCACATGGTTGTAACAAGCAATAATCGTAGCATGGAATAGGCGGAAAAAAATTTGTTTTCAATTTTTGTACTTTTCGCGATTTTTGCTATGAGTTCTCTCCTCGCAGATATATCTTAAACGGCTGTAATTACACACATGAATTTTTGTCAGTATTTAGAACCTGGCCTCGTGATAATGATTGTAACAGTATTTTAAGCATTTACAATAACAAAAAAACAGTAAAGAGGCCGATTAGTTTGAATGTTTTCTATTGCGTCAGCTTAGCAAGTAGGCTTTCTGCAGACTGGACATGTCTAAGTAGGCCAAACCTTACGTAATCGACCAGAGGCATTCCCTCGGCTTTGCATTGACTTGGCTAAGGGGTCATGTCAAAACATCTGCTAAGGGGTCATGTCAAAACATCTAAGCGGCAGCAGCTTGTGACATCTATCCGAAAATAGTGCTCGTTACCAGCTCCCCTCGCTGTCATCTATCGTAAACGTGTGCGGCGCATGTGGTGCCTTAACACCAACCTTACGTTATGTAAACAAGGCGCAATCGGAGTCCCGATTGCTAAACTAATAAGTCAAGTATTCATTTTGTATAGATATCACATCTGTTCGTGTAATATTGTTGATACCGTATTGCTGGTAGTCAAACTTGTGCCAATCCAGTAAATTGCTTATTTTGTTGGAATCCTACTGAACAATACCAGAATCAATAGGAAGACAGATGCTGTAAAAATTACGCTGGAACGATGAAAACGTGGTTGCTGAAACAAAGCATGATGGTCTTTACATAAATTTTAATTCATTACTGGCAGCATTTCTCACATCGGAATAAAGGATGTTTAATACCGGGGTGGCTTGCTGAAGTATAACAATAAATATTAATGTGCATGCATAATGAAGCCATAATAAAAAAATCCGATGCATATATATCACGGCAGTAAGGTGTTGCACGAATCGTCCTTGCGACCCTTAATATTATACTTTGCTAAACCTCACTGATTTAATAACTTATTGGAGTCGGTCTATGTTAATTTTATCCGGGTACGTATCACGTTCGCTGTTAATGGACTTGGTTACTGCGATTTATATACTGCTTGTTTGTATACGGTTATTCCTAGTCTCAATTTGGTATTTCAACACCCTAAATGGCGACTTCAACATTGCTCAATTTAAACCTCATGCTGATCAGCGGTTTATATATTGATATGAATCAAGGGCGGATTGCAAGATAATCCTACGTGATTCTCACCAAACTGGTTGTGTAGATGACTGACAAACACCTCCCTACAGTCGATTTTCATTTTCATGGCTGACATGTCACGAATGGACGTCAGAAACCCTCTAGAGGGCTGTCCATGTGCAGTGATCGGAGATAGTCCTGACTCAGTTGGTCCTAATATCTTTAGTACTACAGGACCATATAACCATTCCCTGATTACATCATAGAACATTGCTTTTGTTCGTCCTCATGAACTGTTATGTCCTTAGTGTTTGGGTTTTGTCTGCTAATTGTTCGTTGAAATTAAAAGCTACATGGAATAAAAGTAATTGTAAAAGTCTCAGTAACATAGGTTTAAGGCAATTGCCAGTCGATCAAAAACATGAAATGATGACTAAAATGCCCTTCAAATCGATCATGGATTGCTATCATCGAATTGTAATATATGTTGCCTGACAAAAATGACCATCGGCGGAGCAGCCTAATGCACAGTGGAATACAAGCACATATGTGGCCATGCAATAACTTAAAACGTTAACACCTGTGCATAAAAAAGTGTACTTGGACGTCATATAAGCAATCATAAACTAATTAAGTAGTTACTTTGGACACACACAATACGGGCTGATATGTTGAAGCTTTCCCGTCCTTGTGCCTTCATAGGTTAAATGAGCATCATCATTTTAAATACCATTTTCGGATAAATAGTACCATTGTTTGCTGCTAAACCAAATACAATGTCCCGGTCCAATAGCAGTTGCCAATGAATGTAAGGCATGCATTGTATAGGCATCAGCATAATCCAGTGCGTTCACCTAAAAAAAATTAAAACAAAACATGTTTTTGCAGTGACATGTTGCTTATGCATTCCTAACCACGAAGGTCGACTTGGTCAAAAATGATTAGACTTGAGTTATAACCTTAACAGATAGACGTGTAATTTCGGCTCGGATATATCTACAAGGGCCTAAAATGCAGCCATTTAAAGTCAATCAACATTTCCTGGATTGCTTTATGATACTCATTGACACAAAGACGCAGCACTATTAAGAGGAAATATGGTTTAGTAATTTTTGTTTGCGTAAAAATACAGTACATATATCAGTAGTGCGCTAATATGCTGTTTATTCATTATTATGGTTATCATTTACAATATAGCTAACACTGGGACACCTACAAAAGTATTGATATACCTGTTGCCTATCACGTTGTAGCGCAATGCACATTAAGGCATTCTAGGGGAGCACCAATGGGACAGATTTGACCACTCACTTAACGCCTTTCCAGCACACACCTGAAAATACCGAATATTTAGCCTATTCCCACCACCCCCCCCCCCCCCCCCTCAAGTTGGCAAGCGTTCCTACATAAGCGATCAATATAGTTAAGCAGCCTTCTTAGCAAATTAATTCGAGTTTGAGCCTATCACTGGGTGCCACCTTGTGACGCATGGCCGGTGCGTTTTGGCCACGGGTATAAACAAGCAACGTGTCGGAGAGCGCGTTCAAACAGCGCAGGCCATTATGACATATCGCCCTCAGGTAAGGCACTGCTGGAGTATGTGTACATGAACCAACCGTCGTGGATATTGTGCACAGAAGATCTTGGGTATCTGTGTGGCATATATTTATACCTGCCTCTTGGTCTGGACCAAAACAATATCACCCCAATCCCACGTATAACGTCAGGTGCATGGAGGGGCAAAGTTGTGGGCTACCATGGAGTATGCTGTAAGAGGTACATAACAGATAACGTATCGCTGGCTATGTTTTCGAGTGTGGGTAATCTCTTGTTTTATGCTGAAGCTGCTGACGATGCAAAAAACTCTGCGTATTCTATCAGGATGGGGCAGCCAACGGAGATGATGAAATATATCTGTTTTTCTTAATTAATCGAGGAAAACGGACATAAGATTAACAACCATCTGTGTTATTATCCGACCCACCCCCCCCCCCCCCTCCGCAACTCCCCTCCGCCCCTTCCCCCCCCCCCCCTCTCTCCTCATTCACACTGTCGGCAAGATTCAGCTAATTTCTCCGTTAGACGCACCGTTCCATCACGGTCTTTGCAGCTTGAAATACAGAGTAATACCTGGACACATTGAATCTATTTCAACTATCTGCCCGCCAGCCAGGTGGGCTTGGCCTATCCTGGCAGGGCTACTGAGAATTGGCGGGGCCTATGACATACTTCCACCAAGCAATTGAAAACAAGTCTTTTTTCGCCTATTCCATTCTACATTAATTGCTTTTTACAACCATGTAATTCATATGTTCGTAACTACAGTGGTTATGGAGGAGATAGTTACAGAAAATATAGAAAAAAACGGCGAAAAATCTATCCCATGAGTCTCCAACACAGCGCATGCGCGTCAAACTGGATGAAAGCAAGAATGGAACAATAACACCACTTAATATACGTAGATGATTAAACAATGGCATTACAAACGATTCGCACATCGTTAAATTAGTATATTCGTTGTGCTCATAAGGATGTGATGCCTAACAATCGGGCTATCTCAGAAAAACTAATCTCAGTGTGCGATAAATTACTGTGGCAAGACAATTGACACATGTATTGCGTGCCAAAAATGATATACGTCGATAGCGTCTATAAAAACGGTTGTGTTGCAATTTTGTAATGCAACATGAGGCGGCCATTATTTTTGCAATAGTATTTCAAAATTCTCTCGCGTCCTTATCACGACTTACAAGAAGCCTCGAGATTGCTTCATGCCACCATTGCGCTGCCATCAGTCAAACACGTAATTGACTATCTCGTAATTGTTTCAAATCGTCAGAACATCTGTTTCAACGGCGCAACCGCTTTTTACTTGCGGGAAAATAAGTGCTGTCAATATTATGAATATTACTTGATATGACGTGTTTTCATGAACATGTCCGCGCCAGAATTGGTGGTATTTGAAATCAGTGTAATGAGTAGATCTGCTTTGATCGATATTTGCATTTTAAAGATTATCTGAACACATAACCGTATTTGCTAGCTGTCTCAACTCACTTCACTCATGCTTACAATCCATTAAGTTAACCTAGTAATCATTCAGACATATATTGTTGCTGCTCATAGTATTGTTGTAAACATTTAAAGACAATGCGACTTTCGTCTCGGCTCAACCAAATAGAAGCACCGTTGACGTGCTTCATCAGCGGCTTATCTAAGGCGTAGCATTACGGCAAAATACTCCCGAGTATCATAAGATGCATAATCGGCCCTTTATGAACCGCACTAAATGTGGTTCGAACTGCTAATGTGCTACAGTATGTGAGTCAGTATACTATTAACACACAGACTTACTGTCAGCAGTTTACACCCAGTGTCATCTAGGGTCAGCCACCGGAAGAGGTTTCCATTCGTTGCATTTCTGAAAAGAACACTATTATGAACAAAGATAAATTGAGGTCTCACCGCGAATGCGCATATCAACTGGTACTTCACTGGGACCCCTAACACCAATATTGTCGGCTTAGCTCATGCCCTATGCGTTCGTTCTTCTGCTAAAGCGCGGCCAAAACTGACATCAATTAACCCTGCCTTAACCGAATGCTAATGATTTGATTACATTTCATGTAATATCCAAGATGAACTTTGAAAAATTATGTGAAGCGTCACCTTCTAGTTTTTCTGGCAATGATATGTCCCCAAATTCTATTCAAAAGGTGCTAAACAACGAAAAAATAATAATACAGGTGTATGTGTTGCATTTTATGGTCTGAGAAGCCTTTTTGCGACCTAAACACTGTGAATATAAACGTGCTGCGTCGATTATCATCGACCTGTGTAGTCTTTCTTAATTACTTGGTAGTTGCTCGATATTCACCGTCTACACACGTGGAATGATGACACTTTCTCCAACCAAAAAGTGACCGCACTGCAAGTAACGCAAATGCGTTAGTGCGACAAAGAGAGCCGTTATTATACCTTTGACGCCGCTACACATGATGGATCTTCTCAGAAGACCTCGCTGTGAATGAGGCATGTTTTACAGTGCCCATAAATAAAGCAGCCATAGCTATACGGCGTTAAACCCAAAAACTAACATTAATGAATCTACCGAAGAATCGTTGTTCATCCGCAGGAATCCACCAAAACGTGGATCACAATCATTTCAATGTTATGCTGTACGGTACGTTATAGGCTGGCCGAATTTATAAGCTAATTTTTATGTGACGTTTCATGATTAATTTGTACTTACTACTATACATTACTTTCTTTTGGCAGATTTCTTATCATTGCAAGTTCATGATCAAACTGATGTCATGTGCAATTACTTCCAGATTCAGATTGGTATTGGTGATTGGTGAAAAAACACAGCACAACGTAATATGGCGCACTCTGTAGTCCCATTTATTGCCAAGATGCATATTCGACTTTGGCACAAAGGTAATCATCCAGTATATTAACGATCATTAAACCAGAATAAACCCCACAAGCAGCTTTATTTTTGGTATTCTTGCATTGTTGGAAAGAACAGTCGTTTGTGATGACATTTCTCCGTATTTCTCCACAGCTTGTTATCCAGCTGACCCGGTTTAAGCTAATTTTGCTAAAACCAAATAATGTGCAAAGGCTCGAGTAAATGTAGCAATCACTTGCTGCAATAAAAAAAATTAGGCAAGCTTTTCAACCGAGGCATTTATAAATGCACGAAAGGAAGAATTTATATTGATTCACACTAGTCATGTGCATTAACGCTGTTGACAACATTTTAATATATTTTATTATCATTAGAGGTAAATTATCAAGGTTTAGTATGTCCCGTCATCCAACAGTTTTTGTTAGTTTTCTGTCGTAAAGATTGTCTTATAAGTACATGGGATTCTGAGATCTACAATCAAATAAACCCTATATTGTAGATGTATTGGACTGTAATATTAACCAAATCAACATCCTTTAATTGGCAACTCCGTTTTAAAAGTTTGAATGCCAATCAGTTTGCACTGAGCATATGCTTGACAGGATACGTACATACACTATACCATATTTCCCATTTAACATGGCGAGTATATTTAGGGCACAAGTCAATACCAAGACGTACCCTGGTCAGAACAAATCTGGGGGACACCCGCAACTTTTATCTCCGTGCTATGGACGATAGTGGCTGATAATCTCCCGGCGTCCATACGGTTCCCCGGCTTGCCGGCCGATTTTGGCCAAAAATACTCATCGCTCGGGCGCCTTTTCAGAAATCGGCGCAAATGTGACTAAAGCATTTCATTTGAACGGGCTAGCAATAGCCATTAATCTGTCAATTGATTCTGGTGGATTAACATTTGCAGTTATGTGCGATGTGATCCTCAGCAATACGTGTCGTATGTTAAATTGTGGTTCAGCAGCAGCTATTGAGAACGCACCGCACCGAGGCGATCACAATTAAGATTAAATGTACGGCCCATAAGTACCCCCTAGAGAGCGCTGCAAAAATGACGTAGCGTAATCCAAGGTCGACAGACCGTTCTGCATAGCCACCCGTTTGATATACCACAATATACGTACAATCCAATAAATTATCGAAAGCATCATAGTTCAGTTACTGACTGTTAGTAAAATAGTTTGGCTTACCGAAGCAGAGAAAGTCGATGTTACACATGACAATATCGTGCACTGGCTGTGGTGACTTATCACAGCCCTAATAATAAAATACTTCTGTGAGAGCTGTGAATCTCGTAGTCAGTAAGCAAGCGTTATCGACTGAACACTCGTACTGCTATACAATTGAATGAAGTAATAATGTCAAATATATCTAAATAGTGTTTAACATGAACCAGGCGTGACCCTGCTCCAGAGACTCGTTCTAAATGATCCGTGATGGTGACGATTTCCTTGTTTTGATCTAGCAGTGATATGATTGGCTCGATTATGCCATACACCTCTGCATAAGCATACGCTTTGCACTAATGCATATAGTTGCGGTCCAATGCTATCATCACAGTCAGCGTTTACTCTCATATTCCTCAGGCGTCGAACTATTTGGCTACCTCTATTGCATTATCTTACGATTGACAAAGTTTACTGTGCGATCAGTAATGCATCTGAAGTGGAAGATGGCTGACGTTAATGGATTAAAATCCGGCCCACGACTGTCTGTGCTTCTTCAAAGCCACACCCACTAGATATACAGTTCAAGCGTGTAAATTATTAATTATTCTGCTTAACAACCCATCCACACTCATAATCGCGCCCCATTTGCAGTCAAAGAGTACATTTCAACCATATAGGAGTAAGGGGAAACAGTGCCAGAAATAATAATCTTTCAAATTAACTCATCTTGCCTTGATTCGGCACAATCGAAGTTGCGTAATGCTAGAATTTTACGGTACAACACAATATACAATAATAGTTTCCGACATAATGTATCCTAATTACCACGGATTACTAATTAATGCGGTAATCGTGTCGTTAAACGCCGCCTTGGTGATTCGGACGAAGTTTGCAATAACGTAAGTCAGTAGAATGTAGCTACAGCACATTTGACTAGCCATTAAACCATGCACAACAGGAAGTTTGATTGACGCAACCTGGTAGTTTTTAGCGAAGGCGCACGATTAGCCACAAACAGGCCAACAGTATTGGGGAGATGATACTGCAGGGCATATGTCTTTGCAAATGAAGGGTCACCATGTGTACAAATATCCATACTCATATAGCAAAAGCTGGTTCTGTTGTTTTAGTCATACCCGATTAAAGCAACAACTAAAGCAAATACTATGCACAGACACTAGCAACAGCACCATGCATATTAAAACACAACAAGTAGTGTAGTATTTCAGGAATCATTGTTGTCCTGTATTCAAAATTGCATTCACAAGCCATGAAAATATCCTATGGTAACCATTCAGTGGATTGGCCCACCAATTGAAATATAAGAAATTTGCAAAAACAATCATACAATTGGCTACTCCTGTAAGAATGCTGCTGTTCAGAGTAATGTAATTAATTACCCACTCTCTTATTACGTTTGTTCGTGCAGAAGCTAGATCTTATATGAATGCCTCAACTGTAGTAAGGGTTGGCCCATAGTTATCATACACTCTGTTGTTCAACACAGTCGAAATCTGCCGGTGTGCGTTGATGTCGCGCATGCAATATCAATGCCTTATACAATGAGCTTGCCGACTGCACTTTAACTAAATATAGTTAAAAATAGGCATGACCTCATCTCAATCAGGTATTGTCATGCGATTCGGCTACACAAAACGTTTTGTGAGGCTAGTTAGACTTACGTGAACGATACTTGAGTTAGCCATACGACATAAAACTACGTTTAGACCTGACAGAAATGACGTAAGCAAGCAATTATCCCACCGACGCCAAGTAAGTGTTAAATCATGCTGCACGCATGCGTTGATTAAGGCCGGTTATCAAGTCCTTTTTTTGGTTATTGATATCGTTCTAACGAATGGTAGAGCTAAAGCAGCCCCATACATTCAAAGTGCACTATGCACAGCCACACAACACATGCAACATAAAACATATATTGCCGGTGTATGGATTTATCTCTATAAATATCCTCGCTTGATGAACTTCTCACAAACGCAGCAACATGGCACTATGTGGGTTGACGAGTGTTTTCTGCTAACTACCGACAGAGGCAGTTAATTGATAATATATTAGCTTGAAGGATGCATACACCTGGTGTCACTAGAGAGTGAATAATATACCTTTCCGTAACTTACTGCACAAAAAAAAAATGATGACGCCAAAATAGAGACTCTGGTTACATAGCTAAGACCAATATCAGCGGTTCACATGCATTCGTGATAAGCAATATGAAGTTGTAAATATCATCAGGATAAGACATTTGCCATTACCAGTCAAACACCTTGAATCTATAGATATATAATGTATCTGTTTTGTTTTCTATTTCATTGCTTAATATAATTTTTTCTCCGTGAGTCGGATGTCACTAATAGTACGAGTTTGCTGAAGTTTTCATCCAGCTTGTTCAAGATGAATTGCTAATCAATTTAGTGAAGATTGATTGATCCGACCTTGCACAATTCAGCGATTAGAAAGTTCCATGTCTCGGGCTCTATTGCCAACAATGAAAGAAGATGTGGGCTTAGATGATGTTTGCCTGATTTGTTATTAATACTTCATGTGATACGGCGTTTCCGGAATTGCAAGACTACATTTGATCATTTTGTCCATTGATCATCGTTGGCCAGCATTCGTCGCTGACGTAAATGCCATTATTAAGCGCTGCTTTAGCAGTGACTTGCACTGTGTGTGTCCATACATATCATTACACTTCAATGCCACCTAAAACTAGTGTGGGCCGCTAAATGCCATCCCAAAATAGCATCCATCTGTAAAAGATTTATAGGCACGCACGAGCGTCATATTTGCCATTTCACGCAAGCAAAGTATGCAGAAAAAGTGTTACGTAGATCACTCGCTTAAAAAGTGGACTGAATGCCAATGGCTTTTTATCCTTGATACAGGCGATTAGTCACGTAAACTCAAAGGAACTATTTGATTTAAGTTTACTACAACAGTATTGACCGTTAAAATGTAATAATGTGGAAAGCGCCAGTAAAGCAAACAAACGCAAGTATGTTCAAGACAATAGACTTGGTGGTGCTAGTTCATATTGGTAATTATTCATGAAGCTTTGAACCTGCATATTCAAATAACGTAAATTAATATAATTAACCCTGCCGAACAGCTTTTGAGACTATTAGCACGCTCAATATAGAAAGTCCGATCCAAGCAGGATGGACAATGTGTACCAAACAATATGGCACAAGCAAGATGCTATCCTGGCGCAATCATCTTTCAAGAACAAATTGGATCCATTTGACATTTAGGAATATAATAAATAATGCCATGACCTTGTTAAGTAATGACGTTTAGACCTTAATGCAATAAATCTCACTAATAATGACAGTTCAAGACCAGCTCGATTACAAACGTGCAATAACAAGATCACCAGGTCATAGCAAGTCTGGATTTGGGTAGGCTTAAAGTGGAATTTACTTTATATGATGCCCTTCGATGAATGATTAGAGTAATATAATTTTTGTTGTTATCACGATCAGACGTGAGAAGCTCAGATATAATTGGCGGATTCCACATTATTTACTGCAAACGCTGATAATCTTGCACATGAATAGGATAATCACATTACTGTAGGATTCAAGATACAGCTATAAGAATTATTTGTGCGGCGATTCCTTCACAATTCGCAATCCGGACATCATGTTCTCGTCTTTTCTAACAATTAAACGAGACGCATTTAATCATTCAATCTAACGCCTCGATACATCTACTGTAAATGACATGCTGTTCGGAGCATCCTGTCAATTTATCAAATGCGACCGGTCAAGATACTTTACCTAAGTGGTGCAATTATTGTGCTATCTCGGAAGTTCAATTATGTGATCCACTGAATTCACTTTGTCCTATTGGACGCCGGTGTCTTGCATCACTTGATGTAAAGGCAACGATTCTGACTTTGTGCTGTTCTGGCGTACTTATCACCCTTTCCCATCATCGTCGCAAAATCGACTGGAAGCGTAATGTTCACTCCGGTCTTACTGGATATGATGCGCGATTAATGCAGAGAGGGTGACAGCATAACAACACCTATCGTTATTGACAGCTGATAGAACGGCCGTTTCGCTACAGAGTGGCCCGATTGGGCTGCAAATAATGCCAATCGGAACAATATCTAAACATGACGTTGATTGCGAAAACAATAATTAACATGATTATTTATATCCATGAATCAACTGGTTGATTACGGACAATTGCCCATTACGTGTCAGACTAGGACTCATGTGCCTCAAAAGTGGGCCGACTCATGTGCCTCAAAAGCGGGCCGACTCATGTGCCTCACAAGTGGGCCGGTTTGAAGTAATTTTGGAAAAGATGCTGTGTTCCAGGTTTTAATGAATGTTTATAGCTTTCATTCTACTGGACATAAGAAATAGCCAAACGCCTTCAAATTAGTTTAATATAGGTGCTGTCTAAAGAACAAACAACCTTGCCTTACGACCCAAATGGATAAGAGAAAATGGAACTAAAAAAATATGCTGATTTTAGAAATTGCAGTTGATTTTTGATTTAAAAATGCAACGATTCCCCTCCCACATTTCATTTATGTACAACTCAGCAGCAGAAGTTACCACGAGGAATACGCATATACATCCACGAAGTCTGCTAAATGTATGTTCTACATAGATGCTGCAGCAATCGACAAATTGCTACATATCTCTTAGCCAAAGATATAGAGAGATCTCGGGTTATTAATGGCAACGGATAGAAATGTCTCCGGTATGCATTTGTTGGATAACTTTTGTGTCACGAATATATCGAAGCAAGGGTATACCGGTAAAACTGATTTTCTGTTTACAAATGATATCCTACAAACATTGATCGTTTCAATCTGATTCCAAAGTCGGCAACAAAGATACTGTCACTTGGTCGATGATCTAATTCTTTTGCATTATGTACATTGTTACGATTATGTTATAGATATGTAATTTTCATTACCGTTAGCACTAAGATGGCCATTTTATAAGGTCATATCGCCTCCAAAGAAAGTCATATCTTGCGTGTCTAGACAAATAATTGACATCATGACTCTGATTGTCGGTAACAACATTTTGTGCAGCACTGTTGCATTATTTATTGCGATCGTGCGGGATGCATTTGATCTTTGTAAACAAAAGCATATGAAACGTATCCAGCTGTGACTTGTTCTAAAGAACCAAGTTAAGTTAAACATTATGAGCTTTGCGTTCTTGCCCGGACTAATCCATTTAAGCATCCATTTTATTGGATGTGCAAGGAGGGTAGCGAATTATCTTGAATCGCTGCAAGAGAATTCACATTTGTGAGTGAAATATTTATATCAAAGGCAAAGAGAGCTGGGCTTGAAGCCGCATAAAGTGCAATCGCAATTATTTCAGATTTCCACCACAGCATATCAAGCGGGATGTTTTCTCGTGCATATTATTCATCATTCCTAAAATTTTGTAAGCAAATCGACTTAAAACTTCGGAAGCAGTGTGTGGTTGGTCAATGTATACCAGTCCTGAGCGACACATATGCCATAAGCTGTAAGTTTTTCTCTTTGGTGTCATTTATCAACAAGATAAACCTGGGAATAAAGTTGGTATCATCAAATTGAGCAATAGCTGAACGCGTACAATCCTGATCGTTTTTGCTATCCTTTTATAAGACACTTGACTGGTAATTCACTACAACGAGACGTTTGTATCTCTACTCTACGCTGCTACAACAATATCATAAATGAGTAAGGAGGAAAGACGTTTCCGGCAAACCAGGCCTGCACTTAATTAGATAAATATCTTATTATACTTTCAGTGGACGCTCCCACCGATATAAATGTCATATAAAGGTGGCTGACTAGCCAATGATTCCTCCGTTTACTGACATGCGATGTTTTCAAAACCCTGTGGGCTAAGCAATAGTAGTAATTTCAAAAGCAATTTAACCTGATCATCCGAGTTTCCCGCTAGGGAATTTGCTCGCTTAGTTATAGGAGTGTTGCTGGAACGCGTGATGACGTCACGGTATTTATTAAAGTACCTGTCAGCACCGAAAGATATATCAGAAGCCCATTCAGGGTCTTAGCGAATTGTATATGACACATAACAGCAGTATGTAGCGCACAGGAAGGAACCGAATCGTTTGAGAAGACATAATAAACTGTTTTTCCTGCATTGATGTCGTATAATAATATATGTGCCAGTATTTGAGTTTCCAGTATAATGTAAGTTGTCTTACATGAAAACAAATTGATTCAATCAATGTTCATATGATGTATGCAAAAGCATGCAAGAAGTGAGTAAACCGCCTTACTACTGCCTGCACACACACACTACAACAATACACGCTATGCATGGCAGAAGGGTAGCGGAGGCATAACCAATCTGATCGTATCATCTGATAATTAAATGCTACATAATTCAGGTGACATTCTTGATTAATTCATCATAGTGTCCAATTGTCCTGGATGAGACGCGTGCTTGGCGTGGATTAATGCCAAGTACGTCATACTTATAGCAACACTAACAGACGTTTTCGTTTCATCGGCTTAATATATGATTGTTTTTAGTAGAAGTCGATGTTGCGATTATTTCTTATGCCACGGATCGCTGCATGACATATAAATTTTATCAAACAGCCCCATCCTGATTCTCACCTCTGATAGTTCTGATGTGTTCACGCCACTGGGCTAATTTTTATCGGACGGACAATCAATCACCCTGAACGGCATGAAGATAAACCCATGGCGCCAGTAAGCAACGTATCCGTTTCAACAGTTTCCCCTGGATATTGAGAAAGCATACAAATTAGACCGATAGACCAGCATTATCATGAGTTGGGGATTGACTCCAGCTATCTTAATGCTAGTACTGAAACGAGCCTGGCAACGCATATGGTTACTAGGGCCCGCAACGAGCCAGATTTACTGGTCTTTAAAATCAGCTGAACGTTTAAAGAGGTGATAGCTCATATATTTAACAGTGTTAACAATTGCTATGATAATTACTGTGAGCATATATTTTATTTTGGAGTTGCATCCCCAGAGCGGAAGATGTCGATAAGTACGGCCATCCAAGCACTTTGTGATTTATATCTCATCGCACTCCGGAAATCCTTAGTATGAGGCAATGCATTTGCTGAGTTGCAGCTTTCGCCGACATTTATATCGCAAAAATTCTTATCATAGAGACAAAATTAAATACAGAAATTTTAGCAAGTTTGTATCATATGGCATTCAATCATAGATTAAAACCTGTCCCGAAAGAATTCAGTACGGATAACCTTTGCAATCATAGTACATTTTGTGAGACACGACCACAGTGATTACGTTTCGTGTCCTGCCACAAGACGCTCGGCCTGCTGGGCTAATGATGAGATTATCTGGCAATATGGCACCTAATCGGAGTTATTGCACGAAAATGTATATGTAATTGCTCTTATTAGTGAGTCAAGCACAAAACATTACTCGTCACAATGCAATGCATATCAACCATTAATTTCTGCTGATACTTATCATAATAATGTTATTATTGTTTTTTTGGCAATTATTATTGATGGTTGTGAAGTTACAACTTCCATCAGGGGGCTGATAAACTTTGGTTGCAAGGTGCGTTCTCTGTGCCAAACAATGAGACGCTTGGCTGGTAAAATGCGTAAATACGCTATAAAGGAAACATCAGTTGCAAAAATACCATCTTTAATGCTCCAAGGACGCTTGTTCGGGCTTAAAAAGCGAAGGCTTTCCTGTGGGCTAGGCGTTCGCTACATCTACCAACCAGGCGCACTGGACCTGGGCCACCGTCATGTCACTGAACCTGTGTGGTTTCTCAAGGCCTACTGGCTCGAACCCGATTTCACTAAGTCTGATGAGACTGCACTAATATTTGTTGAACTGGCAAACTCAGAGGCATACTCGGTGATGGGTCGTACAGTGCACTCCGAGGACCTTCTTGTTCTTGGTTCGGTGTAGCAAGTGTTCCTCCGTGTAGTCTGATGTGTCCTAGAGGTCATTATACAAGTCATCTGGCTGGAGAGGTAGTATCAATATCGAGGAAGAACACCCGGTCCCGAACATAATCTGCTGCTTGCTGTAATAGACGTCGTACATCAAATGCTAGTCGTTGATTGAACTTGTCCAAAGCTCGATGTTAAGTCTGTTATGGGGCTCCATCCTGGGTCTCTGATTACAGTCAAGGTCCCCAAGGATCTTCTCTAGGCGCATACTAAGCGACAGATACAGCTCCAAACTGATAAAAAAAAAGCACGTACCGTTCCTTGCCGCGGAGGTTGCGTACAGACGGAATGAATTGTAGTGAGAAAAGTCCTTACCAGTTTTGTAATTGGAGCTCAATGGTGACCGAAACAAACTTGGTCAGACTAGCTAGTGGTAACAACGTTATCGCAATATATGATGATGTCACCACTTGATGTCGTGACCGGCGCCTTTTTGCTTTTACTGATCAGCGCTTAACAACCCTCAAACGGAACGCTTCGACTGAACTTATCATCGTCTGCATACTTTGCTTCGCAGCTAACTACACCCAAACGCGTAAGTAACATAGCGTTTTTCATATTCCATAGTCCCGGGTGATCGGTATTATTTGTAATTCGCAGGTTAAAAGGCTACATTTACTTGCATGCTCCATTTGACAAGCCTTTTCCGTTTGGAAGTTAAGGAATAATGCTCAGGATAAATTGATTAGCCCAATTTAATTAATTAGCATTTCTTTGATTATTTGCTTTGTCAGTTTTTAAACCAACCATTACCATAGCCTCAAATGTGTACATCAATATGATCATGTTGAACAATTTACCCAGGTGACGGTTGGCACGAAACAGGTGTACGCCAAGTGGATGTTGCACCAAAGGTACGTATTTGTTCATTTCAATCACTCAGTTCCCCACACTTCGAAATACTGTCTCTGCAAAAGAGGGTTGATTGTCACATTATTACTAAGATCATTTATATCAGAGGTATATCATGCTCTGTTGACCTTCATCAGAAGACAGCATCTTTATTTGTGTTGACCTTCAGCAGAAGACAGCAATTCGTTTTAACGTTTCGCACCAAAACGCATCAAGCCAATGGGCATAACCCTTTGAAAATAGGTCCCTTTGTTAGAGACTGTGGTGATATTCTTTGTTGAAAATGTTACTTTTGGGTGTAGTTAGTTGCGAAGCAATGTATGCAAACGATTATGAGGTCCATCAAAGAGTTCCTCTAAGGGCTGTTAAGTGCTGGTCTGTAAACGAAAAAAAGACGTCAGTCAAGACATCAAGCAGTGTCATTATCACATCAAACGATCATTATGTCACACAGGTACGGTCATATTAGCACATAAACATCTATTTTGTTATCACTAGCGAGCTTGACCGACATTGTTTCAGTCGCCGCGTAGCTCAGTGGCTTAGTCTGCGCGGATTGAACTGGATTGACTTGACCTTTGTTTCGGTGTACTGTTGGAAGGATCCATTCGCTCTGTCTTCAGTCATTATGATTTAATTCTAAGTGTTATCATGATCGTGAAATTTGGTAACGCATTACCCATTTTGATATGGTGCAATTAAGCATAACTCATTCCCTCACCATGGTGTAAAACGTGGCTCAAAAGGCGTACGATTTGTAAAGTTTGACACCAGAATGCCTCATTGCTGATTAGAAATTGATGCCTATTCCGAATCGAGATTTATTTTCTTAAACTTACATTCTAGGGAACAAAAAGCGGCCTATTATTTAGTTTGGTTAACAATTCGCTACAATGCGTTTGTTGTTGGCGCAGACTGCTCTTTCCAGACAATGTGATGCATCTTGTTCTCTGCACCTCTCAATGATGTTGTGGAATTGGTCTATTTTCATTATAATTCTTGAAAGGCATTTAACCTGGAACGTCTTTAATCAGACTTCTACATACTTTTCGCGGCTTACAGGTTCATAGATTTTATCACATAATGAGCAAAATATTATTCTATCCTTGTGACTGTCGCCATTCATGCACATGAACTGCAAAGCAGCTGTGTCAGTATCGCTTAGCTGTGTTTATTTGTAAAACTTATTTTGATTGCATCATATACTTGATACAGCTACTATGTGTCTCCGAGAGATTTGTTAGGCAACCACAAAAACAGCGGAGTGGTAATGCTGGCAATTATCAAATCAAATGATCAATGTTTGCAGCTTCTTTGTTATGTCTCGCAATGCATATCTCAGTATGTAAATTTCATCCTTTAACCTTAATTATTGGCCGCGAGATGAGCGAACCCGAGCAGAATATAATTCTCGAAGTGACTACTCGATTACTTGTACTTTTAAAGTCGATTGAACAATAATGCTAACGGTGAGTATAAGCCGTGTTGGGTTAATTCATGTGACATTCCATTATGCTTAAATGAGTTGTGCTGACGACATACCATATCTACGCATATCTCGTTCGGGAATATGTTTTACTGGGCAACCGCTATCGTCAATGGAAACGTTTTCATAATGCGGATGATACCAGGTTTAAAAGCATCAATATTTATGGAGATATCAAATAGTGCAATATAGTACGAGGCATCATTCACAAATTGTACATTTTCGCAAGTGCTGATATAAAGCATGCCTGCATATAATCGTCTATATTTTATTGTTAATTTGTTATACAGTGTGTTCGAAACAGTGCAATTCTTCTTATATTTAGTCATTTTTCCGGTCATTTGCATAATACATGTCGCGTTAATATTTAGTTTAATTCAAAAAGCATTGCCCGCAAAACGATATTTGTTCGCTGTTCTTCTAGCAATATTGTAATAAGCTGACGTTTCGGTTACATCGAATGACAATTCATTTTCGCCAGATTTATGCGCTGCAATTTGAATATTTTCTTCAAACTATATTGGCTCAATCAGTAGGGGTCAGGCATGAATATTGTGTAGACAACTTATGCAATGTTTGGTGCTAAAGGGTTCACATTAAGGTGGAAGTTTACAAGGTATATGCAGAAGTGATAGGCATTTCCAATTAACATATTAAAAACCACTTTTGACACTCAAAAACGAATGGATCATGGTTCTAAAGCCGATGACCCATTTTGCGATTCCAGCTGTGGTTGATAACCTGATCAACGGGAATGCAAATCGAGGCCCGAAGCGACATTTCAAAAGTTCTCGCCCAGCATTACGGTGGTGTTGCAGTAGCTAAAACAACCATTCGTTATAACAGTATCTGATTATTTGAAGATGTTTACAATGGATTGGATGTGCAATAATGGCATGCGTGTAAACCCTGTTTTATGTTCTGAGCAGCATATCAAGCGGGGATAGCATACATTGCGCTGTGTGAAATTGTCCGCAAAAGTAGGTAATTCATTCGAGCTTATGTACATGGTGTGTGTAGTACTCCTTTACACACGCAGCTGTATCTTACTGCTTTGAAAGTCGCTCCTCTCAACCTTGAGCAATTAATTTACAAAGGTACTCTAAACTGCTAAATTTTTCTTGCGACGCACAATGCGCACCAGATTCTTCTACAACCTCAGAAGTACCAATATCAACCAAATATCTCCGATGTGAAAGCATACTACGGCTCAACAAATGTGCAGGGCTCCCGATGTTTAAAGAGGAATGATTTAGCATTATGGCTTTAGCAATTCCAAAACGTTATTTATATATTTGGAGGTGTCCCAATTCTTTGACAGGAGATTTTTTGAGAGCGAGATAACTCATTTAGGGCAGGCAGACTCTTGATAGATATCAATCTTTATTAATGATTGCCAGGGTTTCCATGGCGGTATTGAATTGGGATCGCAGTAACTACGAAGTGAGATATATTTTCGCATTTCAGCCTGGACTTGAAATTGTAAGCATAATTTTGCAAGAGCTCCTCAGTGCTCTGACAATTCAGTGCTCTGACATTATGAAGCCCTCATGCCAAACGTCAAGCGCTGACAATACAAACATGGTGCTTAAATCGCTCATATCTTCCTTATTTACAAATACCCGAGATTGAATAAGAAGATTGCCTTTATGCAACTACATATCATTTTATATTATGACCATTGTAAGGATTGTCGGCCAATCAAATAATATTGGGCAACCCAAAACTGCACTTACAGGGAATGGTTGATGAGCTTAAAGCACGTAATAAAGGTCTCACGGAGCCATGCAATGATCTATCCGGTCCCGTGGAAGATCCCCTGATACATTTCGGATCAATCTTGAAGTAAACGTTGAGCAAATCTAAAGTACAGGGGTATTCATTACTTGACGTCGCAGGGCATATTTCTTTACGGTAAAGGTAGAAACTTAGGTGGTCGTCAACACTAGTGCTTCGATGTGTCAAGCAGATGAAATCTCGTCACCAAGGGGGCACCAAGTCTTCGAAAGCTGGTTTTCGTCACATTACAGGTGAAGTATTGATAGTTTTTTTCTGAATACCATTTAATTGGCTTGTTAGCAATCGAGTTAAGTCATTCTCACAATGCTCTAAATAGTACTTTTGCGCGGTTAATGGCATTATATGTTACGCAGACGGTGAAAGTTATATGCTTATTTAAAACTGTTCTTCAGGAATAGTTAAAGTGACAATGACTTCCTCAACGTATCGCTGAACATTCGCCGGCTACAAACAGAACCATTACAATACTGCTAATAACTCAAATACTTCCAAGAGAAACGAAACGAAGCTAAGACATGCATTTAATCGATGATAGATGCATTTGATTAGCGCAATTGTCTCACTTACGAACTGCCTCATGCTTAACGTACTTAACCATGCTAGACGCGAACGTGAGATAAGCTAACCAATCCCTTGATGAGAGCTACGAAAGGCAGCGTGAGTTTTAAATCGCGCAAAACTTACCGGTGACGCGCACTTTATTCCGAACGAATTGTCAATTGATGAGTTGAAAGAACCTATGATAAACATATATGATGATGATCTGCTCAGTTTTAGCCATAACGTTGCTGTCGCATATAATGAGCGTGTTATTACCTCGCCTTTGGCTGTTTGTAAAAGGGAACACTTCGTACCGTGCCGCACCTTAATTATCAAACAGTCCCAGAAATCTCACCTTGTGTCATGCATTAGTAGTTTAAGCAACCTAAACCTAATCACTATCCGGCGAACACACGACTGACAACGCGCGTTATATTATGCTTAACAATACACATGATGTGAATGCAAATCAAGAGCCCCGCAGGTTCCAAGAATATCTTCGGGATACTCCAGACCTTCACGTTCTAACACCACATTGTAACGCTCTCTTATGTCTCCACAACTTACAATCACTGTGCTTGGAAAATGTTAACCCTTCGTTTATTAGAGAGCTGTGTTTGCACCGGGAAAGACGATATATTATCCACTATGTGAAAGACATTATCTCAGGAATATTTTACATACAAGGTGGCACACTAAAATTAATAATGATTTATTGTGTCTGGGTTTGCAGACAACCATCCACATTGTGTGCAATGTTTTATTAAACATTATAACTCTGGGGACTATTCCATCGCTTTGAACATCGCCTGATAATGAAGTTTACTTGTCCACTTTGATCTTCTGGTTATGAGGAGCTTACTTTATGCTAGATGTTATATCAGATGCAAGTGTTTTGACAAATCATGCGCTTCGTATTATCACTTTGTTGAATAACAGTAATGCCCTCCTAGCATGGAACCAAATATGGGTCATATATGGGTTATAATCCACGTTCCGTCATAAGTTAGAAATCGAACCTTACAAAGGCTTAAATCTTTCTGTACATTGCGTCCAAAAGTTTACAAAGCGTCGCAACAATTTTGTGAAACAAAGTCGGATAACTGATCAGCAATGATATTTAATCAAGAACTTGTTTTTCAACCCATCTTCTGAATATGCCTAATGCATTAACCCTATGTAACAGTAATATGTTTTAACGACCTACAGATTGATTATTAACAACAAGCTTAAGTCTGGTGTTGTACCTATCGTGTAGTTAGTACATCAGTGTGGAAAAACAAAAACCTGGCTAAAAGAATGATAGTGCAATGTAAAATGCTGCGTACAGTTGTATGCTTGTTAGTCGCACTGCGTTCATTGTCTGTATATGTGACATGATACAGAGTCATATGACAAAGCTTAAGAGCCATTTCATTAGGTTTTATATGTGTGTCAAATTGAGAGACATTATATACTTGAAGCAATACTTAAAAATACTTGAAGCAATACTTAAAAATGGCATAACTTAGTTGATTGCCCGTGTGACAGTTACCTCAACTTTCTCTAACACGTTAATGAAGCTCGTCTATATATATACACAAAAAAGATACAGTGAACTCCTCCTCATTTTATACTATAATTGCATCGAAACGAATCGGATTTGGTATTTTTCAAAGCCCAACTGCAGGTTATTAGTGCCCTGTACAAGCATATTTTGTTATTATTATGCTCTTAAAAGGTTGTGAGGCCGTTAATGTCAATTTGAGATTTGGATGTGCTGGAAGTAGAATTTAAGTTTGAGCGTTTGGTGTCTTAAACACGTGTCGTAATATAACCCCAAGTAGTGCAATTGCAAATGGTGCCGTGATTGAGTGATGAAAACACACGCGGTTGGATTTGCACTGATGGGATCTCCCCCCTGAACACTTCATTTATAGTAAAGTGCTTTGGCTGATCAATATAAACTTAACGCGCCATGAAATTGTAGTCCATTAAATATGAGCTTTGCCTTTGGGAAAATGAAAGCGTGAAATTGAAATACGAAAGTGATATATAGGAATATGCGGCTGCGAGAGTAAACAGCTACTTTGACTCGGCATACTTATCATAAACTTTAGTACACCAACACCAGTATTAGGCATTACTGCAGCCGGTAACTCATGTATACATGTCGGGACATGTTGATGCATCTATGCGTGCAACAGCCATATAAACAAACCCGGCAATACAAACGTTAACTTTTTATTTAACATACATCTGACCTTGTAAGAAACTCAACATATCACCTACAATCATTAATGATTTGAAGCACGCGATTGGTGATTGCTGTTCAAGAAAGATGGAATCCTCTTATCACTTCTTAAAAAGAGCAATCTGGATCCTGAATTAATTAAAAGCTATGTGCCAATTTAAGAATAACAGAGATGGTTTGAGCTGATCAATATCAGGCCTGTATACAAGATAATCGACTGTGCCACACAGATAATTCATGGGGCCATATTATATGCTGCCTACATATCACAACCGGGCATTCTGTTAAATATATATGGTCTGCAACACCACCAATACAGTGATACTCAAATCTATTTTACCTTTACTCCTACGCAGAATATGCGGTTGATGCACAGGCCAAATTAAAAGAATGCACCCGGCAGATAAGATTATGGATGGCGAGCAGTGTTCTAAAACTGAATGAAGATAAAACTGAGATTTGATTTCTCGCATTTCGGTACAAATGCCAGTCGTCGTTTGGTTTATAAACTCACATTTTACGGACAAACGCCATGTTCTGAAACTAACCCTATCTCTCATCCATCAGAATAAAAACTCAGGCTGCATAAGAAAGTACCTGAACATTTTGTGCTTCTACAATTAACAACATGCCCAAGTGACTTTGAGCAGGATTAATTCTTGGAAACTATACAAATGCTTTCTATGTATTTATGTATCGTTCATGGGTCTCAAGTATGATGTATCGTGCTCCCGTAATGCCGTTAAAAAACGCATTATCTCTTTTGGGATGTTTTCGTGCTTGTTCCATGGCGTAACGCCCGGACGGCAGAAGCGATTCACGGATAAGACATATGAGGCCGTTTCCGTGGCGCTGTAAATGGCGATTTAGCAACTGACGTTAGAAAGAGATTACTGCGAGCCGCAAATATTGTCTCGTTTTCTGGTGCTGCTTTTAGCGGTTACCTCATCTCAGTTATTGTGTCATTTGTCACAGGGTAATCTGTCCGAGCGGCTAGCTTCTGATGCCATTCAGATAATGCCATTTTCAGCATGCGTTTATGGTAGCGGATGAATGAATTAGGTTCACTCTTATCAATTGCTGTCACGAACAGTTATATACTTATTAATGTGCATCTTTGAACACACGAAACTGCTGTTTAACCCAGCCAAAAGCGTTATGTGTGATAACATAAAGTTGTCGTTGACAGGCTCATTTAAATTCAAACCTTACTGAATACGTGAGCAAGCCACACATTTAACTCCGATCAAAATGGGTCAATTTGAATTCTACAAGGAGACATTTGAGAGTTTTACTTCCATTGAGTGTTATCAGAGGTTATTCAAGCCACTTTGTGCGACTCAAATTAATCTAATTACGAAACGAGGATAACTTGCCCTGATTACATTTTTATCGTCACCGATGCATTTGTGTATGCTGTCTTTCTTGCGGGCAATCAATCTGATGAAACTGGAGCGAGCCCATATTTTATGTCATACAGATAACCGCACTAGCTTTTGTACCGTATGTTATATGTTTGTTTTCGGCGTTAAAGTTATGTATCGTGTTAATGGCTGCGTTGCTACTCATTCCATGGAAACGGGCACAAGGGTGGTTTCTTTTATAATCTTAGAAGCTCGTGTTATGGTTTATTCACAGTAGGCCTTTGTACCCAGTACATTTAAATGACTTTCGTATTTATTTGCTTGAGCTTTTCATTTTGTCGCAGTTTTGCACCAGCATACCATAACACTCGAGCGTAAGTAACGACTTTATGTTTCAGCAGCAGATGCTAAGATAATCGTTCTCTTGAAATCACTGACCCAGCTATACTCTGCGCAGATAAATGTTCGTCTTTTTTCTGATGCATACTACATACATATTGATATATAGATAAATATATAAACATATACAAATGTTAACATTGATACACGTATATATATATATGTATATACATATATCGATATTTATTTTGATACATATATGTGTATATACCCATATGTATATAAATAAATATATATATATGTATTTATTGTTTGTTTGTTCGAATTATAGTCGTGCTTAGCAACGTAGGCTATGTACGACTAGCAGTGAGTGTATCTCTGAGGGTGGTCAGTGCCAGGAAGCACGTCGTCCTCAGAGGATCTTTTACATGGCCTTGCATAGATGGGACCGTCATGTTTACGTGATCATCCGGGTCACGATTAACCAGTCATGGTTATTTCATCTTGGAGTCGAACCCACAGCCTGTGGGTCGAAAGGCGAGGCAGTAAACCACCACGCCAGGAGATTCGTTCGCCGGCACTTGCGCTGGCTAAATATCAATGCAATGCGTCAGAGTCAAAAGTATCTATTTAGTACCCTGAAAGCTGGTTATCCTCGAGGCCAAGATGAGGTTATTGTCACTGTCCTTACTGGTGACGTATTCAGTGACAAACAATGTACTGCCCGCATTTCAATTCAGCGACGGCAATTAAAACTTATCCCTTATTCTGACGGAGAATTGTGAAGGTTTTATACGAATTATATATTAGGTTAATGGGAGTATCTTATGCATAATGAGATTAGAGATCAAGCAATTGAACGCAATATTGTTTGCGTCAGGATTCAGCAAGAAAAAGATATCCTATTATTTGCAGTGAGTACAGATTTCAATTTAAACTCAAACAAAGCGTCATTATCAGGAATTTCAATAGTGTGCCAACCACTATCGTCTGATACATATTCGCGTGTGATTGCTTGGCAGGCGCCCACCTCAGTGATATCTACTAACGGCCATCAATTTTTTATTTGGCCCGTGCGTAGAAACATTGAAGACAAGAAGCGTAGCATGAAATTATGTGTATTGCATTTAACAATGAACTTTACAATACGAGTAATATCAGAAGAATGACCAGCACTGTTGGTCGCAGGTCTAAGCAGACATCACACAGTTTGCATAGTACAGCTTTTTTAAAACCGTATAAAAGACCTACAAGCCTATGGTGTTGACTCTCTGCATGGTATGACCACACAAGTTATGTTCACAATCACAAATATGTCAATGATATCGATAAACGCTTGGCAAATCTCGTTTGTAAACCCATACAACAGTTCACTCGGGATAAACGCCAACAACTCACTCATCCCTAGATTGTCTTTGCACGTATAACCTCATCATGTATCCCTGATATATACATATATATATATATATATATATATATATGATATATATATATATATATATATATATATATATATATATATATATATATAGCAGCAGCGGAATATATATATATCGTTGCACGATATAACCTCATATGTATATATATATATATATATATATATATATATATATATATATATATATTTCTTGATTTTTTTTCGCACGTATAACCTCATCATGTATCCCTTTCTCGATAGACATATATATATACATTTATATATATATATATATATATATATATATATATATATATATCTCTATATAGAGAGGTATATATATAGACATAGATATATATGTATGTCTCTTTATCTATCTCTAGATAATATGAGAGAATCTATTTATACATATGTATCTATATCTACATATATATAGAGAGAAATTTATAGATATCTATCTTT
>CM067345.1:18102510-18142510 GCA_034190875.2 Urechis unicinctus | reverse complement strand
ATACATATTAACATGCATACATACATTCATACATGCATACATACATACACACATACAAAAATGCATACCTACATTCATAAATACATGCATAAACACATAAACCCAAGCAAAACTACATACATTCATACATGCATGCCTACATACGTACATACATACATACATACATACATACATACATACATACATACATACATACATACATACATAAATGTACTAACGCCAGTTACTTCGGGCGGCATTATGAGTATTTTGCTCGTATTTGTGTATTCCAAAAAGGAGAGCGAGGAAAACTGGGTGTCTAGTTTTTTGAAAAAACCTAATAAATAGTGATATATGGCTTACGTGCTCTTCACTCGGCCTCTTAATTCCTTTGGTTAGTCATCCTGTCTCTCATTAGATTCATTGATAGCTAACACAAACGACTGGGGGTTTCCTTCATCATATGTTTGGTTACGTGTACGTGTACAGTTACGGTAGAGTGATTCTTTAACGTGTGAATTTGTTAAAAGCGATTAGATTATTAGTAAGTCAATGTATAACTTATATAAACCCCAGTTCCGCTCTACAGATAAGCATCATGCAAGGCATGGTGATCTTGCACAGAAGGAGAACCGCTAAAAAAGACGTGGAGGGGCAATCGAAAAACATGTTGTGCATATCCAATGAATAACAGGTATTGATTATCTATTCGGCCACACAGGAAATAGAGGTCGGTATTTGACTAGGCGATGTCCAGCGTTGCTCAGAACCCGGAATGACAGCACTCCTTTTACATCAAATGCGACATACATTTGGCTAGTGCCCCAAATACTTTGCTTTGCCACGTATAAGCTTTTTGCATACCATGCCGGTATTTTATTCATCACGGCGAAAAACAAACACATCCTGCAAATAAAGTTACTAATGCGCGTTGATTCGGAATGATTCCATTCTGTTCATGACCGTCATGTACACTAGTCACATGCATATCTCACACGACTATCAATGCATAGGTTAGGGTTCGTTGGCGTGGCAAAGCCCCATTAAAACCATTAGTTTGTCTTATAGGATCGAGCTCCCGTTCCATTGTAGTCATCTCTTTATTGCATAAATGCGTGCAAGGTTGACGACATGCTGGCTGAAGACATTAGTTTCCATGTTTGGACAAAAGTGATTTAAGTTTTGTGAAGCCCGCATAGTTCGGTCAGCCTTGTAATAGCTCATGGCGTAAATGGCCGATAATGACTAAAGAAGCTACCTCATTGATTGATGAGGCAATACCAATAATTTCAACTGAAGATGTTAAGCGCTTTGATGATTGCGTGCGTAAGGCATCACAATTATCAATATATAGATAGTTAGTGTGATATGCATGCCAACTAAATATTGTTTGGGCTGTTTCAAATGCGAAATCCTACACCATCAGCAAAACCCATGCGTTGCTGGCTTATTTGCATGAAATATAAAACTTCGCCTGATTCACTGAATAGCAGTGACAGCAGCTGTCTTTCAAACCGTCAGCTAACACATTAACAGTATAGCAATCGGGAAGATCAATTACTCAGCTAAAATTATGTTAGTAACGCATATCTGATCGGTTATGCTTTAGGGTTCTTTGTTTGGTTACCATCGCGCGCGTAAATTATTGTCTGTCGCAAGTTGTGACGCATGGAAACCAGAGTTATTCAAATGTGAAGGTATACATGTCATCTTTTATAACCGGCCAAGCGGATCCGAACACGGGGCAAGTTGAACTCGATTCATTAACTGAGAGCTCAAAGACATTTGAGTATGGTGAATATTTGCTATGAACACACATGATCTAGTCACCATTATTCACAACAACACTACCAGTGTTCATGGTTAACATTTCCACTCGTTTTCTATGCTATATGAATGCTTGAAATGTGACCCTATCCCGTTCCAAAGGCACACAATTTACCCCGACATTCGCAGAATATAAATCGACTACATGCCTGTTAACGGTAACTCCCGAGGGACAGCCCACAACAATATAATAATATACACGTAATATTGCCATTAGAGGCTACCAAAAAATCTCCCCAGTACCGCCACTAGACCCTTTGGAATCATATCGCTCCCCAAACACTCGTAAACGTAGCTGATTCGTATGTAAAGCTAAATCTAGGAAATCCTAAGAGAAATCCCATGTCGAAACTGCGATACAGTTAAGCTTAAGATGCCTCTTTGAGAATCGACACATATAACGCCGAGATAACCGAATAATGCATAAAAAACCTGCAGAAATGATAAGGCAATGCAAACCTACGTAACTAGCAACTCGTGATACATAGACTATAGATTATTAGGGGAAACGTGCTATAATACTAGTAACATTTACTCGATAGGTGGTCAGGTATGCTTAAAAGGCAACGTTTTCCCCCTTAATGACTCATTATGTCCAATTCAACTTAAATGTTTTCATGGTTGCAGCCAAAAACTGCACTTGAGCAACATTTCAAAATATGAGTTATCTATATATATATATATATATATATATATATATATATATATATATATATATATATATATATATATATATATATATATATATATATATATATATATATATATATATATATATATATATATATATATATATATATATATATATATATTCTACAGAAAGAATACTATGGCAGTAATATGAAATAGTATATGTCCTGGCTATGTTCGCGCAGCGTAGATCCAGCTAGGCTATATATATATATATATATATATATATATATATATATATATATATATATATATATATATATATATATATATATATATATATATATATATATATTTGTTAACGTGCAGCATATATCAGCCTCGAGCTGGATCTACGCTGCGCGAACATATATATATATATATATATATATATATATATATATATATATATATATATATATATATAGCCAGGACATGCTTTGGTACTATTTCAACTTTTACTGACATAGCTCGTCATTCTTTCTGTAGAAACTAAGTATTGTAGACTACTGATGTGTTTGCTAGCCTACCAACAGTAAGCTCTGCGGAGTCTTGCAACAGACGCCGTACGCTAATCGCATGCTGCATTGACCGACAATACGATGCCACAATTGTCTCGAGGTCTAAAAAGGTTTTTAAAACGCCAGTGCATCAAAGTATATCACCAATTTTACTGGTGGTCGGTTTATTTAATATAGGCAGCGACCAGTATCCATCGATCCCAAATGTCTGTACTTCGTTGCAGCACATAAAGTATATAGCGTGGGGTATGCAACTAGCATACGTATGCCATAATTAATATAATTCAATTCATTACAGCGCATACACTATCCAAGTCGTCACGTCATATGTTAAAGTAGAATTTGTAGATTGTACATGATGACGTTGGTCCCGTCGCTTATCTTATGTCGTATCTAAACACACAAAATGTAACAAGGGGATGGTAGTTGTTGTACCTAAAAGCTTACTAGTGGCCACTTATAATGCTTCTAGCCAGCACTGAATACATGTACCGTATAATTTAGTCTTATGTATCTTCCTGCTATTAGCTTCATCCATCAGTAATTAACAACGGACAACTAACGAAGTCGGTATTGTACTACAAAAGTAAATTTCAAGCAGCGTGATAGAACATCAAACCGCATTCATCCTTGCTTACGTAGATTATATTATGCATCATTTTGCAGGTTGTCGAGGAAAAGTGATACATATGAAATAATCTTGAATTGAACAAAGCAAATGAAAGAGGTGAAGTCAGATATTTGCCTGACATCTGTTGCTTTGCTGTACTCTTGCGTTGGGTCTTGTACCTCGTCTGGCTTTAAGATCCTGCCATCGGGCAGATGTTGCATTCCTATTAGAAGGGGCTTGCTGCAAAATGACACTGTCATTATTCGCTGCGCGCTCATCATCTTAGTATTACTTTGCGTAAAACCTGTAAGACCATTAGTTTTCGTAAGCACGTTTAACTTGCTAGCAATTCATTATTCAACACCACGGATCCATCAACTAATGGAATTAAGCGAGGCTTGACGTTGTACTTCAGGACTCGTAAATCCAAATACCACCCAAATGAAAATCCAAAACTAATATATGTTTATAAATATTTCATCATTGATTACTATTTGTAAGCTTGTAAGTTTTTGTCCTTACAAGAGCGTTTCGTATATAACTGCCGCTGTTAAAATATTTCCAACGTACTACAAATATCACGCACATATTCTATTTGGAAGTTATAGTGCGATATATGCAAACAGAGCTTAGGCAGCAATATATCTATGGTGATATGGTCTCTAAAAAGAAAGCCTATATTGTAGTATAAATATGACATATTCATTAATTGCTGCCTGATTAGAGGATACAATCACGCCTCTTTTGACTCTTGATTATACTACATCATCTTGTTGAGTCGTACAAAATGTTAATCTTTAAGCGGTGCCCTAATGACATGTGCAAAATGTAGATGTCGTTGCGAGCGTGGAATTTATTGATGATGCTCCACACAATCATTTTGAACAACAAATCAATCAGCTTTGTTGCTGAGTATATAATCAATCAATGTATCGCTCTGAATTATTTTTATCACCTTTGATTGGACCTTCTTGCAAAACACATCGTATACCAGCAAAGCCGATTTTACATTTTCTACTTACTATCGCAAGGGTGTTTTACAAGACGCCATCTTTTATGCATGCGAGTGTGTAATTTGTGTGCGAGTTGCGAGTTGAGCGAGCATAGCTAAATTTTACTCAAAAAATCATAATGTGCCCCTTGAGTATGAATCACTACATTGAACAGCAAGTTCGTCAAAATGTTTATGACTTAACTTGTGACATTGGCACATCTGGCTCAAAAGACTGTTAACATATGATACTCTTCTAGTTTATCAGAATATTTATGTGGTTATTTAGCATTCATTCTATAGCGCACTTTACAGTAGCTTGCCCCGGAATCTGACTGTACTTGTGCTCTGCCTCTGAAAGCATGAGCTCAGATTATTTTTAAAATTAGTTTTTGGTGTCAAAAAAATTAAATCATGACTGACTGAGACATTTCTCATGTAGCAAAACAATGCAGAGCGTGTAAAAGCTCCGCACACAACCTTATCATGCGCGTACTAGAGTTCATTGCAGCAAACTCATTTTGCAAGTGAACAACATAAGGGCATTTTACTGTTAACAATAGAATAAGTTTATATAGCTCACCTCGTTGCATATTCTCCCTCTCAGATATACTTATCCTAATTCTGTCATTTTCAAGACGTTCCACATTTGAGAGATCAATTCGCCCAAAAAACATCAAGCACATATATGGCAGTAAAGGGACGATTTCGAAGAGGTTGGTTGAAGATTGATAATGATGCACTTGACGACAACTTATAATCACATTGGTTCCGTAATATGCAAATACAATAGACCGACGAACACCGGCATGCTTTTGTGTGCATTCATTACGAGAAGCGAGCACTCGGTCGAACTTTGCGTACAATAGCTACGATATCGTCGGCAAGACGCCTGCATTTGTGAAGCAAACCTAAAATCAACAAATAAAAGTCGAAACATTAGTACAAATACATAATACATTGGAAATAGTTGTATTATTAATGCTTCCCTGCAGAACGCAGGGTGACATTTGCAATCATCTTAACGTTCGAAGCGATGGGTTATTTGTGATCCCGCAGACATCTTTAGGTGCAGTAAGTGCATCATGTCAATGAGTTGTTCAAGATCACCATTAATGGTCATCTTTCAAAAAGGCGTAAGCAAAGTATAATCATGATAAAGGCTGGCCGCTATTTCTTAGTGCATAGTTATAAAAGTGGTCATTGGCCACAAGGATGTAGAGCAAGTACAAAATCCGTCGTTTTGTCCGCATTCCAAAAAGGAGAAATCGGTCTAATTTTGATGATTCCATTTAGTCTGGGGACAAAAAAGTATGCAGATGTGATCAACAACTCTTCGAGGTACATTGGTCGCATGTTAATGACAAATCACAGGTGAGGTTAGTACAAGGCTGCTTATCGCTGTTCAACCTACCTACGCTAACAGATGTGTCCGATTTGAAGAATTCAAGCGTGATCCGGTCACCTGGTATTCGAATAACGCTAGCCATATTTTCTGATTTAACGGAACAAATAATTTCGCGACAGCTATGTTCAGTAAGTATCCATTCCTTAATAATGGCTGAATCAGTAACCGGCGAACCTCACCATAATGATTCAAGGGTAATAGATATAGATTTGGGGACATCATGAGTGGCTTCTCTTATTTGGCTTCCTGATATTGCTATAGTAGTAATCAAGTGGTGCTGCTTTGTGTTGTAGTTGAAACTACCAGTTCAAATGTCACAATATATTGTTTTAGTTTTGGGGCATCAAGAATAATGCGGTTACTATGTAATGTTCTGCCGTACATGCTACATTGACACTAGTTTGCATTACTATAGGTAGGCTTACTGCATCGAGATAGCACTCCAATGCTTCCGATGTTTTTTCTGACATAACATGAGGCAGACGCTTAGAGTATGCAAAGTAAATGAATTTATTCAACGACTATCGTTGCCTACGAACTTGTTATCAATGGCCTGATTAGGAGAAACGCCCTCAACACAATGAATCTGCCAATATCCCGTCAGTGGATTTTTATCACACTTTGCCTTGTCCTTACTGACGCCATGTATATTGCATGTGCCAGGTCATTTTCTCAATCAGATTGAGATATTTAGCTATCTGGTTTAAAAAGCATTCGAAGTGCAGCACTGGTCCTGTCATCTCAAACAATTGTTACCCCTACCATGCATTCATAGATGTACAGTTTACATTGGATTAACTCCATCATGTACGATAATTACCTCAGTTTTTCCCAAACAATTTGTGCCTCAGGCCATCAATCAATATTACATCAATCATATTTACGTAAATTGATTTGTATCAGTCAAGAGATACAATATGAGGTTTATTGTAAAAGCAGCTTCAATATCATCAACATTTATGCAACCAAAGATCTATGTTCCAGCGTCATACAGCGAACTGTACAAATAGCCTTGAAACCCTACAAAACCATCTTTTCACATATTTCTCTCAAGACTTATGCTAAACTTGTTACATGTGCTGCGCACTGACGCTTTCAAGGCGATTAACGGTGAGACTATATCATTGAGCTTCTTACACCAGTCAGGCAATCATGCGTGAGCAACTTGAATTCGACATTATCTGGCAAAACAATGATTGATGCCAATCAAGCAAAGCGCGTACGAATATTTTGAAATATATTGCTCATGCATGTGGCTTTGCAAATCAAACTAGTTAGAAAATATTGATTTTATCTTGCCTGAATTGAAACACATCTATAAACCCAATAAAACATCCGGGCCTATATTGAATATGCCCAAGATGTGCAAATATCGGAGCATTATGTTTGCAGAACTAGAAGTTATGTCAATGTGTCGTAAAGAATGCAGTCTTGGAACCGATGTAGTTAGCTGACCTGCCTTTTCCGAGGTGAGCCGATGTTGTTTTGTGTCATTCATGGCGATAGGAATGGAGCGAATTGGAATAGAACAGCTTATCAAATGTATCGATAACAATCCTCGTTGATAACCGATTTAGCCTTTTGTGTTAAGATTCACTCAGGAATACGGGAGGCAACCAAAACACAAACTCGATCTTTGCTGAGCCTTACAATATAGGTGGATAATTGCGGACAGTACGAAAACGCGTTGTGGCATGGTAAATCAAGCGTTCCAGTCAGTATTAGTTGTTCGCTGTGTTCTGACAAGAAAGAACATATTCTGTTCGGACACTCCCATTATCGCACTTTATGAGCAAGCCGTGCAATGGGCAAATCTGGTCATTTATATTCACCCTTCAGTCTTATAAAACACAGATTAATAGTTGTGTGATATAGACCAACATACGGCTTTGGTTTTGCTGATGCAGTTTTTACGACAAACATGTGGTAACAACACCTGCCTATCGAAGTATATTTGTAATTATCAGAATACATATGTATATACATATATATATATATATATATATATATATATATATATATATATATATATATATATATATATATATATATGTATATACATATGTATTCTGATATATATATATATATATATATATATATATATATATATATATATATATATATATATATATATATATATATATATATATATATATATATATATATATATATATATATATATATATATATATATATATATATATATATATATATAGTAAAACATCAGCAGTCGCAAAATGCCATGCCACTTTTCTTTGTCAATAATAACCCCTGTGTGTAATCTTTTATGGAATTGTTAATTGCTGATATTTACTTCAAGAATCATATATACACCCTCGGAGTTAATCTACCCGGAAAGGTGATGGCGTGCGATTAATTGTGCATGCAAATAATTGTGTTACACGTAGCTTATTACATATTTTCAGTGAACACATAACACAATTATACGCGGTTATCAATGTTGCCGCACTCTACAAATGTTCATTTATATTGCAAAATTGTTAGCACCTTTAACAGGCATTGCGGCACGAAATCGAATAGATGTTAGCATTCATTTGATCTTTATTCGTGCATTTCTTCGGCGCTGATGCGTACAGGACCAAACATGTCATATTTTTTGTTGATTATCAACAGCCAGAAATGGTAGACGCTTTCGACATGCAATGCCGATAGTCTAAACATGGCGCCTTGTTATGTGTTATTTACCACCTGCAAGGAATTTGGAAAGCAACCACCGGAATTGTGAGGCAATGTCATCATATATGACGCATATATGATGCTTGACATAGCGATATTGTCTTTTGTGTGATAAACGAAATAGGCATCATGTCGATATTAATGATAAAAGGCCGAACACTGCACAGTGCAGACTGCTGTGCTGCTGTTGCCGAGCGTGCAGGAATAACTTACAACATTCCACTGTCAATATTATAAATTGAATCCAATATAATGACATTGGTATTGTACCGCCCACTTGCAGCTCCACGATTTAGCTGCGGGGTCTCGCTGCGAATCAGCCAATCCGTCACCATACGGCAACTGCCAACTGAGCCCTGCGGCAAAGTAACAGTAGTATTGCAAATATGAACGTTGTTATACCCCATGAATAATTCACATGTGATCGAGAATATCAGCGACTTGAATTGATGGAAAGGAACGCCGGACCCCTTTGCTTTAATATGCGATAATGCCACCGGAACTGTTTGTGGTTACAGCTAATCAAGTCAATGTGACTGCCTACGAAACAATGATCGTTAAGTGTTGGGTTGCTACCAGCGATATCGAATAATGAGCGGCAATTATTTATTGGGGTATACCGGTATGGTGCTGTATCTATGCTTGGTAGGGTTACCGTCAAATCCCGCCCGCCCTTCGCGAAAATACAGAATTGATGTTGCGGTGATTACATATATACTGATCCTGAGAGGCACACACGCCATGAAATGTCAGTATTGCACTTTAACGTCATTTGTTGACTAGGTCAGCATGACAATGAAGTTGGCATCATCGAAATGAGCAACAAAGGAATAAGTAGAATTCGCAGCTTTGTTAAGGGTGGAATAAATTGACGTCTGAGTTGTCAGCGTATCCCGTAAATTTGTGTAATATTTGCCAGCCAAGTACATAATGATGAAATGGTGATCCATTTCTAATAACGATGGGCTCTACCTGGGCATGGCGAAACAATTAATGTTTCATCAATGAGCCAGAAGCTGTATTTATATTGAATACAAAATGATATACTAGTCATATTATTGTGGGAGTTGCATTTATAAGAATAGAAAGAGCAAAAATCTAATTAATTTATCAATAACACTTTGCAATGTGTGGCTTTTAATCGTTGATATGCAGGTATTTAATCTTCAGCGCTAAGGTTACATTATCAGCAACCGGTGCATGGTTTACACTACAAGTCTCAAAGACTAAACGGAAGGAAAAAGAGCTAGCGAAAACCAAACAGAAGCCTCGTTACAGTACCTAGTTTATGTCAGCCGAACACATATTTGTCATATGGATACACTCAGCCTACGTTGTCAGCAATGAAATGTGTTCAGTCCCGTAACACGGATCATGAACATGCACCTCATGAGCGTGTGGCAAAGAAGATTGAAGTTTATACAAATAGTGTCTGTCACGGTCTGACAAACATTCCTAAATGTTAATGTTTACACATTTACACCTCGATTTCTGATCTCACATGAGCAGTTGCAGATTAACGATAACTGAAAAGTATTAAATATGTATTAAAAACACAATTATTCTTTCATTAATTATATCCTCATTTCAACGTTCACAAGTGAAAGCCTCCGTAGGATGCTATTTATTTCAGCACTCAACTGACATGTTATTTAGAAGGCAAAACGTACAACACACTGAATTAAAAGCAGAATTTGGTGAAATATAACATAGATCTCCATGCTGCTATAAAATACTAAAACTGTATTTTGATTGAATGGGATTGGTCATTAAGAATTTTCGATAGTTTGCCCGTAATAATGTGTACTATTTTCCATAGCAATAAAAGCGACACCGCTTACAAAGTAGCGATGACTATTTTGCTTTAACATGAAGCATAAGGAAAGAGTTAATGTTATTAATTGTGCAACGCGCATCTAACATGAAAATAACTCAATGTCTGCTATTTACGATTGCGATGGATTGCTGCAATAATCAAATTATTCGTTACCAGTTTGTTAGTTATATCGCACCATTTCTATTGTAAACATATTTTACCTGCGATAGACGGTGATATGTCCGGATTTGTGACGAAGCAGTAATTGGTACTTTGTGCGTCATTCACAGGGCTTGCTTTCATTTGTTAACTTTTCAAATGTTGTAGCCTAAATCTGTACCATGGTTGAAAACTTTCTTGGATTCACCTATAATCAGTTCATTCTAGTTTACATGGAAACATTTCGATCGCCAGATGTTTTAGTACCTTAATTCCATGTTTACCTCAGTATTTATTTATGCGGTAAATTGACGTGGTTATTTGTTGCAAGATGGTAGGAAGGGATTCTCATATTGGTGGGGAAAGGTTTTGTGTTACATTGCAAAAACTTAGTTAAGAAATGCATTCAATGAATAGAGTGGGATAGGGCAATAGGGATACAAACTTAGTCAAGAAATGCATTCATAGAATAGAGCGGGATAGGACAATAGGGATACCGATCATACCAACCGCCACTCGGCCTCCCTTTTTGAGGCTGCTGTGTAAATGAAAGTTCAATACCTGCCCTCTTTTTCTCACCTGGGGTTGTCCCCATCACATCGACCTGATACATTCTGATGATATTCACTACACGGTCACTAGATCGATTCGAGAAAAGTGGAATGATAATTGAGAGGGCAGTAGATGTTCGAGAAAAATATTAACTTCTTTCCGTGAAGTGAAATATAATGATTTCATCCAACATATCTGTTAATGTACAATAAATGGTCGCGAAAAGAGGCTGTTAGCTAAATACTGTGAATTAAAATCAATGTGTCAATTATCAAAATATAGTCCGAGCATTTATATGATGTTGCTAAAAAGTGGTATATTTATCTCTGACCAATGCAATTTGTGCCCAAGAATAATCAGCGACTCACTATCAATAATATGTGGCAGCAGCACATTTGTTTTGATTGATGCAGCACACATGGTTTAAACAGTCAAACTGGGGTTGATTAACTTATATCATGTTGCATTGATTATGCCATTGCTAATATAGCTAAGAAACAGGTCAGAGACAAAACGGTATTATTGACATTAATATCGGAGATAACCGATGCAAAACACCAGTAATTAGAAAAAGGGAATCATCAATCAGGCGCCTGAACCTGAACGCCACGGGCAACGCATAGAATTAACTGAGGATTCTGTTGGTGCCGATGACATTTCATTAAGACGGGAAAACGGGATTTATTTGGCTGAGGCTCTTTCAATTTGTGTATTTATTAATGCATAACTTATTATTTAACGGTAATATACGTCTTCCCATACAACTATTACGTATTATCTTGTTTTATTGTGAACTTAAAGAAGCCTTGTTTTACTGAGATTAAGCTAATGAGATTAATCACGTCAGCTCTCCTTGAAATTTACGCAATCGTGTCTGCATACTGGTTACAACCAGCTTTTCTGACATTGACCATACGTTACTGTACTTAGCATACAACATTATTGTATCTTGTGTGACGGGCATTATGCAATACAGTTGCATGTAACTATTGACATTAACAATCGACATTGAACATAAAACCTCTTTCCTAATGCACTCAACATTTTCAAACATTGAATCACGATTTTACTGCATTTTGTTTGTGTTGCAGCAAATTTATCTACGCAAAAGAAGTGACACCATGGGCGTATTATGAAATGCAATTTGTACGAATACGGTTGTAACATATTATAACGACTTCAATGACTATCGTAATGATATTCTGCATTTTTGGCCTCCAAACAGCCATACAGGCTTCTTGGTTTTTGAAAGATCTCCATAGATGCGTTAAGCATATTCTAAAGATAGATTTTAAACCACGTCTCGTTATGTCGCACGGATGATCAGCTTATGTGATTTATTTGCACGGTTTTTGTCATGATATGTCAAATTTTGGGCGCCATGTCCCATAAGACACGACTCAAAGATGGGCTAATATGCTCCCATAGGATGGTGATTACATTGTTGCGGATAATTTCTAACAATGATGTTATTGCTGATACTGATGTTTACTATCAAAGCAATATATCCGTTAAAAACATTTGTACACTAATGCTGAGTCAGACAAGTAATCATGTATCTCCGAGTGACAGGGAAATAATGTCAGCTATGGTATTTGCGAATCGTGTTCAAGGCACTGTTTTTAGAATGTTTTACAATAACCGTAGGTACAGCTATTGTATCTTATTTCCAGAACACAGGGAATCACACCTATGCTGATATTGATCTAGTGTGTCTGTGTTTGTCAGACAACCATCTATATTGCCTGTACTGCTTTACTATGTATAATGCCTCTTGGGACTATCCCGCCACTTAGCACATAGCCTGATAATGGAGATAATTGGTCCATCATGACATTTATTTTGTGTCAGAAACCCACTTTTAGCTCGGTATTACAATAGAAGCAAATGTTTTAATAATGCATGCGTTCCACATGACCACTCTGTATAAGACCAGTAATGCCCGGCTAGCCGTCGACAGAGTATACGGCCATAATCTGTACCATAAATAACCCATTTATAAAAACTACTGACACAATCAATTTGACACCGATCGACTAATTAGCAGACTTAACAACTCGAGGTGAGGCCAGACAGAACTAACTCTCTCTGGCTAAAGGTGTATCATACAGTATAATGTATAATGCGTTATCTATCTTGCTTTTGCCGGATTGTAATTATTTTAAATCTGCTCATCCAAGGTACCCGATTGGCGCCGTCATTTAGAGTTCAGATGATATATCACGCACGGCACAATGAGCGAAATATGTAAGATATGCCATATGAGAACTGAAGAGATTGCACAGCTTAATTCACAGCAGGCGTTGTTTTAATAATGCTTTTATATTCATTACCGACAACATTATATTCACGGTATTTAGTCTGCTGCACTGGTCATAATATGTGCATGACTTAAATGATCCTGCGAATGCAATTAATCAATGATAGGTTGGTTCCACCTGCAGCGCTGTCCAATAAAGCAATTGACAGACAATCGCATAAGACTAGGCAAAGGCGCACCCCGTCATCAAAACGTTCTTAAGCATTATTTGTTTCTCACACGAGGATCAATGGGCAGCAACAAAGCGGAACCGTGGGTAAAACCATGTCTTAGTGAGTGAACACGTACATTCGGCGGGACTACTAAATGCTCACAACTACACAGCTGAAACGTGAAGTAAATGGGTGACGAAACAATGACAGTCGAGGACAAACTGCACATATTAAATCTGTAAATGCCTCAAACACTACAGTGATTTGTGATGATATTTGTTATAGAACAAAACATACACTTCTTGTGCCATACCTGCTATTGACGATTGATGAGCATTGTGAGAATTCTTGCCATCGATATATCTAACCTATGGACGTCTTTTGCGTTAAGTATACATCAACTCCAATTGAACAATATATACGCTGTCTTTTCAAGCGAGAACGGCCAGTAAAGGCGCAACTGTATTGTATTTGGTCACACGTTGATTTGATCGCATCTAACAAGGCAATCCGCATTTATAGTAAAAAACGACTTGAAATGTGACCTCGCTGTACCACAGGCTTCTCATCAAAGCCACAACAACCATTCAATGCACGCCTCTCGAACTACGATTATCCATCGTCTCAGCCAACAACCCGCAAGGCCAAAGCACAAGCACGCCCAAACACGTGTACGCGCACAATTAGATACAGAGCAGACAGCTGAAAGATCACTTGCATATCACTTAACATAGCGCAAGGTACAATCACGTAAGGTATATTGTGACTAATGGGCCATACAGTATTTTGGCCTTTGCTCTCCACTTTCATCCCCAAAAGGCTGCTACACCTGTTGCATCGATAACATGACACTACTTGTCAGCCAGTGTGAGTTATGCTAACCCAAGACTCATTGAAAGATGCCACTAGTATTGGGTTGTTCTCCTATCTTTTTTGTATCTAATTGAGAGCTTTATCTGCACACCGTTACTGATTTTTTATTATTGCTTCAGTAGTCCACATGATGTTATCAATTTCGCATCGCCCCTTTACCTGGCGCAAGTCACTTGTACGATACACTGCAATTTGTCATTTGCATAAAGAACATTGAATTATGTCTGACGGAAAGTGTTTTTTCACTCTCTCTTTTTGTTTGCCGACGCAGTTATTTGAAGCTTCATGTGTAATCCGCAATTGCCGATGTTTAAACGCAATGGAAGAAATTATTATAACTTCGCCAATGTGAAGCGACATTAGACAAGCAATAAAATTGATCGGATTATGGCTACCCAACTAAAACCTTGGTGACAAATAGGTTTGAATACACAGATGGCCATATTACTACAACCATGACTGCGTTGATGTGATTGTGTGACTTTTTGGGGGGTTTGCAAAAGCATACATCATTTTGATAATTATATATGCGGTCACATATATCTTTGGATCAAACATTGGCTAGCGACATAATATTGTAAACTGGTACATGTGTCGACACATGAACTTATTTAATAGTAACATTAAATGTATTATCTTGCATTTAATCGTTCGAGCAGGCTTCCCTTTTAACATTGGAGTTTTCAAACATTTTGCCATATTAA
This sequence comes from Urechis unicinctus, assembly GCA_034190875.2. NCBI lineage: Eukaryota > Metazoa > Annelida > Polychaeta > Xenopneusta > Urechidae > Urechis > Urechis unicinctus. The sequence goes on along the minus strand of CM067345.1, from coordinate 18,127,232 downwards.
CAGAACAACAACTGTAATGTTGTTAATAGATTGCATATACACCTAGCATAATCAAACAACGCAATGAGAAACAACTACTACTGTATTTTACCTTTGTTCAGCTGTCATATTTCATTAGGGGTAGTTTTGTGATTTCTATAGGTAACGAGGCTATCTTAGGTATGATAGATGAATGTCACTTCACTATATGAATTTCAATCAGCAACAATACGATTCAATTTGGAGTATCAACCAGTGTAGAGCAACATAACACCGTAATAGTGTCCCCTACAAGCATCGGAAACCTTGCCAACTGTTCTTGAGCTATTGCGATGTCAGAGACACCAGCGTTGCCTCTGTAAATATTGCTTAAAATGAGGGTATTTGTAGCTTTAGACGCTCTACCCTCGCTGTGGCCTTCAGCATTTTGATCGGCTGACAGTAACTACTACGGAATCAATTTGACTGATCACGCTTTCCACTACATAACAAAATACAGACAGAACAACCCCTATCAGGACTAATTGCAAGCAATGTCATTATCATCTCTCTCTCTCTCTCTCTCTCTCTCTCTCTCTCTCTCTCTCTCTCTCTCTCTCTCTCTCTCTCTCTCTCTCTCTCTCTCTCTCTCTCTCTCTGTTCTAGCCATGTTGTTATGTTTATGGCAACATGCTCTCGACTCACTCCTCTTCAAATGCTGACAGACACAGTAATTGAATCCGTGACCTAATCACGCATAGTGTATTTTGCCAGCATTGACCATGCAATCATGACAGCCAGTTCTCGTGGCGTACTGAGTAGATTCTTCGCCTTCCGACTAACAGAATTAGATTGCAACCAATTATCACTAACCTACCAATCCATCACAGTAAAGGTATCACCTAGTTGGTGAGAGAGACCCAAGACCCCCTAATCATCATTACTATAACCATATAAGTATGCGACCACAATCCTCTAAACCAACATGTACTTCAGCCCCGCCATATATTCGACCTAACTGTGAATGCTTACATCGCTGGATTGTTATATATGGCCTTTCCTGTGATTATAAACGGTGATTATATTGCGCAACAGTATTTTGTTAAAACTGAATAATCCGTCGCAACATTTGACAACATATCGTGGCCGTGGAAGATCCAAATAAATAATAGGAAGTCTATCCATTGTTTCGTTTGGTTGCTTATTTTCCAGAAAACAACAATGTGTCACATTAATTTCTGACAATTCTCTCCAGACAGATGCGTATTCAACTGCTTGACTTTGTACAAGTGATTTGCAGATCGAATCCCCATGCAATCAGTACAAATATACGCCAATCCTTAAATCCGATTACATTTACGGTTACACTAGGTCTGTGAAGAAAATCGTGATTATTGATTTATCAACATAAAGCAACCTCGAGACAATGTGGTTAAATAACACAAAATGCAGCATAAATCAATACAAATTTCTACCTCGATCTAGATAAATGGGTGCGAAGGTCGGTTTCAATGATATTATGTACATAAAATACTCAGCCTAAGTGTAAGGAATGGTCATGACATGTATTTTGTATCCCAGTCTTGGCCGCAGGTTTCTACCAAGTCGTCCGCATATATCACCGCCATGATATATCTGCTGGTTAGTGAAAGTGACGTTGGACTTCTATCTCGCCATTACCATTACCACAATTCTTCATTCATGCATCCCATTAATTTGTTATCATAGTGCGAACGGTAACTAATATTCATGGCATTATAATGTGCTGGTCGTTTGCGCAACATTATTGATCAACGTTGACTTTATTGAAAAGTTGATAACCATCGCAATAAGGAGAAATATACCTGCACCCATGCATTGATTACGCCAAGCATTATGATTAATGCGACATGTACCCTCAGCATCAACCTAGCCTGGTGGTCAAATATGCAGCTTGATAGTCGACCCTAAATGTACTGACGGCAATGATCATATTGTTGGAGATTGAAAAGCAAATAGTGAATCGTTTTTGGATGTTTTAGGTATTTGGGTGTTTGATTGATTATTGATATTTGCTTTTATAAATAGGTACCTGCAATGCATTGATACCCGCGTAGTGGATCTGTCGTCGAGTTTTTGGTGTTCACAAACATAAAGAACTGAATGAACGATAAATATATCTCAGAGGTATTTCACTGATATCAATTGCAGCAAGACCATGCTCCGTGAATGAAAACCGGCTCATGTCTAGAAACTTTATTGATACGTCATGATATGTCATTCGGCGTTCTATTGCCCTGTGAACAAAATAAATCGACGAATTGTCTCGTGCGTGGACATGCATTCAGCCAGCTAGACACATCGAATTATAATCACCACTCTCTACAACGTGGATTGAAAACTGTAATACGAATGGTTTCAATCCGGTGAACGGACAAAAGTGCTGCTTGTTTGGCTGCAATATGGTAGTGTGGCAGCCATTTTTCTTTACGTTATTGCGTCTTTACAAGTATTGCTCTAGCAGTACGGGGATATATTTGATGAAAGGGTTTTCTTTCCATACCATTTGGCTTGGTTTGGTTATATCTACCGCTACCCAACGGGGATATGTATGTATGTATGTATGTATGTATGTATGTATGTATGTATGTATGTATGTATGTATGTATGTATGTATGTATGTATGTATGTATGTATGTATGTATGTATGTATGTATGTATGTATGTATGTATGTATGTATGTATGTATGTATGTATGTATGTATGTATGTATGTATGTATGTATGTATGTATGTATGTGTCTGTATGTATGTATGTATGTATGTATGTATGTATGTATGTATGTATGTATGTATGTATGTATGTATGTATGTATGTATGTATGTATGTATGTCTGTATGTATGTATGTATGTATGTATGTATGTATGTATGTATGTATGTATGTATGTATGTATGTATGTATGTATGTATGTATGTATGTCTGTGTATGTATGTATGTATGTCTGTATGTATGTATGTATGTATGTATGTATGTCTGTCTGTATGTATGTATGTATGTATGTATGTATGTATGTATGTATGTATGTATGTATGTCTGTATGTATGTATGTATGTATGTATGTCTGTATGTATGTATGTATGTATGTATGTATGTATGTATGTATGTATGTATGTATGTATGTATGTATGTATGTATGTATGTATGTATGTATGTATGTATGTATGTATTTATGTATTTATGCATGCATGCATCTTTTGGTCGGGTTATTCAATCCAAGATTGCAAATAGTTATTGGAGTAGATATGGTGTCTTAACTACTGAATTTAACTGGTCTTCTGTACACTTAACGAGATAACCAGACAGTAGGCAACAGACAGGCATATAAAATTGTTACCTGCATATTGTCTTATGTACGGTTAATCGGATTAATAATTATCGTCGACCGTGTGTTTGCTTTGGAGTTTGCTGTGGAGTTAAGATAATCATTCTTAAACAATGACAACTTGAACAGAGCATTCCAACACTGCTTCAAATAGTTGGCGTTCGGCGCTCGTAATGTACCCTATCATGAAATGTGTTTAAGAATTCCCTACACAGATGCAAGCAATGAAGTGCGTCAAAAGTTGCCCGAAGCATAGCATGTTCATGCGTCCAAAACGGTTGGCTTGCCTCGGGATATGATACAACCATATGAATGATCTTGACCAATTGACTAATATTTCTATGGCTGTAGAATGTTCTAAGCGCAACATAACACTCTCGTCTGCAATTGCTAAAGGTACATAAAGGTATTGTACAAATCTTACATTGTTGATGTATTCGTGATGTTTGATTCGCAAATCTAAAGTAGGTTTTATTTTATAACGTTACACAATCAACCATTCTGGGCCCTAAACTGACACCATCAAATCCTCATAACAACGAAATGTATTTACGCTTATGTACTAAAGGCTATTCCAATGGCCCCGGGTTAAACCGCGGCGTTGAGAGAAGAATATGGCGTCACAGGCAAGTAAGTGAAATAGGACATTGAATTTCCGATCGTAATGAATCAATATAACGTTATGTAATATAATGCTTCATTCAAAAGCACTTGTGGTATGTGAAGCGTTTTTAGGGGAATATTAATGTGATCTACAGCTGAAATAACAAGAAATAGTTTTACTTGTTAAAAATTCGGGTTCTGCTTGAAGTTATTCCCTGATTATATAGCGAATGTGTTAAAGTGCAATTGTAATTGCTAAAGTAATATGGGTGCAAAGTTGCTTCAAAGGGCGCGCATGGACATAGAGTTAAGCACAGCAATGTTTCAATTGTATGGTGAATAAAATAGTGGCCTAACTATATTTGACCTTTGGGTGAAAGCAATTGTACAACCAACCTGTATAAGTTTCATGTACTTATAAATGGTAATAATTGAACATGGTTGCTATTGGTCACTTTCACAGCTGTTTTTTTTATAATCACAGCTATCACGCCCTAGGCTTGAATATTTTATAAGTTGTTCTTTTATTGCGTTTAACTTTGATTTACCAACACAGCTGAGTGCGCAGGTAAACGAAAGACTCCGCCTTGAACTAAGGTTGGTTTATTTTCAGCATAATCCGGAAACAAAAAGAAAGCGAGGTAGAAGTGGCTTCTTGGAGTCGGAGCGAGTGTATGCTAGGAGTCTGTTCCTTATGTACCCAAAAATTGGCTTTACCGCCTCCATATAAGGAAAGGAATCCTCAACAATCCCTAAGCTGTCTCCTCCTCCGCATTTCGATGGTATGCATCATACAAGATATCAGAAACGGACTTTAGCCGGTGTGGGAATGAAGGCAGTGGTATGGCAGAGGCAGCACGGTCCGTCGGTTGGGATAGAGGGTTCAGCTGCTATGCACACAGCACTCAAAACACCAAGGCCGGGCTAAAATATAATGCAATAACTTCTTGGTAACCAAGAACTCCTTGGAAACAAAGATAAATAAGCAGCCAGCATAATGTGAAGATATTCATAGACCTACAGATAGCAACAGCATCACGTTTAATACTGCTCACCAATCCCGTCATAACATAACTTTCCTAATCAGCCGCCATCTTTGTCAAAACGCCCTTCATAAATAAATAAATAAATACATAACTTCAAACCAAGTAGTTAAACATAAGTGAATGCGACTGCATCTCATTAATCAGCTTACAATAAGAACCAATTAAAGTACATAATAACTTAACCAAATCATCACCACACAGGAAAGGATCTTCACAACGGCCGCGCGCATCCCCGGGCAATTACGGAATAAGTGATAATGGGTGTCTCTCATCAAACCAAGCTGCGTGACAATGATATGCAGAAATTTGTATCTTGATATGTATGTACGGTATTTGGTATCATACTAAAAGAGAGACGAGCTCACGAAAATCGGTTGATCATTGCAACAACAGATGCTTGACGAATGATTATGAAGATAGCATTATCAGTAACGCTTCTTGTGTCCTGTTTAGCAGACGCGATCCACAATTATGTTTCCAAACTACAGTACGTTATAAGGGTGCAGCAACTCAGTGATTGGGAAAAACATGTCATCACATGATCCGTCAGTCGATAATAAGAGCATACCATTGTAGTCGAATATGATGCATCATAGGACCACCAGCTGCGTCATTGGGACCCATTAAATAGCCAAGCGTTTGAGCTTCACCCTACAAATGACTGATTTGAAAAGTTGTATTGTATTTTGTATTGTTACGTAATGGTTCGCTACAGTAATCCAAATTTACCATTACTTTGCACGCATGTCTATCGGGTTTTTATGCATCCTTAACTATTGAAGCGTGGGTAAACATTTCATTGCTTCTATCTATATATATATTATAAATTTAAGAGCATAATACGCATTGTTGGAGTGCTCCGGGGTGCTGCTAAGAGCCGTTAAACCGAGATTGTTACACCCTATGCTGGGCGGACCATCTGTTGCGCTTATGATCATAGCACAGAAGCCTTGGATTTCATGACCCTGGCCACAATGTGTGGGTTGTCCAACTTAAGTATGAGATGGCTATATTGAATGCCCAGAGTTTCACCAAAACATCTGCATTATATCAACATATTTGTATAAAAAAATATGCCACAGGATGCAGGCTTTGCATCTAGAATTTAGCCCGCATAGATATTAGCTTACATCGCATGTTCTTCGAAAGCGGATGATTTCTAACTTAGGAAGTTTCGGGCGTTGCATAAGGTAGTTGCCCAAATCAGGAGCACGAGGGGGAAAAAAGTAATCAAGAAATATGGCCAAACCCGGTCCTGTAATGTGACGATTTAATTCAGTACTCCCTAACAAGTTAATACTGCATGATCATAGACAGACACAAGGTTGATTTGCGTGGTGGGCTGTCATTCGTTAGACCATTTTAACTCAAATCCTAAATCAATGTGGCATGGAAGTGGATTATTTCAAAATAAGGCACGTTTAACACTTTGGCTATGCAAGCAGTCACAGGTATTTTTACTTTATATAACGACTTAGGAAGCGTAGTTTTCGGTTAAGAAAGGAATTATATCTAACTCGTTATACACGAGAAATATAAATTACATTACTGTTAATGGCTTCGCGAAAAGGCAACTTATTATCTATGATTATTTTAAAATGGAAAAGTGTTACATTGCTGATAAATGAGCATTGCAGCAATCCAGCATTAGGTTCTTCCTTTAGCATAGTTTTATGAAGCTAGTTGGCTAAATGCAACGATATTGTTAAGCCATCATATCGAATCAAACTTTATGTAAGGTAAATCTAGGTAAATGCTATAAGACGCGTAGACCAGATAAAGGAAATTAACAAAAATAAATTTTAAATGTAACAACATCCCGTCATCGGTGCAGAAAAATCATGACGCTGACGCATTACGATTGTCCATTTTCCTGTGACAAAGAAATGTACTCGATAAATTGCGCAGAAACCACCAATTACATTTATAGAAATATCCCAAAAAGCCTTATATGGATGATGAAAACCTCAACAGTTATCTGGTGCTCAGAAATTGTCATTTAACTATGGCAACGCACAGATTAACGAGCAAAGGGATTGGTTGGTAATATGGCAGTGTAGGCAGTTCTACAGTGCTGACTTATTTGCATGTAATGTAAAAACGGCGCCTGAAGTGCTGAATAGCAGTCACATCAGCTGCTTTCCTAACCTGTAGCTGTAACATTTACTCGAATTGTGGAACCCCTTATGTTTGAAGCTATAGAATACTCCTCCTTTTCGGCAAGATCAAGTGTGTACGTGTTATGTCTAACTTGGTTGCAGATGACATTAGTACCGAAGTGATACATGGGAGTCATTCTGTTGTGGGTCAAATATTGCCACATATATTTTGTTTACAACAATTTAACACATATTTGGTGTGGTATGCGTCCGTGTTCTTGGCTCGGCTCGTTTTCAAAGGTGCTTTCTAGCCACGTTAAATGCGCACAAATGCAACATTATATTAGGAGGCTGTCGTTAGTTGCGAAAATAGAAGGTACACATATAACCCTACTTAACCGGTTGAGCGAATCCGAACACGGGACACTTCATTAACTTCATTAACTAAGACATAAACACGCAGCATTTAGTCACAAATATAGACCACAAGACTACCAGATTTATGGTTGACATTCCCACTTTATCTCTCTACCATATGTTTGTTTGACATCTGACACTTTGCCATTCCGAAGGCAGATTGTTTACCCCGACATTCACCGAAACTTAAATCGACTAGATGTCTGATAACGGTAACTTTCAGGGGTAACACACGACAATCCACTAATATATGCGTTACATTGGCAACAGAGACTATCCAAACATCTTCAAAGTCACCCAAGTACCACTGCAGGACCCGTTAGAGACATATCCTTCCATAAAAACTCGTAAATGTAGCTGACTCGCATTTGAAAAGCTTAATCAAGGCAACCCGATGAGAAATACAATCGTCTGGACTCTTGATATTGGCAGGCTTAACTTGCCGGATAGAGAATCGACATTGCATTCTGCCGAGATAACCAAATTATGTAAAAACATAATTCGCAAAATAAAGCTGAATATATGTATATATACTTATATAAAACATTGCTCAAGTGCTGTTTTTATGGCTGAAACCAAAATATATATATATATATATATATATATATATATATATATAGATATATATATATATATATAAATATGTATATATATATATATATATATATATATATGATATATATATATACATAATATATATATATATATATAAATATATATGTACCTAATACATATATATATATATATGCATATATTTATATATATGTATATATATATATACCTATATATATATATATGTATATATTATATATATATATATATACCTCTCTATATCTCTATTTATATATACATATATATACGAATATATATATATGTTTATATTTATATATATATATATATATATATATATATGTATATATATATAAATATAGGAATATGGAATATATGAGCCTATGCATATATATATAACAATATATATATATATATGTATGTATATTAATCTATATATTTAAATATATATATATGTACATATATATATCAATATATATATGTATATATACATATATATATATCTAAATATATATGTATATATGTATATATAAACATCTAAAAACATATAAATATATATATATAGATAAATATATATATATACATATATACATATATATATATATATATATATATATATATATATATGTATATATATTTATATACATATACATATACATATATAACGCAACACTACCTGCAATCATCTAATGTAGCCGACGTATGCGGATTGTAAGAGCACATTTCTTTGTAGGTAAATATATTAATGAAATCACTTTTGTTACCGTATGCCATTATTTGTTTTCTTAACGGAGCCATGGAGAAGGAAGTGATTTCGTACTAAATGTAATGTTTTAGTAGGTGAATGTACCGAGAATTCCTTCGCGTGTACAATATATATTAAGTAAGATTTAGTAACCATTGTGCATTGAACCCTTCAGTTGTTCATGTGTGCTATACTGGTAATGTTTTGCAGAAGAGACTTGTACCCCGAAAATTGACTGTTCCTTTCCCGACAGAGAGCTTGAACAGTGTACATTGTTTAGTTAAAGCCAAAATCATAGATTGCTGTACATGACCATGCTGAGAATGACTGACTGATACATTTCACACATTGCAAAGCAATGCAGTGCTTATAAAAGCTCCTCAATAACCGTATTATGTGAGTACTACAGTAACATTGCATTTCATTCTAGAAAAGAACAACAGAAGGGCAGTTTACGGATAGTAATATTATATGATGCTTATTGTATTAAATATACTGTATTATTTAGCATTCTTGTCAGCGTACAGCTGAGATGCCGATGCACAGGCTTTATTTTTCTTGCAATAGAGCCAACATGCAGATACAGTGACTTTGTGTCTTTTTTCATATTAGTCTTATTTCTATCAGATTCAAGACTGTCCATAACTTAGAGTTCACTTCGCAGAACCAAGGTTAAGCACACACAAGGTATTAAAGGGATTGGCTTTACAAGGCTGGCTGAAGATCGATATAATGCACTTGTCGACAATGTATAATCACAATGCAATTTACGGATGAAAAGTACTTACAAAAGCGAGCATTCGGTTGCACCTTGCAAGGAATAGCAGCAATATCGGCGGCAAAACGCCGCATTTATGACACTAATCTAACAGAATGAAGCAAACGAACAAAGTTTAGTACAAATACATACTGCATTGGAAATATTTCTATTATTATTGCTTCTCTGTAGAACGCGGATGACATTTGTTTCGATCATATACAACCACGCCATTGGTTATTTGAGCTCCTACGGCGAACTTTGCATAAAGTAAGTGCATCATTATAATAAATTGATCAAGGTCACCATCAATTGTGAGCACAAGTTATTGGAATATCTATCAAACAGCTGGTGCAGTGCTGATCTGAACTTCTGTCATCTTTCCAAAAATGCTTTTTTAGCATAATTTAAGGCAGAAACTTAGAGTGGGCAGAGCAGATTCAGTTCGGCAACGTATGTCACTATGTCATCACTGGCCCGACAAGGATGTAAACCTTCAGCATAATGACTCGGCTAATAGCCACTTCGCGGATTTTCTATCACACTTTGCTTGCTCCTTTGCTGACGCCTAGAATATTGATTTCATGGGCCAGGCCATTGTTTCAATTAGATTGAGATACTTAAAAGAGCTATATCAAGCATATTCACTTCACGCTCAAATATACAGCCTGTAGGGCATTGGAGTTTTGCTCCATGATAGACCAAGAACAGCCCTGGTTTTGTCCACTCCAGCGAATGGTATATTAAACATGCAGTTTACATTACGTCAGTGTTTTGTTCCAATTCTACCGGGTTCGTCAAAATACTTGAAATATAACTACATCGTTCGCCCACCGGTTGACACAAGTGCTTACTGATAATATTCGAAGCGTGTGTATGAACAATTAACGACCCAGGCAAACAATCCAGGTTACATTAATCGTATTGACGTAAATAGATTTGTATCAAACAAGAGTTACTATATCAGTTTTATTGTAAAACAAGTGCCAGTCGGGCAGTCATACGCTGGCATTTCGAATCCGATATTACATGGTAAAAAAAGGATTCATGCCTATTATGCAAAGCACGCACGGTCATTTTGAGACAGATTGCTAGTGAATGTAGCTATTTTTTTAGCTCTGCAATACAAAATAGTGGGAATGATTGATTAGATCTTGGCTGATTTGGTCAATTTGAAATGGAGCGGGATATTTTTCAATGGTTATTAGTTACTTAAGAGCAGTCAAAAATATTTGCAGTATATACTCGTCCTGATCGCAAATGTACAGTGAATTGATATCGCGCGGTAGGTGAAATCAAGAGAGGAAAAGATTGTAATTGCGATTTCATTGATTTTCTTTTTCTAGGTTAAGCAATACAACCCCCTATGCGAATCACAGAATTACGCCCGACGCATTGTTAATATTGAAAAACCATTGCCATCAGACGAGGCTTTATTGAATAATGGTTAACACAAGGTTTTGTCGGGCCTTGCGCAAATGAAACTATGCAAGCAAAAATATATAAAACGCGTAACTTACATCATCAAATTACTCCAAATTACTCTAACTGTTATCATCAAAAGTCCTATGCAAGCAATTATGAATACATGCATACATTGCACATGCATACATGCAACGATTCATGTATATGTCAACACAATAAAAAAGTACAGCATGGTACAGCTACCGGCAACATGCATCAGCATCCCTGCACAAAATATGTGAATATCGGAACGTTAAGTTAGCCAAGCGGAGACGTTATGCAATTAGCGTGGTAAATAATGCAATAATGGAGCCACGGTAATTTGACGACCTGACTTCTGCTGCGTATTTATTACGGATATTTCGTATATTTGTAACCTATGAAAACTTGTATAATCACGCTCTAAGACCACCTATAATTATGATTATGAATGGCCTAATCTCTTATTGGCATACTCGGTCTATATAGTTACTCGTTAATTGGTACCCATGCGAATCGTGTATAATTTGAGCATTTATCTAAGTGTATGCATCTTTTTAAATCGACGTTTTGTCATCAGCCATGACCGTTATTGAATATTTGTTGAGATACAATTAGCTGAGTCTCGGGCAAATGAAACTATAAAGCACTAAGTTAGTTATCTAAATCCTCGGATGTAGCAGCTGGTCCATACTACTATAATGGCATCTATATTTGTACTGACTTGTCGACTGACAATGTTTTACTGTGACTCTCATTAACCGTATGCGTGCTAATGGGGAATATATTTGTCCTTTTGGAGAAGAGATTTAATCAATTGGAATATTCCTGCAATATATTATGCATGAACCCTTAAAAGTATGTCTGCATTAATCCATGTATAAAGCTTAGTTTAACTACCAGAAATATTAAAACGCAGCATTACTACTATGAATGTGCTCAAAATATGCAATGGTCGGTATATCATGATAACCAAGCGGAGATGTTCTGTAAGTGGCGTCGTTAATAATGCAATAATAAAGACTGTACAGTAAGCCGACCTGCCTTCTCAGAGAATCAAATAAGTTCATATTATCATCAATTTGGATTCAGAAGTAATTGCATCCTATCTTCCGGGTCAATCCGAGGTGATGTAATGAGGTCATTTGTCATTCATGGCGATATCAATGGAGCGAATTGGAATTGGAAAGCTGATGTAATGTATCTATAACATTCCGCGTTGGTAATCGATGTACCGTTTAAGTTAAGCATATCGGATATATCAACTTCGATGTCAGAAAGTTTTGTTCCGATGATTTAAAAAAAAACAACCTCACAATGCCATGTATCTCTATTCATATGCGCGGAGGTTGGTGCAAATCTCGTCAAGCAACATTGATTCTAATACAATGCGCATTAGGGAGTTTAATGTGAAAAACAAATTTAAACATCCGACATTATCATTAAAGACATAAACAGAGTCGTCCGAATACGCTGGTTTAATTTCAAGGGCCATTGATAAACCCAACAGCCGTAAATTCCATTATATAAAAGCCCAAAGCAATTGCGGATTAAATACTATGAGTGGAAACGATGCAGATTAGGGTATAGATGTTATAAATGTGATCGGAAAAAACTCATCATCCTAGTAAGAAAGCAATCAATGATCTGATGGCGATAAACTAATTCAATCGACTGTACTACATAAGTGTTCGGCTCCATGTTAGGTGAATTAACAATAACGCAAAATGTCATACTTGGATATTGAAATAATCAACACTATATAAGCAAGCGTTGCATAGGCCAAGTTTATTATCAACTATAAGCTGTGCGACTCCATAAATGGACGGCAGTGTGCACCTGCATTTAATGTTGGGTGTACGGCCGCATTTACAGCGCGAAGATCCCTTCATCTGCTCATTTGCGTTCCAGCTGTGAGTTTATTTGCGCTCAATGTTGCACTTACTTATGTTATAGTCAGTGAGACATAAAATAATAACGCTGTTATGTTAGCTTAGCAGCTCATAAATCGATCAACAACCAGCAGTTGCCTTATTTCCTTAATCAATGCTTAGAGAAATAATGAACGAGTACATATAATGTACAAGTTACAGGTTTTATTTAATGTGCAAAACATTGTCGATCGTTTATTTCTTAAACCCGTATGCTTCTTGCAAATGCTTAGGTAATCGTGTGTAACACAGCAAATTTTTTTTGCCATGATTCAGTTGTATATTTGTTTGGGGGTGCAATTTGGCCTTTCATATTTTGCTATTCCAGAGCGATGCGCTATAACGCTTGACGCCGAAAAAGCGCCCAAATTTACGACTAACTTTATTTGCCAAAAGGAATGAATATTATTGTCATTATAAACGTTTGCGTGACGCTGCATACGGACATTCAACGGGATGGAATTTCTGGTTATATGTGGCATTGCTTCATTAAACAAGCAAATACAATGACAGGGTGTGGTTGCGGAATTATCTCAATAAGCGAAACATGAAATACATACAAAGTTATATGACAACCCCGAGTAAAGATTCCCAGCTCATACAAACACCCGTTTACTAACAGTGTGCGTTTCCAATGTCGACTGAGCAGTAAAAGAGGAGGTAATTCAAACTAAACAATTAAATGATCTTTATGAGAGAGATTATAGAGTGAAATTACGTCCAAATGGACAGCGCGGTATAGTGTTAACCAAACCATCAGACGAATAGTTAAATTTCCTTTGAACAGCTAATATGCAAAACGCAGTATGCCGACCCATGGCTTAGCCACTAATTGCATACAGTAGATTACAGAAGACGTCTGTATTATTCAATAAAGATTATAGCTACTAGATGGACAAAGGCGGCGCGGCATTTGTTGGTCGAGCAGGTTGTAATCTATGTAACCTAAACCGGAGCAATATTTTCTGAAGATGATGCAATGCAAAAAGGCTGTCAGCTTAATGGCACCTTTCCGATAGCAGGGTCGGTTAAATTCGGTATGATTGTATCATGAACCGAATCGCTCTCAAGAGGAATAGATATTCCAAGCTGGTGGGGGACCCGCGAGATCGCTGGTGGACGAGTGCCAAGCAGTTTGTAAGCCTAACCATTGAGCAGGGATGATTTAAAAAGGATGTACGTGACGACATCAAAGGAGCTGTCAGGTTCCGGGCACTGTGGTGTATTGCCGCGTGATGATTTGTTAAACCGGGTACTCGCCTCCGTCGACTAACACCAAGCTGACTATAGGTTGTGGCCCCCTCAAAAGTCTTGACGTACTGTCGCAATGATAGTAAAAGGAAACTTCCCTCAACACCCGTAGCAGTAGCTGATACACAACTCTTCTGAGGACAAATCACTGGATACACACAAAGTTTACATTTGCTAAGTAGTGTAAGCAGCTATATTTGCTCTACATTTCTCAAAAGGATTCCAATGACTTTCACAATTCAGCAAAGGCACGAGCTAAGAAGATTGGTGATATTGTTGAGGGTCATACTTGGTCACAGTAATCAGACATTAGCTAAAACTCATACATGGTATCCTCATCTGGCATTTAGTCACTCTGTCTGAGTGGTCCTCTCTTCGGCATGTTATACACATTAGGACATTTACTAAAGTAGAATTAATTAAGTCTCACAGTAAAATCACAATACGGCGTAAGTCATGGTATTGGCCCCAATACTGGCTAAGCATTGGGCTTTGCTTTAACAAGGATTATGTAGGCTGATAAAACAGAGCAAGTTAAGCAATGGCACATTATAATCACCTAAATAAACAGGTGGAAAGGGAGTTGCGAGCGGGCCAAACAAAATTATCATAACTAGAATTGAGGTACACTGTCAGTCGTGGGCAGCGCAACACCGTCGGCAGTCAAGATTTCCCCGACCAGTGTCTGCCGGTGCCGAACATGGCTATCGGTCCTCCGTTTGTGTAATGCGCCGCTCAGGCTATATCGGCTTTTCAGCCGAGCAACCGATGTAGCCCGGAGGTGCCTGCGAGCTCAGTCTTGTTATTATGAAATAAGGTGCGGGTAATCGAGAAAATATCAGAGTTAGAGTTAACCAAAATGCTAATTATTTAGTCTGCTGAAGGCTTCATACGTCATAAGTTGACATATAAAAAATCCATAACGGTAGCTAAGTTAAGCATCATTGGTAACACTCACAAGCTTCTACCAATCGCAATATGCCAGCATTAGCAGATGCCGCGCGTGTAATTGCCATACCGCGCAGATATTCATTCCTCGGCTGTAATCATGAGCAAGAGGTCAATAAACGACCCTCTATTCACATATTGCAATCTAAGTGCTGCTACTCTTAATGTTTTGGGCGAATTTACACTAATAACACGACATACAAATACGCCAGAGGATTACACAAAGGAGGCACAAACCAACTACCGATACTAAATACGGGTGCTTACCGACGTCGTCATCAATTGTCAAGTGAGCGATGCATCATGCTTCATCCGTAATTTGCATAAAGCCGCTCATCTGAGAATGCACTTCTGTATTTAGTACAAATAGGCATCATAATATTCTCAGCACGTAAAGCATATATCAAGTTGCATTATAGCGTCTATGTATGTCGCACTAATGAGTGGCGCAAATGAAGCCGCCCTGTCCATACAAATAGACATGGCGCCAAGTCACGAACAGTGAATATTTACTACATTATCTACGTGCATATGGTAATTTTAATCACGATCAATGATCCTGATGCAGAAATTGCTGATCTTTAATTACCCACTTATTGAATAAAAGATATAATCAATATTGACGAAGTGCAGTACCCTTGCGCCTTATATTGTCACAGATTTAGCTGCAGTTTCGCTGCATGTCACAAATATACCATCACAAGACCAACATCATTTTCTGCAATCATGATATCACCTAATTAAAGTTTGTTGGCTCGGTACAGCCTGTGAAATGCCTAATTCAGTCAATTTATACACGCCCTGCAATACACTGTACCGTTAATCTGACTGTCTGACACAGTCATGTGTGCTCTTATTTCTCACAAATTTTTTTAAGTTAACAATGCATGAACATACACAAAAGATTATTGACCGTGCCAAAATATCTCTGAAGCCTTACCAGTTGATGCGGTTTGCTTTTAAAGACAAGGGGACATTCCAACTGACGGGGTACAAATGCCAATTGGACGAACCGCTATACAACAAGCTATGGGGGCCTCATAAAATGCAGATCTTTGATCCTTGGTTTGAATGTTGCTAAGGGACCATTAACCATCTATAGCGGTGCTAGAACGGTCAAATGTTGGCCCACTACTGCATGTTACTAACGGCTATCTTACCAGCACTTTGCATTCCAAAAGCATTTTTTTAGCATGCTCTCCCAATTACACAGTTATGTTGATAAGGCTTATAGCGTATTCGGTTGCGCAAGGACATATTTTCGTAATCGAGTTTGGTTAACGAAGCATCCGTTGCATTCATCATCAGTTAAAATACAGTCATCTGCTGCAAAGAGGTTTAGACAAAATGTTTCATCAGCTGATGTAAAAACTCGTTTTACTACATAATAATTCCAGGCGGGGTGGTTATTGTACAACCAGTTATCGACTTATTGAATGTGAAAAGGGATAACATTCTGCTGTTGCATTAACAGGACCGATATAGACGCGTTGTGAAATTAATGTATCATTCATGGGAACGTGCGCAGATGCTGACCGCGTGTAAACATTATAGGACTGATTGATTATGACCATAGCATGACATCATATCATGACATCATATCATTCATGTTGTAGTCATAAGCACTGTTGCCGCATCAACGTAATATATTATATATGACTAAAAACGTTTAAAAATGTTGGCACATTTTGGTTGGCATTGCAAAGACACCCTTGCACACGACCAACGCTTGCAGCTACGCCAATGAGCTTCTCCCCGAAGCACTGTCCGGAACATCAATTAAAGTTTGAGGTCCAATCAAACAACACGGTGTTTTAGGCCAAGTGTAATGTCGGTGTATGTTTTTCTTTTGTTTAGGATGCACAACACACGCTAAAGATTGTCATACGATGACATACTCTTCAGGTGTCGGGTTAAAGAGCAATAACTATGCGTTAACTGAGCTGCTTCAATTATCTGATGCGATCGGAATACTAAATACCTCAGTTAAATACTATGTATTTGCAACTCCTGTTCTCAAATGCGTAAAATGTTTGTCACCCCGTGGAGCCACACACATCGAGTCGAATCGGGAACAGTGTCGAACAGTGGGGTAGTTGAGGTGAGATTCGATGTCATTTACCCAAGCTATTTTTATACCGCTTGAATAGGCAGTTGCTCTTTGATGGTTGTTGCATTAAGAGTTGAATAATTAAGAGGTCTGGGCATACTAAACCCCTCATTATTGCGTGTTAGTATTAGGTGATACTTCAGCCTGATCCTTTACCCTTAGTATATTTACTGCGATGCTTTTCAAGTGAGATTGTAGTAAACGGTCCTACAATACGACAGTCTGTTGTCTTGATGTTGTAAAAATGAGCCTTAATTTGCCAATGTTTCGCATGTAAGCCGAACATGATATGCATGTGAGCATCTTGAATGGCTTTAGAGACACTACCGGGACGTAGAGAACCTAGACTATCAATGCTAGATCGAAGCTATGTCGCCCTTGAAGGAAAGAAATAGAGTAATGTTGATTGCGAGTCAATATCCCAGCCATTAATTATATCCTTATTCCAACCCTCACAAGTGTAAGTCTTTGTTAGATGCTATTTCTTTCTGCATTCCTCTAACATGCGCCTGAGAAGGCACCAAGTTAAGCACACTGAAAAGTAGCATTATGGAAATACGCCATTGATCTTAAGGCCGCTATATTTGATTGAAAGGGATGGGTCATCAGGAATGTCCGATAGTTTGCTCATATTCATGTGTACTTATGACCATAACCATACAAGAGACACCGCTCACCAAATAGCGATGACTATTTTGTTTCAGCAAGAGGCATAGGGAAAGAGGGCGAATGTGAAGAAATGAAGAAACCTGGACATGTACTCCTAGCGAATCCGTTAGACACTTAAATTTGTGCAGCAACACTATAGATTGTGCAACGCGCATTAAACATGAAAAAGAACCGATCAATCAGTTTGTTGCCAGGTTCGTTCGTTATGTCGCACACGTTATTGCTTACTTATATTTACCCTACAATAGACAGCGATTTATACGGTATTGTGATAAAGCAGTAGTATGTTGTAAGTGCGTACATTCACAGGTCTAACTGGTGTTTTACTTTGTTTACTCTAAAATGTTGTAGCTCCAAACGAATCAGTATCAGGTTTATAAGTATGTTCCCCTTTAATCAGTCCGTACTTGCCAACAAAAAACATTCAAGTCTATTTCAATAGGCAGACACTATCAACGCAGTTTATGTGGATTGTTTTAATACCTAATTTCTATGTTTACCTCGATAGTTTTTTATGCGGTAAATCTGCGTGGCAATTTATGTGCAAGACGGTTGGGAGAGATCCTCATATTGATGTGGTAAGTCTGAAGCATGGTCGTATTCATGTTTGAAATAATATTTACGACTGTTGTCCATGCCGGTTAAGAGTTGGAAAAATATATTAACTGCTGATGACGTGTATTATAAAATCCAACTATTCATAAAAACCAAGCTCACGAGAGTTGGCACAAAAAAAATACATTTACAGTTTTTTAGTGGACAGAAAATGTCCGATAAACAAATTATCTGCTTTTCCGTGCTGCTGATGATGAATTTTTTCCCAACATAACTATTCATGTACCGTCAATGGGCTACGGAAAGACGCTGTAAGCTACATAATGTGATTTAGTTACCAAAAAATAGTAGGATGGAGATAAACCATGCACAAAAGCATGTATATGATGCTGCTGAAGCATTGAGCAGCAAACGGGATTCATCAAAAGTTACTCCAGTTCAATATAATTGTTATGCCTGATAGACATTCGTTCACTTAGCCTGATAGACATTCGTTCGCTTAGCCTGATAGTTTGACTCAAACTCAAAACTCACATAAAAATGTAAGTTGTTTGAATAAACTATGATGGGGCTATGGTGCTAAATTTGCTGCCTTCTATGGCATTTACTTAGCAGACCTTTTTCTTCTGGTTTGTGTCGCTATAAATTACTCCAAACATATTCCACTGATTGCATTGATTGCAGAATGAGCAGCTTGTCGGGCGTCGTTAGAGACAACTTATACAATTCGACGTATGATTTAAGCAGTTGCATGCAAAATGCTGAAGGAGGGCGGCATGTTTATCTTTGCCAAATGCAATTGGTGCCGAAGAATAATCAATGACTCACTTAATAGTAACATATATGTGGCAACAGCGCATTTATTCTAACTGATGCAGCATACATGGTTCAAACAAAGTCAATTTGGGGTTGTTTAAGTTATATATATACAATTGATTACATCAATGCCAACCTTGCTATATAACAGGTCACAGACATAATGGTATTATTGGCATCAATATAAAAGAAATCCGAAACAAAACATCAGTAAAAAAGGGGAATCATCGATCGGGCGCCTGCATGTAATAGCCGCTTGCAACGCGTAGAATAAACTGCGTATTCGTGGGTGCAATTGGCATTTTATGTAGACTACCAAGTTCAGCAGTATGGCTCAGCTTTATTTTTAACTTAGAAAGAATTGGTGACTTACAGTGTGTTGCCGGACTGACTTATTTACACTCATAATTAAATGATAGCGGAGGACTTGTTGAAAAAGCGACCATCAGTGACCGAACAATATAAAACGCATACACAGAAATAGTAAACTCTTCATTTATCGCCCCACCTGAACAGCTGCCAAATGATAATGTAAGCACACTCGGTGAACAATTGTTTCTATCTAATTCGATGTTTCTAGTCAATATTTTAATCATGAATTTAGTTTTACAAAGACTTCCTCAGGAGATCAAATCTGCCCGATAAGCACTATTGTGATAAATCATGACCTTGACGATAATCAACTTGCAGCATCCTACCATGTATTTCAATTGAGGCCATTAATGACAATCTGAGATTATGATATGTCATATGTTGGGCACAATGAATGGTTATGCCTGACCCAAAGATCGGCTAATATGCTCACACAAGATGGTGATTACATCGTTGCGGATAATTTCTAACAATGATGTTATTGCTGAATCTAATGTTTACAATATTAGCTATATATTACGTATGAACATTTATGTATAAATGCTGAGTCAGACAAATAATTATGTACAGTATATGCTGTCAGAGATCGGTGTTCGCAACGGGATGGTCGTGTCATAAGGCCCCTAACCAGCTTTGGTAATCGCATATCGTTTTACTATCTATCAACCACCTAAAGTGTGCAAGGAACTGTGTTACCATTACCGTAGGTAAAGCCGTTGTATCTTAGGTCCACAACACAGGGACTCACACCTAAGCTGGATATGATCTAGTGTGTGCGACAACCATCTATATTGCCTGTATCGTTTTATTGACTATTGTGCCTCCGGGGACTATTCTGCCACTTAGCGCTTGGCCTTATAAATGAGTTATCTGGTCCATCATGACATTTATTTCCTGTTAGGAACTTGCATTTAGCTTGGTATCGCATAAAAGGCTACAGTTTAAATATGCCATGCGCTCCACATTACCACTTTTAAGAAGACCAATAATGACCGGCTAGCCGCCAACCTGGAGTATGCGGCCATATACTCGTCTAGTAAATTTATGTGTATAATCGGAATCATACATAACCCATAAATTAAAGTCTTATTATCGTAACCATTGATGCAATGAATTTAGAGCCCAATTAGCGCACTTAACAAATCAATTTTGAGGTAGAGAGAAACTGCTCTTTCTCACCACAAAATATACAGAATTAAGTAGCACGTGTTTTCTATCTTGCCTTCACCGATAGTCATTTGTGTTATGCTCTTGAAACTGCTTACACAGGATACAATGTTGGATGCGTCATGTAGGCTACAGGTGCTATTTGATATAATACGCCCGGCATAGTGCGCGAACAAGATGAGTTCTGCTCAGCTTAATGCATAACAGGAGATGATTTAATGCCGCTTTTATATTTCTTACAAATTATGCTGCGCACAAGGCTGTAGATATTTAGCCATCTGCACTGACCATAATGTGTGCGTGACTGAAGTGACCCTGCGAGTGGCAATAATCGATCATAAGTTGGTGCATTCTTCGTACCTCACATGAGCATCAATGATCAGCAACAAAGCGGAACCATGCGTAACCCTGGCTACTATAATATATATATATATATATATATATATATATATATATATATATATATATATATATATATATATATATATATATATATATATATATATATATATATATATATATATCATATATATATATATATATATATATATCTAGTATATACCTTGTCATGCTTACACATATTGTAGGATTACTACTTGTGGTTTTATTACTCGATGTATTTGGTATTTTCTGCCGCCACACAGCCCTTTAAGAATAATTTTTTTCTAGAAACAATCTGCGTTTGGCATATTTTTTGCATTAATGATGAATCGGTTATATGCATTTGGCAGCGGCTAGGAATTGATAGTTGTGCATTATTAGATTACTCGGTCCACTAAAATCGTCACATGCTTACGTACTCTAAAAATACTGGCAAACTAAGGGCATGCTAAAATTCATTTGACAGTGGGTTTTTTCTTAGCATAGTATTGTCAAGTCAGGTAAAGTCCCCGCCCAGTATGTAATTTTAACCTTCAATGCATATAAATTATATGTCGTTTGTCTCAATGTGTCACCGCACATTAAACGTCTCAACGCACTTTCTTGTTGACGGTATCACACAATAATTTGTCAATGTCGCTTTGTTATAGCCAGTCTATGTTGATATCCTATTTAAAATAATCCATAGAGAAAATGCTTAGGGAATTGAGAGATATAGGCAGAATACTTCAATGACAAACGCGACGTGTGCACACATGAAGCAAAAAGGTGGCTGTTCAATCCCGATTGAACCCAGATGCACCCCACAGTCTCCAAGAGAAACCACATTTGATGATGCTGCCACGGTTGCGAGCAAACAGTGGCCGTAATATTATGGTCGTACAAAAATTATTGTCCCGTCCAAGTTCATTAGGTGGCACTACAGCTGCTTCCAACTGAAGCAGTCCGATTTGGACTGAGTGGAAACAACGAATTATGATACGCATAGAATACATATATAAAAAGTAAGCATATTTATTTTTTTACAACAGCAAGCAGAACAGCGAATTTGTAACGAGATATGCGCTCTTCACTAAGATCTTAATGTGTCAGCTTTATTTCTTTCATCAATTGTTATTTTTAGTATTGCCTATGCTTATATTATCTGTCAGTTGGACGCCAAACAATGTTCATAATAGCAGCAGACACATGTTTATAGTTATTTATGTACCGGCGATATATCATTTGGCAATATTCATCAACCTTCCACCAGGTGTATGGTAGGATAGAAAGACATGGCTGCAAAGAAATCCTCATACATTGGGAATATCTGCTGCAGTATTGATCAATAACCGTTGACCGTTGGAAGAATATGAACAATTATACTCTTGAACGACTGTCACCATATGTGAGTGCAATTGAATTTTTGTATAAGCTATGCTATATCAGCAGCCGATCTCACAATTCACAGAGGCCAAGAATGAGCTCCTCGTCTCCTACTTGATGACCTTCCGGCCTTTAATGTAATACAAATCCCTGATTGCAAAAACAAGGTAAAGATAAAAGCCCTGCTGAAGGAATTTGCAGACGAGATGGGATTGTCGCATCAGTATGTTCAAGATTTTACCAATCTTATTTCATGCTCACCCATAATTTGTCTGCCAGTCATTATTTTGGTGTGTTTTGCAATTTACACTCCTTTACATTGTTTTCCATTTCAATCCACTTACAGCCTCCAACATCATGACACGGCTTCAGTCTATGCGCACGGATTAGTTTCAACTTAAGGGCAAGAAACTTAAAAAGGAGTGTGGCAAGGATTGGCGTTTATTTGTTTCATAGTTTCCATTTGTGTTCTTAAAGATACACCTTTTTACATTGTTTCCTTTCCATTTGCTAAAACCTGTCCTTGCTTATGCATCAGGTAGCCCGAGTCCATATCCGATGAGGCAGATGAAGAGGTGATAACCTACATCGTGTTTTGGGAGCAGTTGAAGTCTAGTGGGGGGGAGGGGGAGCAAGCGCCGGAACAGCGATTCGACCCTTTCTGCTGCCAAGAAGAACAGGAAGAAGGAACCCAAGATGGACCTGACAGAGGTGCTGGTCGAGTGACTGAGTGACTCGATGAGGGCCCTGGGAGAGTCACAAGTTGCAGTGGCAGAGGAATTATAAATAGGTTTTCATTGTGCCGTTATTTTAATGAAAAAGGTTTTGTATTGAAAACTTTTCCTTGTTGCATGAAGTTCATAGACAGTGCACTTTGTGTTAATGCTGCAGGCTTCTAGCAGTGCTGGCCAAACTACCAGTGGCCGGTCAGGGCGCTCTGCCAGTGGCCACTCAAACATCCCCCGAGAGCTGAAGAGAGCCTACCAGCAGAAGACATTCTTTGTGGTCATGCCCTTTGTAGAGCAGCACCAGGCCACACAGCAACAAAAGTCTCTACAGTACAACCGCCAGTCAAGGAGGGATGAAATTGCAACCGGCTTGGTGCGGCCTCCCAGAC
This sequence comes from Urechis unicinctus, assembly GCA_034190875.2. NCBI lineage: Eukaryota > Metazoa > Annelida > Polychaeta > Xenopneusta > Urechidae > Urechis > Urechis unicinctus. Next base: position 18,103,549 of record CM067345.1, on the reverse strand, counting down.
ACAGACCCCTACCAACAACAGCTTGACTGACTCGTTCTCAGAGGTTCTGGATGGGCTCGGCCGTCGGGATATTGGAGAGGAGGCCCAGTTGGATATCAAGGGGGATGAGCGCTAGAGCAGTTGAGGACTTACACCAAAAAAGTGAACTGTTGCAGTCATTGTGTGCACTTTAAATTTTTAAAATTAAAGCCATGTATGCTTATAGTTGTTTTCTGATTTTTTATCACAATAAATGGTTAGGTTGCATAAATATAACTACATAGTCAAGTATATCCACTCTTTGGTTGGTACACTAGAGAGTTCCTTGGGCAGGTTCCTGTTCGTATGTCGTGTTGATATTATCTATCCTACATTAGTTAAGCCGTATAGCTTCACATGTTCAAATTAGCGTAACATATTAAACAAGAACACTAACGCTAGAATACATGGCATATGACTGTATGTACTTTTGTATCGTAAGACGGGACTTGGTCGTTATCTCCATGATGCGATTTTATTCTACACGCAATGTGGCAATTATTGCACAATCAGAAAAATAGTTCCCCTTCTATCCGTTTAACTCCATTATGGTGTCTGGCGACTATTGTTTCGGCACAAATATGATTTTCTTTGACAATATCAAAGCTGATATAGTTTTCGTTAATACCCACAGGGAAGTATTGCCGCTCTGTAAGTTTATCAGAATGGGTTATCCTCGTTAAATCTTAATTGCGTTATAAACTAAGCATAAGGGTCTTATGTTAGTATCCATGCAGAATCTATGAGGCCAAACAAAGAAGAGAGATATCAAGTGAGCGTAGAATCCTTATAATATCTTGATATCCAGAACTGTGAAAGCTCAGCAGTGTTGACTAGATAATCTTTATGCCCGGGCAACCCATCGTCTAACGGATGTCGGTTTAGTATCATGCTACTAGATGTACAGTTGCTAGATTTTCTTAATACGCCAGGTGTGCAATAAACTACCGGCAATAACAAGGTTGTTGTCCAATATATTCTCTAAAGCGATTTATTCCAATCGGATATTGCCAACTGAATT
>CM067345.1:18057510-18097510 GCA_034190875.2 Urechis unicinctus | reverse complement strand
CATGTGTTACTGGGGAACGAATAGTAGTCAAATATTCCATATTTGTGAAAAAATTCAATTGCAGTGTCAGCACTATTATATATTACAGGGGATTGTGAGATAATATAAGAGGATTATTTCAGCACTTTGAGAAAGCACTTCTAATTGTTTTTGTCTTTTATTAAGCTGCATAGCAACTAATAGTACATGCGCAAAACAGCCTTAACTATGTGGATTCACCTTATATCGAATAACATGCTAACATTTGGAGGTTCGATTATGCCACGCAGTTGGCAGTAATAACCATGCAATAATTGCGCGTCCACTTAGTGCACACATCAAGTGACAGGAGAGGCCTATAACCAAACGCTATCACGAGGAGCCACCGATTAGAACACGTCAAAGGGTGGAAACTCTCCTTTATTTGGCTACAAATACAGAAACTGTGCATGTCCCGTGTACTATGGGTTGTTTAACCAGATCTTGCCTATGGAAATGACAATAGCGTGTTTGGTTTATGAGATTCTGGTATACCTATTTCAAGAAAATTTGCTGCAGTATATCTTGACATAATAGCCGTATGAGACTGCAAGCCATAATGTATGACATTCGAGCGCTTAGGATAAAAGGTGATGTTATCTGGTATGGCGTTTTGATAGTAGAATACATTTATGCTCATTCTATCTGAGCCGTAATTTAACCTTTGAACAAATATATGTGGCATGGTTGTCATCATACTGAACTATGTATTGTAGACGTTGCAAAGCACGTTGTTATATACTTTGTCCTCTGTGTCCGTGGATGCTGGGACGTTTAACCTACCCAATATCACATTTATTATTCAATAGTCGTATCATTAGTGCCGAAAAAGGTAAAAATATTACTGTGTGCCCTGTTCGACAAAGGTGAACGCTGCGAGAGAATCGCCATAAATTGCTATTATACCTTTTTGCTCATCTACCATTTAACGATTGTTATAAGAACGGCCTAAAAAAAGCCTGGCAATTGGGGCTCCGCGACGAAGAATGTAATCCTATTCTGGCAATTTGCCAACTAAGTTGTAGCATAAAAGAATTGCTGCAATGGCCAATAAAAGAATATTATCATTAACGAGGAGCTATCCAGCAGAAATTATTAATTTCGGATGCCAAGTCCAAATTTCTCGGGCCGAAGTCACCGTTAGCCAACATTACATGCATTCAGCAACATAACCCTACTTTATCGACACCCGTCAAATACAAGTAAATATTGAATATTTAAGAAAGAAGTTTAGTCTTGTAAGTGAACATAACTGATACGGACCGAACGGATGATGGGCCGAAACGACTTTAGAGTGGTGGGCCGAACGAGAGCCGAACCGAAACGCCTGTAATTCCGCAGTGCTATGTTCACTACGTCAGTGATAGCGAAGCAAACATGTGATGCACAACTGAGTCAGTCATCAATAAACCACAAAGGGACCATTTTGTACAGTCAAATATATTTATTTGCTGTATGTATGTTAACATCGATACACTGATAAGAGCTGCACGGAACATTGTTTTGTCCAATATTACGAAATTTCCAATGAGTAAATATCCCATCGTATCTGTCATGTTATTTACGATACGAGACGCCTTAAGCTTGATCACAGACGGACCACAATTCCTGCTTCAACACATCGGCCATGAATGCGAATTTGTCTTCATTGATGTTGTCACTTTGACTAATTAACCAATTATCAAAGGCATGCCTGTCAGATTCTTGCATGTTTATTAGAGTATTAAGCATATTTTGAATTCGTTGGAGACGACAAACTGATTGCACTATAATATATACTACTTACAGCAAACGGCAGCAACGTCTGTGCAGCAATTAGTGCTATTCAATCGTCAGTTAAGCTCAGTTTGTAAATTGTGATAAGTGAAACATTTATGTGTATAGTAACGAACACGGCAGTGGACAAATAATGATAATTTTGGCACACCAAGTGCTTTAGTTTTCTGCTTTGCGAATGCCAAAACTGTTCCATGATATGTGTTATGTGTACGAATTCAATATGTTTTACATGAACACAATTACCACGATATACTGATGGAAACGTCATATAACTTTGGTCGTTTGCCAGCCATGTCTAACCCCGGTCCTATTCATTGAATTGCAGGTTAAATAATATTCAGTGCTTATTTATATCCCTGACTTTGGGCAATGTTTCCCATGTAAACGATATTTCTATGTTTTTCAGCCTTTATGGAACGATACCACAAAGTATATAAAACGTGCCTTCTTAATACATATATATATTTCTATGGACAAGTATAATCAGACTCAAACCTTTAAATGAAGCATTAGATAGAGTATTCATAAAACGTTATGCGTTTATTGCAGTATAATTCTGAAAGCTACGACCCTTAGCCAGCGGCCATCATAACTTTCCTAATGTTTCAGTTTTCTCAAGATTAATTAGACGATTTGCTAATTGTACGAGTTACGATTTTGTCAACAACTATCACTATTATTTGCCCAAATATTTGAAAGTTGTCGATATGCTAAACAGGTCCTTAATTAGATTGCACGGTGTCAATACAAACTGACGTGTGCAAGTATGCATTATTCTTGGTTAGGTTGACTCTGTAAAGACAATCTTGTAACGTATACGTAAGTGTCTGGTGTATGCGGTACAATCAGTGGCTACTTTGACCTCATTCATAGTTTACTGATTTATCAGACCCAGCTCAAATGATATCTGCATACATATTTTTGTCACAGCGGCATATTGGTAATTTTGTTCGGTTCGAAATTTACCTCAACAAGCGAAGATCTGTTAGTTTTACAAATTATCGCTGCTTTGTGTTATAACATATATAAAACTGATATTGTGCATTTAACTATGCGCATATATATACAGATGCATAGTTAAAGGTCGGTTCGTATCGTGTATACAGTGGCTAAAATTAGGTATCGCTTAAAAACCTTGAAATTACATTGTTTTCTCTAGAAACAGAACGGCAGTACTAAGGCAAGCTCAAAAGTATATTCTTTTATTCTGAATCATTTACCCGCTATCAAATGGTATTTCGCTCAGCAAACTTTTTCCCATCCTGCTTACTACGTTATCATAAAACCGTAGTAAATGACAAGTCATAAATGTGTTGCCTCGTAATACTTTGCTCTTAAATAGTCTAAATGGCCTGTAAAGGGAGAATGCGGGGCCCACAAAGAAACATTGTTTGGTCGCAATGATTTTTCTACAGCATTTGAATCGCTGCTTGCATAGTTCGACGGGATGATTAAGAAAGCGTAACCCTTATGCGGACGCAGATGTTGCAAAAATAACTTCCTGATATATTACTGATGGCGTGACTTGATAGTTTTACCAAAGCAGTTGTCAACTTATTGAACCTATTATCTTTTACATGTCCTCCACTGTCAGCAACAAGCAGATTATGGCTCACATGCTATTGGAAGGCCGGGGATCGCTCTGGAGCCATTGTTGAATTGTTCAAATATATTTATCTGTAGATTTGTTTAGATGCTGGGCAAGGTCGTAATTGAGTTATGCTATATATGGATTGGTTGATAAAACGAGGCTATGACCCCTATCTATCCGCCACGTGTCATTCATCCGCGTACTGATATACATAAATACACATGTTTTTGTACTCGTCCGACAGAGAAGTAACTTGTAAAAGGACAAATATTCATGAAGGAAAGATATAATGCGCTGTTGTGGCTTGCGTCCTATTACAAATCGTTTTCATATGACATCTTTACCTTCATCTTAAAACACAAGTTTGGGACAAAGTAGCTTTGGCGATGTCGATGTTAATCGTTTGTCAAGGTAACAGAGGGTCGCGTTTACGGGTTAATAAAACGTCATAACTGCTCAAATTGCGGTTTTTGGTACGCAAAAATACAATTAAGTGCAATGCGGGATAGGTAAGGTGCGGATTTATTGCCAGATATCGGAATTGCAGCAACCATTAAGGCTTACGATACAGTTCTTGTTTGTAAGTGTTCTCTAAATAGTTGTTTTCCACAACTTTGATCTATGAGTATCACAAATATCAAACAATTGTGAAGGATCAAGCATGGCACCAGTGTACCGTTTATACTTACAAATGCTGACATTCCGTGTGTTGATGTGGTGGTCTCGTTACATTATGCACATGGCATCGAATCAATGTTGTGCCATTTCCAACTTGATGGGATGACAGCGTGTGAATATGATATTGATACTGTGACAAATGGTATGGGCGTTATCAGAAATAACCCGGCTATCTTTGGATAACTGATACAGATTTTTCCGATGGGTGTCATGACACATCTGCTTCTCTATTACCTCAGCGATTAAGCATTGCCTGATTAAGTAGTAACACATTCACCTGCGTATCTGCTTCTTTGAAGTCTAATACTCCCTGGACACTGTATACAGTAATTATCCTGTATGCAGCTTGCTGGAAAACAATTTTTTTTCTCAACATGCGACAATTATATGTCACAAATCGGTTATATTGAACATGAAATATCCTGCAACATCTTGCTGCAACTGTTTAATTATTTTTAATCATTGCTGAAAGTGTAAAAAGTACATTTGTCCGTAGTAATGAAAGCTTGCAAAGGTAAAGTATCCACTATTGGGCATCGTCATAAACTATACATTACATTTCTGAATAATGACAATTGCGACCTTGATATACCACTGCTCTAAAAGTATGATCATCAACTGCAAAGGAGTAAGACGGTATTTGTGTGATTTATCATGCAGTGATACTGTTGTCTTCATGCATATTTTCCGGGATGAATCTGGGGGCATTTATCGGCAAACACAATAATCAGCGGCATGTTGGAATGTCGAACAGCGGTTGTTTGAGATGCGTTAATGATGATTTAAGTCCCGAGTAACCTAACTTTCAAAGAATGTCCTTAAATGTGAACTTTCAATTAATTTTGATGCCACGGCACCATTATTGGGAAGTGAAACAAACAACAACTTAGAGAGGTGAGCGAGTAAAGCACGTGGAGCTACAGCACATTGGAGCGGCATGCATGTGGATGCCAATAATACCGCTTGTGTAGTCGTATTATACATGTTTTGTTAAATAAAGGGTCGGTCTGAATCCATTACGTGTGTGTCCACATAGGCGTCCAAATAGTGGAATGTTTCAAATAGCGAGTAACATTCGTTGTTAGACTGAAGTATTGTCACTTAAAGCTGTTGCCTTCTGACTGTCGTACCAACATGACTATTGCTTTGATTGATATTGCCCACAACAAGCCATCATAGTGGTAAAATCACTATATTCCGTCAAAACAACATAATAGTGACAGAATGCGCTGAGCCATGCCATCCACTCGCTTACTACGTTATTTATTATTAAGATTGCTGTAGTTGAATATCAAGGTGGATTTTAATTCTTGCCACGCTGTTTTTTCTACTCGGATACATAAGGTGTAACGGTGGTCGACAATTTGATTAGTCTGAACCATGAAATATATCTCATTAATACGCACAAGGTGTGTATTACCATGAATTTTCTTGCGCTGCATATCTTATTTGAAATTAGTATTGACGCACTATTATTGTGATTTCCCGTCTGCTAATACGGCGGTTTATAGGCATATCATAAATAAGTAACATTCTTAATTTCTTTTTAATTGATGGCTTATTTGTTAATGCTCACAACAACATCAGATCGCTGCACCATAGCAATTATGCTATGGGACTTTAATGTCATGGGTTGTGGTTGCAACGCAGCAGGTATACAATCACTTTATTTCATCAGATAAAAGCAATAACATTATTTTTGTACATACAGCATGTCACGATATACCTAATTGTTCTGCCAGTTTGTTGTATTTACGCCAGTACTTTGACACCCCTTGTTGAATATTATAGGGAAATAGGGGGTAAGTAAATTTAATGAATAACGCATCATGTAGCTAGTGCATAAACCACATTTCTCTCACAACCGAGGGCTTGTTTCTAACCAGAACGGCTTTATCTTCTGTTATTGTTCGCTTGTTATCGTACAAGTTTACTATTAGATGGGATTAGCTCAACAGCCATACTAGAAGACAATATCAATCTCTATCAATTAACACAAGTTACGGCATGTCGAAACAAGCTTTTGCTTATGCGGGATTTGTCGTCAGGTTAGATAATAGGCGGTGGTGTTAAGCATTCACTGAGGGAGGATCCATCAATTTGTCCTTTGTTGTAATTTCATATTATTTCCTACAGTTCTCTATAAAACCTGAATCGTACGCGCTTAATATAAAATACTATATAAACGATCAAAAGCTGCGACACTCATAATTGATTGATTGCATAGCGAATTGTTTTCTATGAACTACTGAGCAATATAATTAATGCATGTAAAAACAGTCCATTAAGCTTAAATAGACTTATTCATTGCATAATGTGTTAATTTGTATGGACTTCTCGGCATTACAATGAACCATATGTTGTTTCCGAGAAAACGTGTCCTTTTATGTCCATCAAAATGAGTCAAATAATTGCTGCCAATTTTCTACCCATTGTCGCGAATTAACCGAGTGTGCGTCTTGATCGAGTGTGTTTACGGATACGTATTGTTACAGTATTTTTCTTTTTATCATATAATGTGGTAGAGATCGAATGAAAATTTTCCTAAATTCATCGAGATTGTCCATGGGGAACATCCTGAACCAGTAGCAATTTTTTACGATTCCCAATACCAATCCCGTAGTGTTTAAGAGCTAACCTTTGCCCAATTTATTGTCTATAACAATGAATTTGTCGGTAGTATGCATTGATAGCTTTGAGAAAGCATCGAATGATTTATAGACGGTCCGTTTATTTCGGATATTTATCAGAAATGAGGTGCTATGTCAGCTACAAGTAGCATGTGTTCCTTAAGGCCATGAGCTTGTTACACACGCAAAAAAGTATCCGCTTATCATTTTTGATTAGTTGCGAACGTCCTGTTGCTCTTTGGCAGAACGGGACATCCGCTCTCTCTAAGCTGCGTGGAATTAGAATAATGCTCTTTGTCGATAGCATCAATACAATCAACGTTGCGTTTAAGTATTCAAATTGTCATAGAGTCTGGAATTCCGAGTTGCTCCACTATTCGTTAGTGCGGATTTGTTGAATAGACAAACTTTTCACTGCTTTCTATGCGTGTAGTTCTGTTCTGCCCAGCAAAGTTGCAAGAATATGTGGAGATGACAGAGTTTGTGGAATGTCCATGGTCATGAGACCCATTAAATATGGATACTGTGCTCTGTTACCTATAAAGCTAAAGGTATACATACAGAAAAATGGATGCCTGGCGATTTGACAAACAGTTAGGACGACACCAAGTGTTAGCGGTTTATTTAATGAGTTGTACTATTCATAGTGCTAGTCACGCCCGGTTGGTTATTAACATTTTTGTATCACTATCTGAAAGAAAATATCCTCCAAATCATTGATGTCTATCGAAAGATGAATCAGTCTTTCGTCATCGGCTTTAAACCCGAAAGCTCTCCTTTAATAGCTTTCTTGTCGAAAATATTTTTTGCGTTTATTGGGTTTTCTGTCTTTAATCCAAGTGCAGTTTCATTTCCTCTAAACTGTATTCGAGCCTTATTGTCCTTGGTCGCAAAGTATGCTTCCCTAATTCATGAATAATAGTAACTAAATATTTGCATAGGAGCACAACAATATAGTCTTGTGTCAGATTGACGGCACAACGGTCACAACTCGATGATAGTTTAATGCCTCTATACGTTTGCACTGTGAGGAAACATCAAAACATCAGGTGTTACTTTACATAAGAAAAGCCGCTGCTACGCAAACAAATGACATTGTATCGATTGCATATATTTGGGACGACCAGTGTGTTTGTTTCGTCACTAAACATAAGCTTTGCCGCCCTAAGACGTTAATTTTGTGTTACGATTATCGTGTCCGTGTGCCCCATTTATCGCGCTTATGTTCATAGCACAAGAGTTATTATTTCATGAGTTCGCATGGTGTGATCGCAAATTTACTTTTCGCGTATTTGCCTACTCGCCGCATAGCTAATCGGGGTTAGCCCTCTTAGCGTCATAGTATAACTCCCATCTAGCCACAAATGATTTAATTCCGCAATATTTTCGCCCATTTGGTTTCTAGATAAGATCAAATTAAAGGTGATGCATAAAAATAAGCTGTGCTACTATGTGAAATGTTTCAAACGACCATGCGGCTAATATACTCTAAGGTGTGTTGTCTTGTGTAAAGTGCAGCAATAACTGCACAAACTATGGAGATAATAGTTAAAGATCACAATGGAATATTGTAGAATGCATGTGAATTTTACTATAAGATATCACGTGTAAAAACATTGTTCCCTTCATTTATTTCATTATATGCAGTGGATAACGGCAGCAAGCAGGGTCACTGTGTCATTGGTACCATCATAAAATGTTCATGCATTGTCTCTGCGGTTATTATGCGGAAGTATCCTGCTGAATATTGTCCATCTTAGACTAAATAGTAAGGCATATTAATTATTACTAATGAAGCGTTTGACCCTTGAAAATCTAGTAAGTTATTCGATTGATGCGTATTCACCTACGCGAACACATGATAACACAGGAACTGCAAAATTTTTTCCAGTACATAGCTCATTAATGAATTTAGCATCGTTGTGCCGCTTACAGCGACTCAACCGCACCCCTGAAAACACAGATATATGCATGCTTTGTGCGGGATACTAGCCTTCGTGGCGTTGCTGCAATATAATTAGTGCTATTGCAATAAACCAACTAAAGAAAATCACGTTGTTGTACTATATGATTGCATCTTTGGTCAGCAAAATTAACATGATGTAAAACCGCAAAACATTCATGTAGTTAGTCCACAGTGATCTGCGCAATATGCAGCCACTTGCTGCGTCTAAGAGCAGGCTTGGCTACAGCTGACAACTGCTTGGATGCTATAGTTCCTTAATGCAGCAGTCGATATGAATGACTTTGATTGCTTATTAATGCGGCCTCTGCTTATAGGATTGAATAATGAGTTGGTTATCTAATCGATTGTCTTCTTTTTCTGCCTGATCTCCTAGAGATATTAGAGTTCATGATCTCGTATATGCGTATCTCAAACCGAGCCAACTGGAAATCAGAATGAAATATCAGCAGCAGTATGGCAATATTGTTCATCTTGTCATCTTGGAACATTACGCTGTCCGGTTGGGGCTGCTTTCTTGTTGTTATATGTGTAGGGTAAGAGGGTTTATTTAGGTGTTGCCTTCGGTTCGGCAAAGGTATCTGTACGACGTAGAAGACGATCATGATGCAAACCAGTTGCGAGATTAAGCAGTATTTATTGCCCTGACCTGAGTCATGGACCGACAAGATGGATATGATATAGTTAAACCAACCATGAACATTTGTAAATAAACAAAGCGGTTCGACTGAAGCACACACTTGCTTGAATACCTATTGTGGTGGTATTTTATCTCTCATGGTTTATTAAAGCCCTATGACTTTTGCACTGTCATATTTGTTCCTAATATATAACACTAATAATCGCGGTGATAATGTTTTATCGTGGTATTAAAATTAATAATGAGGCCAAAAACCTTTCAATTATGCATTGTCCCATGTAAAGCCTAACAACATCTTGTTCATTATCAATTTGCCAATGCCAGAATGATATTGCATCATATGCGCCCATTAGTTTGCTGATGCTATTGCTGGCTATTTCAACAGATCATGAGAATTTCTACCTTTAAAAACAAATTCTTCGCTCATCGTCATAGAGCTTGAATTCATTATAAATCGCAGATTGAGCGGTTATTTATTCTAGCGGTGCCTTGATAGCTTTCCTCTAAGTGTACAAATAATCTTGAGTAGTATGGGTAATAGAGGATCTAGCGCACCCCCAAACAAATAGTGACCCACAACAAGACTAATGAATCACCCACTTACACTAATGAATCCCCCCACTTAAGCGTATTTTAACCCAGTTCGACTATTCATTTTCACCGAGAGGTTCAGATTTGTCGGGTACACAACGTACACATACACTAATGATTTTTTTAGTTGAACTGGGCTAAAACACTTCAAAGTGGGGAATTTGCGTCCACTGTCACGTATCTTTGCCCAGTTACACTAATGTAGTGTAAGTGTACGTTTTGGCCCACTTCAAGAGTCGCATGGAGTTGGGGAAAATGAATAGTCGAACTGGGCAAAAAATACGTCTACAAGGGCGCACGGGGCCGACATAGCTACCGAATTTATGGCTAAGTACGGCATAGGCACTACCAGGCTGTACAAGATATAAGGGAATGGGGCGGGCTGGAGGTTCCCCATGGGAGCGAGTCGGAGGTGTCCAATGGAGATATGGCTAATATGCCACAGTTCTCTGCAAGACTCCCAACAGCTGTGTGTATCGTAGGTACCAGATATAACATTCGTCGTCGAAGAGATTCTGGATGTTTTGGATGCAAGACGGGATTTCTATTTTATCTGGGACTACAAACGGCAATGAGACCGGTCTGGGTTGGAGGTTGAATTCATTATAAATCGCAGATTGAGCGGTTATTTATTCTAGCGGTGCCTTGATAGTTTTCCTCTAAGTAGTTTTCACTCTTAGCTAGGTACATTATTCCATGTTACATCTAATCGCTAACATGTGAAAAACAACCTTTTTTTCTGATCATTTTTGGTAACAAAAACGATGGAATCATCACCGTGGTGATGATGATGATGATGATGATGTTGATGATGATGCTGGGGTCCCTGATTAAAACGTTATTTCAGCAGCTACATAATTAACTATGCCAGTGCTTTTATCAGTAACAACAAGTCCATTTCGGTATTATAAAACCCGACTTTACAGTAGAGTTTGTAATGCATAATTTGTTTCCAAAATTGTAAATCGACTTTAATGTCGATGAGCCTGCCATAGCTGATCATCCTAATATAAATGATTTGTTTGCAAGTAATCGACAGTACCGATGTTGTTACCCTATCCACTGTATGTCACTTATGAAAGCATTTCACCCTTGCTTTATTCAGCTCTTCACTATTATCAGTCTTAGATAGTTTTGCTTGGCATAATAATTAGCGATTGATCAAGCAACCATCAAACACTCAGACACATAAAACCGTCAGCATGAATCGATACGTTTGGTAGGTATGAAGGTAAATGTAGTACTTTGAGGAAAGCGAACAAGACGACTCTGTATTAGCTATGTATGCAATATCCTCATGGGGCACATAACCAGCAGGTGCAATAGTTAAATATTTAGCATGCGTTCAGTTGAGGTTGGGCCAAAGTAATCAAGGCCAAACACTTTATATATACGTAGTTAAGAGCGCTAGGCGGCAATTGTACTTGGATTCACGAAGTAATGCATGTTAATGCAGTGACATGCTGCATTAGCCTGACATGGAAGGCGTGTCTTAAGAGTTTGTATTGGCAAGTTCGTACCTCACGGCAAAGATAAATACCGCTAAACTCTATCAACAAATGATTCCATATAACAGTTCGTTTTGTTCCATTGTCGATAACAAGCATATAACCACATGTTGCTACGCCGCCCAGCACAGATGAACACAAAGAGCTTCACTACTGGTGCTTATGAGCGCATTTATGTTTGCTAACGCTTTTAAGGCTTGCCACAGAAAGTGAACTTAGTGAGCGGATATAGTAGGTCGTTAGGTGCGCATGTAAGATTTTTCGACACAAATTTGTTGAATTGCTCTTAACGGTTGGTAGCGGTTGTTTAAAAACATGTCATAGTCTTGTTACGAAGCATCCAAACACTCCTGTAAATGCCGGTAAATGCTTCTGCGTATATGGGCTTTCTATGTGTTAACTAATGCAAAAGTGTCTTAAAATCCTGAACAAAATGAATGGTAATGAAGTTGATATAATATAGATAAAACACACAATGTGATTAAATAGATGCTTGTTTAATTACATTATGTTTCGTAATTGGCGACAAACCCACAAACACGTGCAGCATAAAATTTAGCAGTTAAATCTTTCATCAAGCTTACATTACTCGTTCGAGTTGATTTCATACATATAGAGTTGACAAATGGGCCTATTTATTAGAAGCCAGGTGCATATATATATATATAATAAAGTGAACAACATACATCGCACAGAGCAAAGGTGGGGGAGAAGACAACCACCACTACAAGAAAAAGGTATTACATTAAAAAATACTACAACAAGAATTAAAACAGTGGGTGGGTAGGCCGTGGGGATAAAAAATCGTGCGAGCTAAGATGGCGACAGTCACAAGGAGAAAGGAAGTGATGATCGTCCCTATCGGCAACTGCAGTAATTAGAAGTCATGTGACATCCTATCAGGGCGGCAAGCCGATAAACAATAGATCGCATGTACAAGATAAGGCCGAGAGACCGCCAAACATTATGACATAAACAAACACTATGATTACAGACACTGCCTAACTACGAAAATAAGAAGCCTGCATATCAATTGCTTAGATAACACATGATCACCACCAAAAAACCAATTTAATTATATGCATTTTAAATTAATATTTTCTGCCAGCATCGACTATCTATTTCATGGTATACGGGCTAGCTACGTCGCCTTTCGCCAGATGCGGCTTATGGTTGTGATGGTGTTACTTTGAAATCTCGAAAAAAAATCAATACCGCCTGCATTTATAACTATGTGCCCAATTTTGTGTCATCAATTTCAAAAAATTAATAGGTCAAATTTGAACACAGTTAAACTGTGGAAATCGAGATATGAACCGTAATACAACATCAAGCGAAAAATGATAAATTCTGCTAAATGCGCCGAGATTTGACAATTGAGTAAATCAACGTCGCTGTGTTGCTGGCTGAAGCGGGGTCTGATCGATTCACATTTTATGGTGAACATAATACAAAATATTTACGATAAATTAAGTCATTCCGAAGTAAATAGAGAAAATCCACTCTCGTTAAGTTACATTTACACGCAGTCACATTGCCTTGATAAGCAGCGAACTCTAACATTGCCGGTGACGGTTTGCTAGAAGCTTACCCGAGTATTAGATAAGAACAATGCAGCAGCATTGATACAAATACAGCATTGATACGCTGGATACAAATAATCGGTTTCCAAAATTTTGTGTTTAACTGCATTATAAAACGTTCATCACCAAACCTCAATAACGTTATAACCAGACAGCTGTTTCGCAACCTTGCAACATTTTTCTGACCTCACAGCTTCTAGTGACATTTATCAATAAGCTGCACAAAATTGTGCAGACTGAATATACCCCATTAAAAACAGTTATGATATCGGCGGGTTGCTTTCAATATAACGACCAAGCAGAAAAACCACCACGGTAATGGTTAGAAAATCCCTGTATTGCACAGTGAAAGCTCATTGATGCAGGAGGCGTCAGAGCTCAATGTAATATATAACTCTGCCAGTTGGACAATTACCATCAGGATGGGTGCAGATAATGCTTCTATCATTCATCATACAACACACAAAATAACATCAACAACACATCTTAATCTGAACGATGTAATATTATCGCTACATAAAAGCGCCGATGACCTCAGAAAACAGTCTTTACAAACAAGCAGGTTTCTTCTCATGCGCTATAAAATGAACACGTCTGACAGTGCCAAATGTCCGAATATTCAACACATTTTTCCTGTTATAAGAATGAGAATTGATAAGATATATCCGCTTTATTTCGACGGATGATTTGTCAATTCTGGTTGTGGGTCTGTATATGACCATTCTAGCACCGTCGCTTCGCTTAAATGGCTCATAAACTAGGCATCACGGGGAGATGGGAAAGAAACGTGCTTCTGATGTCCCATTATTTATCGTCCACGTAGAAAACATTGGAGAATGAAAACAAGGACAATATCCCCTTAACACATCTTTTGCAGGTCGCTGCTAGGCAATTTAGCTTCAAAAACAACACGACACGACAACACGGTAAATTATGTTGTTTTAGTCAGCCAGACGCCGATTTCTACAAGTCTCTTGACGGACAAGAAAACGAGGCTAACTGAGTCTCAAAAGAAAGTGGTCGAATGTTTTATCGAGTCAAATCTCAGCTTGAAACTTTTCCGAGGGCTCCAGATCGCTTCTGTACTGACAAGAACCATTGACTTGCATCAGAAATTATGACAGTTTCCTTGATGATCTTGACTATCTGTTGGGAAAACTTAAAGATCAAAACAAGGTTGTCTCAGGTTGCCAGTCGGCAGTGGATATAGTATGAACCTCACTAAGACACAATATTGCAGTCACGTTGGCTAGGTTCCAATGGAAGTCGAAGTCGCTTTATATGAAGGCAACTTAATTTTGCCCGTTATACGTAACTTCGTACATACACGCCAGATAACTTTATTAGTATAACCAAGCTAAACATAAATCAAAGGCTTGGATGAAGTTTTCTGACGATACCCATTATACAGTCACTCGATTAGTAGCCACACTGGGAAATTGACGCCCTTACAATACCATAAATATGTTTGACACTGAAGTATCTTGACACGTTGATAATGTATCCAAGTGAAACACCTTAAGTGCAGACAAACAATTAATACACTTTGCAATAATCCTAAAAACACTCTAACGCTGTACGGTTGACCATAATGACACCAACGAGGGTTAGGTGCGAAATCAGGCTGAACATTTTCCATGCCTTTTTAAAAAAACGTCCCTCCATAGCCACTGCATTAATATCTGGATGTAGCTCTAAGGTCGAGTCAACATGTGATTTTAGCCTAGCTGCTGGGGAGCTACACAATTCTCCAACAGAGGCTACGTCAATAAAACACATTATTTAACACTATTTATCCAGCGACGGCATGTAATAATATGTACATTGCCAGCACTAACAAGGCCGTTCGATATCGATTACGCATGTACGAGACTCAAATAAATCGTCCAAAAAAGCAGCTCAAAAACTCAGCTTATTAAAACGGTCCAGGGAGATTATTGTGATTTCTTGACAGAACAAGCTCTTTAGTATAGTCTTGTTTGGCAAAAAAAAAAATTCTAGAACAAACCGATTGACAGCGCCCCTTAGTAGATGTAAGTTACTAGACCGCTGAAAACGTGTTCTACTATGCCGAAACATTTAGTATCCACAGTAATGGATTTTATTAGTCCAACATAGTACATAAAATATTGTGCTACATGCACATATTTGGGCAACGCAATTGATATTAGGAAAGGGGCAATACATAAGATGTTATAGTTTAAGTCCAAATTGTGCTAAAATTTAAACCACTGTTACTGATGCATCTCGAATATCGAAAGGAAAGCAGAGCTTGCAATAAATAAAATGGATTTTTACTTTTTTAGTCATCACAGCTAGCATTAAAACCAATCAATGTCAACGTTAACATATAATTTGTAACGTTGTATTTATGACTGGCCCATAATGGATCAAGATGAACATGCAAGACAAGCAATACAAATGTGGCCAACAAAGTTAAATGGAATGCCCATCAAATCGAAAAACATTTTGGTTCTGCGAGGAGCTGATAGCAAATCCGTCAAAATCTGCCAAATGGAAAAACGCAAGGATAGATGAGTCTTGATGCCAGAACCAGAGCCATAAAAAAGCGTTATCCGATCAATGGTGTTATGATTTTAAAAAGCACTGATAGCTTATATTTTGGTGGTTGTAATTTTGTATTTGCCGCGGCAATCGTGCTTCTTGAGCACAACTGTAATACGAACATCTGGAGCCAGTAACATTATTTTCCCATTATTGATGTGCCTTTTCATTAACGCCTGGTGTATGCTATATAACTTGATGTAAATTTATCGCAAATAAACGTGCCAATCGTAAACATCGCATAACCTGGTACGAGGCAGCTTGTTGAAAAACAAAATAGTGGATGGAGGAATGAAGACAGTATTTGTAACATCAGTATTGGTTTGAACCTCCTTAAAATATGAACATGATGTATCGGCGTTGTTGTTAATTATACGGATGAAACGAAGCTTATGATGACGATCTTGATGATGAAGATGCTGATGATGTTATTGATATGATGATGAAGATATTTTGGAGTTGCATTTTTTCTCGGTGCTTCTTTTTTTGGTAAATCACAATCAATATATGCTTTCTCAGCAAAATGCTTGACGGATACGATGCTTACCGCCGCAACTTTCTTATCTTTACACCGTTCAAAGTGATGGATGGTCCGTACGATACAGATAAGCCTGACAGCGTGAACATCACACATATTACCCTTATCAGAGGCATATATCGGTATAGGAAATGTCTGACATGATAACAATGCTATTTAAAAATTGTGGCATGAACATAATGACTGCAAACAGACCAATATGTCGCTTATTAAGACGACAAATCAAAGGTCACTATGTATTTCTGCTTTATTTATGCACACAAGGCATTAATCTGCCGCATACTAAGTAAATTAATATCAAGCATTTACCTCTATGATAATAGGGCGCGATTTCTAAATTCGCCAGGAATGGTCGCATAATTGAGCAGCATACCATTTGACACGATCAGTTTCCAAGCTACTGCCCATACATGGCGCTTAAGAGTTTTATGATTGGGTCTGAATGAAGAGCCGCTAGCAAAGAGGCTTATTCACTACGGGACAGGTTTTTCATCGATTATTTAAACATTTGATTGATTACAGATAAGTCAGCATGCATCACGCGGAAAACTTTCCCTTTTTTCACCTAGACGCATGAACATGAAAAATATCATTTGCCGGCAATTTTAGCCAAGACTGTGACATTCCAGTTGAATTGTTTCACTTCCCTGAAGGTACTCATGGGATATCATTCGGTGCTGACAGACACGGTAATTGATTCCGTGATCTCATCACATCCTTATCGCAGTATTCGTCTTGTTTGCCAGCACTCACCGTATAATTGTGCAAGCCAGTTCCCGCACTGGCTAGCTACGTTGCCTTCCGACCAACCGGTTGAGGGCTCATTTTTTAGCTGAGAAAGCCGGACTTGTTACCCGTGGCACGTGCAGTGGCGGTCCAATCTCGGAATGGGGAAGCATTCGACCCGATGGCTTAATAGATCCTGTGCTAGACCGTTGTCTCAACGTCGTTGATTTTTCAGCCCTTCTTGGGCAGCGAACTTGTGGCAAATGGACAGTGGCACTTGGAGGGAGCTGTCTGAGCGTTACTATCGTACCCATCCATCACTATAAAGATATCACCTAGTTTGTGAACGATACGTAAGACGCATACATTGCCTTTACCATATCACCAACATTTTAATACCAGAGTGAACTCGGGGCCCATAAAATTTCTGAACATATTGCAAATGCTTATAAAGCTGGATTGTTATAATCGGCATTGACCGTGCCTCCTGTTATTATAAACGGCCAGTAAATCTGCGCAACAGTATTACGACATTATATATGATGAATAACATATATTGCATATGAAAACACATGCACGATTAGTCCATCCAAGTCTTAAAACCCAACATGGGTATTGAAGTGTGACGGTCAGGGGAGAGGAGTCTTGAAAAGCACATTCTGCTTTGAGCGCAGAGATTCGACCAAGGAGATAGTCGGGCATGCTTTGCTGTAGGCTGAAGCGGGCTTGGGTCGGTTCTCCTTATATGGCAGGCATAATGCAAAAATATCGATACCATCAAAGATCAATCATTGCCGAATACAGTACCAAGAAAATGAAACAACTACACTTTCTTTAAAGGTGTTTTGGCTTGTAAGCAGCTACATTGCCTTGATAGGCAGTGAACATTAACAATGCCGGTGGCATTTTGCTAGAAGTTTACCGGAGTGCTAGATCAGAAGTCATGGTAGCACGCTGTATAAAGTTAATCGGTTTCCAAAAGTCATGGCATAAGGCTCTATTTAGTTAATCGGTCTCCAAAAGGTTTTGTTTAACTACTTTCGAAATCGTTCATCGCCAAATCTCCATAACATAAACATCTGTTACGAATCAAAGCACAAATCTTTAGGGAGACAATATTTGCCTCCTGTCAAGGCCTTGTAGTGACACATCAATTGGCTGCACTCAATTATATAGACTGATGATATCCTAGTTAAAGTTGCTACGATATCAGCGGGTCATTTACAGGATAACAATCAGTCTGAAAAACATTCGCGATTATGGTTAAAAATCTGTATTGCATATTGAAAGCTCTTGGATGCAGGGGGCGTCAAAACTCTATATCATATCTAACACTGACTATGACCGTCAGACCTTATTCATCATGAACGCACAAAAGCAATCATACAACCCCTCCTAATCTAAACGATGGTTCCCTGAGTAATGTTTTCGCCATATAAAAGCGCTGATGACTTCAGAGAACACTGTCCATACAAAAAATCTAGAATTGAAGTTTCCTCTAATGTCCTATAAAGTTAACATAACATTCTACGAACCACGTCGGAAAGTGCCAAATGTCTGATTGTTCAACACAACCGTCCAGTCGTTAGAATTTGAATTGCTTGGATGATGGCGTTGTATTTTTACGCAAGTTTTGTCAATTCAGGTTGCGGGTCTGTAGATGACCCCTCTAGCACCGTTGCATCGCGTTAATGGCTCGTAAGCCGCGCATCACATGGCAAAAGGTGAGAAAGTTGCTTATGCTATCGCCTCATTTATTGTTCCTGTAGGATACATTGCAAGATGAAAACATTTCCGCTTGTGAATCTAACGTCGCCTGCATAAGCACCACCCAACCTCAGCATTGATTGCACGTTTGTCCAAAAACTAAAAGGTAAATATGTTTGTGTAACATAACAAGCATGCTGCGTTTCGAATTTGCGTAGCAACATGTTGAAATGTTTGTACTATGCACTCTAAGCTTAGCATATTAAGCATTTAATTTTACTTGTCATTAATACTATATATAGATATTAATCATTCAGCCCATAGTCTCACTATATGCACTTTCGCTGTTAATGCTTCACTCCTATAACAATTTGAGTTCTCCGTGTTGAAATTCAATTACCGTTTGTGCCCTTCTGAGCTAAGTTTCAACAGATGAGATATAAAAATCATATTGCGGTCTCGAATTGGCTTGTCACTTGTAGGCGGAATTACTATTTACAAGTAAAACCCAGGCTCAATGCATTTTATCGTTGTTTCTAGTGGTATTCCTTTAGGCAACCTATTTTCACAATGCCTCGATTTTTTTGGGACATCGCAATCAATGCATACCAACTCAATAAAATGCGGGAATGGAAACATTGCTTACTGCCGCAACATCCTTATCTTTATACAGTTCAAAGATATTGATTATCCGTGCGATACTCATATGCCTAGCAAAGTGAGCATCGCGCATATATCACCCTTATCAACGAAAAGCTTTCAGATAGGGAATGTCTGACATGATTACAAAGCTATTTAACAAGTTTTGGCGTAAATCATATGACGTATTTATCCTGCAAGCAGCCTAATATGAAGTAGTGATCACGTAAAAGCACCCTACCCGATGACCCAAGGGGTGCTGTGCAGAATTGATAACCAAGCGACGTTGGTTGTGTTACATGGCAGGCACAATGGAAATCACAATCATGTAATAATGCATCATGCAGTCAAAAGAAGAAATGCAATCTGTTAACTCTTCATTTTTTGTTTCGTAAGCAGTGACTATGCCCTGGTATGCTGCAAACTGTAACAATGCTGGTTAAATGTTTATTGCATGAATTATGGTACGGGGGTAATAGATCAGTCCCCTGCCACATGAAGTTATGATAGCGCGCTACATTGTTTATCGATTATGCTTAATTATTTCTGCTTAATTACTTTCTATAATCCTTATCACTCTAAAAACATGCAGCTTTTGTGCATTCTTGGGAAAAAGCAGTGGTCAAACAATAATTGTCTGCTCTTAAAGCCTCTTGTGACTTTTATCAATAAGCTACGCATGTATCATTCGTACGCAGACATCATACACATAAAGTATAAGATCTTCATATGGTTAATCTGCATTCATTATTCTAAAATCTTTTTCCTAACTTCGTCCTAGCAGGGATCTACTCTATGGATCTTAGGCGACATTGTCAGTAAATCGATTGATATTTTAGCCTTGACTATTTAGTTCATTACAAGTTCAAGGGCTTGCTGCCGGAAGGAGTTGAATAATATATGCGTTTAAAGCTTCATGCTCGTGTTTTACCCACATGTGCGACACCAGAGCAAAGCTAGATGCATCAATGACCATCACTCTGCTACACATAAAGCTAGCTCAACTTGCAGGGCCCTCATAACGCGGCTATGCAGTGTTAATGGGCTAGGCACTGATAGGTGTATTTGATGGTTCACATCTTCATTCGTGTCAAGATGAATTCAATGCTGCCAGGTTTGCATTTATTGATCCCTTGTGGATATTGTATTGTTCTTGCACGATTCCAACACGCAGCCTAGTAGGGATTATACAATGGTTTTCTGTATAAATGGTGAACTTCATCATCTCAGGTGGCAATACAATCTCTAAGTAGATCTGCAAATACATCTGTCTCACATCATCATGTTTAGCCATCAGGTGCTGATTGGCATGGTCATAAATATGGGATGATCATATGGAAGACAGCATGCAAAAAAACAAATCCTCTAACCGGAGACACGTTTGTCTAAACTATAATTCCCAACTGAACACATGACAGAATGCTCTTTGACTATTGCGACTCTTGGAACACTGGCAA
The DNA here is from genome assembly GCA_034190875.2 of Urechis unicinctus. Lineage (NCBI taxonomy): Eukaryota > Metazoa > Annelida > Polychaeta > Xenopneusta > Urechidae > Urechis > Urechis unicinctus. Next base: position 18,076,897 of record CM067345.1, on the reverse strand, counting down.
CGTACGGATATTAATGGCCCACACTAACTGCTGTTAAGCGTTGTTGCCTCTGGGTATCCAACAATATTTTCATAACGATTAGCCTTGGGATCAGCATACATGCATCTTCTGATATCTTCTACTATAACCAATAGTTGTAGCTGTTGAATACGAATACAATAGTTTTCAGAAGATCAGTACCCGTCGACGGTAATTTTTCTATGTGCAAATTTAGCGCACGCTTGCTTATCATGTTGCTTCATCCTCATGAACTTTTGACGGTACGTATCTGAATCAAGCTCGTGCGCACTATATAACACAGGCAAGACCAAGAAACACCCCTTGATCCCCTTCTTTTAACATCACTCTGCACTAACAAAGACCTCTAATAAAAAGCTACTTCAGCTTCACATCAGCTCCTTGAACCTACTGGGAGAATTGTACCCTGATGATTAGGGGCCAATCCAAATTTTTTTACTTATATATAAATCGTTCAATATTTATTTTAAATGGGAGCATTTTTAAAGCAATCTCCTTAAAAAATTTACTTGAAATATGTTTAAGCTCTTTGAGTTGTAATTTGAGCCATGCGTCCTTGATTTCGTGGAAATTAGAATACTCTCCGATGTTAAATTGTCATCGTTCTAATGTTCAACGTTTAGAGCGTCAATCACACGCTCTCTTATTCTTTGTTTAATACTTCTCCAGCATCAATGCATGTGGCCTGGTATTTAGTTTTTCTGATAAGCAATCATAATCAACCACAGATGCTACAATGTGACATTTTAACAGACACTTCCCCTATCCGCCGTCTAGATATTCCACGTTTTAAAATCACTAATATGAAAGTATGTGACTTGCCTTAATAAATATTTGCATTAAACAGCTACTATCAGGGTTTCAACCCTCCCACCGAGTGGTGTGATGTAACCCCGGGCTCTCGTGCTGATAATTAAATGCGGGAGGCTTTTTCAAAACGTATGAGCCAGAATAGTATTATTACATATGCCCTGGGCGCAATACTTACAACATATCAGAAAAGAAAACGTGTTGTTATAATACCGTGAATTGCAGAGACAAAATCCGCCACTTACATGGAAAAATAGCTTTAAGATGGATATTATTGCGCGTTATCATTCATTGATGTGTATATGATACCTTATAAATGCTTACAAAGCATTTCTCAATTATCTTACGACTATTTCATTTAAATGATATTCTTTGAAGAATTCTTCTCTACTTGCAATTGTAACAATTTTTTCGCTTAAAATAAAAATTCTTTATGCGAGCTATGCTTATCTTGATATCGTCGAAAGAGAGTGTGGGTACTGTTCAACAATCAATAATGCGTCATGCAATTAATCCAACATTTAGCGCTAGTGCATTACACCCACTATAATAGCCCCATTAGCTTGTCTTCCAGCATTGTACCAAGTACCTCATTTGTTCATCCTGACACATTTGCGTTAAAGCTGTGGTCCTACTATTCGCAATGCCTACGTTAGATTTAATGATATATTTTCTCCGTTTTTTATGTTGCGCTAAATAATGGTTCAACTCTAGCACCCCGATTCACACCAAGTAGACGCTACAATGTGAGTATAACATGCATATTGAAATAACACTCTGCTTTTGATTCGTAACAGCCTAAGCAGCTAGAATTCGACTACGTGTGCAACGTGCACCAGCTCTTGCAGTTTATTGCGTGTATATGTTTACATTATTTTGTTCTGCCTAATGAATTCCCGTTCCTATAATTTTTCATGTGTCTCCATAAGTGCACGAATATCATTTAATAACTAGCTTGATCAGCATTCTTGACATTAAGGTTGTATGTAGTTGGATGGGCTTCGGCGATTTTTAGCATTGTGATATTAATAGCTGCAAAGTGTACAGCGCATGGTCTTTCTTATTAAGTCAAGCGGTTGAGTCGCTAATACAATGCCTTCGAATGAGCATACCGTGACTACAATGAGCTTCTCATTAGCTATAGCGGTTTATTGATCGGAAACTGATATAACTAACAATATAGCAGCGGCAACGGTGGCAATAATCATTGTCGACCGTTTATATAGGCAATAATAACACTCACTGCCTGCTGTTTTCAGACTTAGGGATTGGTGTAAAACATACAAGGGTATTTTTGATGCCACGTACAATATCTATCTCTTTAACACAGTAACATTGACGATGGGATGGCGTGTGATGTGTGTGCACGTAACACTAAATGTAACCATGTAAAAGCTTCTCTGTAACGGCAGTTAATGGATTATATATAATGCACTGCATCTGAAATATGTACAAACGAACGTAACATCATGCGTACAAGGGGTGTCAAAGCTAGAACTAGTGTAGTGATAAATTCATCCCCGTCGTATACTGTTACGTGCTGTGGTAAATCTTAAACGGCACCATCAGAAATAATTCACTACTTGTTGTCAAATTGTGTTTTGGTCAACAAACAAGCCCCCAGAGTCTCTGGCAATGTAAATATGCTAACCATTACGCTTTTCCAGTAGTGTGATTAAACATGTGTCGGAGCACAATTTACTAGGAGAGATGAAAGTGCGACACTTTGATAATCCCCTAAAATGGCTCTGAACACAATAGCTGTAGTTGCAACCAGAATATTTTTACTTGGGCACGCAGACATATATGTCATTTGGAGATTACAGATGGCTTTGAGTGATCTTGGTAACAGCGAGAGAGAGATTCATTGATGAGTATTTGACACCTTATAAATTCTTACGAAGTATAATACGACAAAATCATTCGGATTATATCGATAACTATATTTATCTCTACTTGCTATTGTAGCTGTTATTGTACAAGGACAGTTTATTGCATTAAATAAATATTTCTTATAGGAGCTACGCTTATCTTGATGTCGTCAAATGATATTGCGAGGTACTGTTCTACAATCTAAAATGCATGATGTAATTATACCAAAGAATAACACAATGCGTATACACAGTCGGCTGTCAACCCACGTCGAGGGCAAGGTCATAACACCCATAGTAATTGCCTTGACTTCCTGCATAGCATAAATCAGCTTATTTGACATATTTGCACGAAAGCTGTAGGCTAAACTATTCGCAGCATGTACCATAGTTGTCAAATTATCTGTTCTCAATTATTCATGTTACACCAAAAATGGTTTTCCATACATGGGAAATGTTGATGCCGCGTACAATGTCTGCCTCGTCAAGACAATAGCATAGACATATCAGCGTGGGCCGCTCTACTTTGATGGGATATCGTGTGATTTGTTATGCCCGTAACAGTTAATGTATCAATATAAAATGCGTCCCTTAGAAGGCAGTTAATGGATTATAACTAATGCACTGCATCTGAAAGCTGTACACGCGGCTGAAACAAATTTGTGTACGAGATTGTGTCAAAGCCAGAGCAAATGAAATGATATATTCATACCTTTCGTATTCAATAACGTGCTGTGGTAAATCTTAGACCCAAATTTAGGAACATTTCACCTCACGTTATCCACTTGCTTTATGCATCACAATGACCCATGGAGCCATAGAACTAAGTCCCCGCCGATGTACATACCATTACTTTTCACTTATAGAAATGAAACATGTGTCGCAACCCACACTATTTGTGCTTGGGCACTCAAATACAAATGTCATTTGGGGGATAGAGATTGATTAAAGGGATCAGGACTGCAGTGAGAGGCAGCTGGGATAAAGGCCCATAATCACGTTTTCCTTTATATACGTATTTATATGTAATTACATATATTAATATATATCAATATTTATATATGTATATATATATATATTTATGTATATATATATACGTATATAAATATCTATATATACATTTATATATATGCATATACATATTTGCATTTGATATATAAATAAATGCATATATATTTATTGATATATATATATATATATATATATATATATATATATGTATATTTATATATATATGTATATATACATGTATGTATATATATATATATATATATATATATATATATATATATATATATATATAATTTATATATATATATATATATATATAAATACATATATATACATATATTTAAGTGTATATAAATACATATATTTTTATGTACATATATATGTATATTTATTTATATCTATATGTAAATACTCTTCATAGTAACCCATACACACAATGCTGATATCAGCCTCGAACATCTGCAATTAGCAAATGTGCTAGAGGCAGATGTCTGAAAGGATTATTAAGGTGTCTTGGATGTTGTTAATGCAATGGATTAATTAAACGCATCGCCAGTTTTCCCCCGACGGCTTTGTATGCATGCAAATTGCCTTGAAATTGAAGTTCGATGGCGACTTACGATTCACTGCATAGACTGGCCAATGCTCTGTCCGCCGACGAAGCATGATGAACGAATACAATTAACCTATTATTTAGTCGGTGTAGTTATCCCATGGGCAACGAAGATATATGATGATAAGGCGCTGATAGGTTGTTATTATAGTGAAAGCTTACGAACTAGCAGTTATGGTGGTGTTACTTCATAAATTACGTCTCCTCAATAAATAATGGCGTATACATAAATAAACGACAAATGCCCTGTGGGCTTTAAGTAAAGTATCCATGTTGTGGTCGGTATTTTTCTGAATTTATTCTACGGCGTTCATGGATTCCTAATTTTCGCTTATGTAATGTAACGTGCAGTTAGTCACTTTTAACTTATTCCAAACGCACAGTTTGTATCCCGCAAATTGTCTATCTGCTTGTTACATGTCGTCACTTGATGACATATATGGAGCTTCTTTACATTCAAGACGGCCAATGGATAACTATACGTTCATAAGTGCATAAAACATCACCTTTGTGTGACCTGATTTAAGTCCATATGTCTGTTTAGATGGAGACAATAGACTTGTCGTTCAATAGGAATACGCTTGTCACATGTATCTCAATTTATTTGCTTAGCTTTCAAACTGACTAAACAACATCGCACTGCCAATTCTAAGTAAGTCTACAAACCGGAGCTACCTGATTAATATTATTTGTTGTGATGTCATGTCCAATCTCATCTTTCTTCATCAGCTTCTTGTCCTTCATCTTGTCTCGTACGAAATAAACATGATCGTCGTGATGTCCCTTCAGGTCATTTACCTTTATCAGTGTTGACAAGTCGTTAAAAAAATGAGACTTCCCAGCACGTATTAGGACCGGTAAGGGATCAATGGACACTGCCAGCTATATCCTAATTTCTCTATTATTGTCATTGTGAAGTTATAATATTTGTTGAAGCCGTCTCTTTCGAAGGCACCTAGACCGTTTTGCTGACTCCGGGGTTATTCGAGGCCTGCTCAATAGTCGTCCATATAAAAAAATGTTTCGATCATCGTACAGCGGTCTTAGTTAGTTTCTAGCCTTTCGTACTGTAAGCTTATTTAAAATCTTCAATGGCTCTCCCGGAATCATAAACATGGTCTACAAACGAATTACATGTGACCTCCAGGCTCTTTGAGTCTTTGTTGGCATAGGAATACTAAGCGCCATCTGCTGCTGATGCGGCTATTCACCACCCCTAATTAATAAAGGGGAAGGCTTATGTGGCCCCATGGCGCGTGTCAATGTTTAGCCCACCATCAAATACAGTAGATTGTAGTCTACAAATAACAGATAGCACCGAGCTGCGTGCCAAATTAACTTTGTGGTGACACTACAACCCATCACCATAGCGTGGTCCTCTCAATCGTCACATTTATAGAGAAACCCCCCACAGCTTATCTAATTTATACATCTAAGCTTCCCAGACCAACTAGTGACCCACAGCCCCTTCACTCATGAATACCTCACACACAATCGTCACACATCCTGACCTGCGTACGCACCAATCCCGCCCAAGCTGACCAAGCTCCTGTGTGTCCCTTTTTTATTGCAATAGTCGTTGAGGGAATGATTCATTCGCTTGAAATCAGTTCTATTCTGACCCCCGAGCTCAACATAATGTTCTTTTACCTGTAGGTAAAGCTATATTATAATTTAATAAGCCATTTAATTCGTAATCACAATCATAGGCGATGCTTGCTCTCAATTGCCTGATTAAACTCAGACTTAGGGAAACCTATGAGTCATCTTATAACATATATTTAGGGATGAATCTCATTTTTGAGTGAGCAATTCACGCACGATTGCTTACATTTGTATCAAAACTTATACACTATCAATCACTGAACATTGAATATTGACTCCTTCTAGCAATCAAACAGTGTCATGTTTACAAAATTCAATAACGCCTGCCATGAATTAACTGTGCAACCATGATGTACTTATCGTATTCGTTCGAGTGGCTTTGCGTATTGGCAATGAAAAATGTGAAATCTGTCATTTATAAAAGCATTCGCGTCTTAATATGATAGCAAACAGAAGCTGATTGTTATCCAGGCCTTGGTAACGTTATTGCCACCATTCTTGTCATTCATCTTACTAGTGAAACATTTTGTGACACATTATCCATCAAAGAGAGATGGGACTTTCGAGTATTATTGGCGACAAGGTATCAACATCGGTTATGTATGGCGGGAAGATACAATTATAGAAGAGATGATAGTTCCTCCAAAACCTGTCAGCTTACACAAAAACCAAAGTTATTTTCATTTACTAAATTATCCACTCGGTATAGGTCGATTCTAATTCATTAGATTTTTCTAATGATAAACTTACCTTGGAGCGATATCATTTGAATGTGCAGGTTACCAACTGCATAGATACCCACAGTTGTATCTAGCATCATCAGGTCTAATATTTTCTATCGCCGGAATTGTGCTCACGTATGATTATTTGACTGAACTTGTAGCTTTAACGAACAAAATAAGTTGTCTGAATTCATATGAATAATCGATGAGATTGAAGAATAACAATCAATTGATATTCAGTCTTCATTTTAAGCGAGTAAATTGGGTCGCACCATTTATGCAAACGTTGCTTGATCAAAAGGCGCTTATAAGTCTCGAGAATGTCGATGTTGTTACGGCATAGCCGAAAAACACGGAGTGCATGATACAAGATATGACTGTTACAACTCTGATATCAGCTCACGCTAGCCCGCTGCGAGTCTCATGAGCAACATAGGACATCAGCGCTCGGTGGAAAGTAATGTGTGTCGCTACATTTAAACCAACATTGCAATATATAGCTGCATACAAGGACGAGAAAATACAGAAGACGGGTGAGTAATTGCTCTCTCACTTCGAGCAGCATTCTCGCGGGAGTTAACGAACTGTAGAATGAATTCTGCCCCCTCTGTTCTTGCTGGTTCTTGCTACGTGCACAGTCGTGCAAAATGTGCCTTAACTGGCAGCTGACCAAAACAGGCTTCTTAACAAAATATCGGGGACTCGCATTTAACATCGCACTCGTTGAATGGCTTATTCTCTCTAGTGTTCACATCTCATCCAGATCCTCAAAGCACATTTCCATGAAAAATTAGTGTAGTCGCAGCACATATGTTCGATGAAGGAGAACTTTGCAGAGCTTGCAGCTGTAAATGGTTATTGTGATACTAAATGGATGGTTTTTGTTAATCACAATGTATTCTAATCGTATTTGCGGTTCAAGTATTTTATTCCTTAACTTCTATAATTTTCAATGGGGACAAAACATCCACAGCATTTGCATTAATTCATATTAATTATTAAATAGATTTAAGCTACAAACACACATATAAGCATATATCACTAGTTGTTGCTACAATGAAAACATTTATCAGCCCCAAGATTTTTCCCGACACTATAGTTTTTGGCGTTGGAAGATGACATATTTTTAAAAGGCACGTGCAGTTGCAATTACAGTTTCTCTACTTATTACCTGTCAAATGTGTGTTAAGAATAGCTCCAACCTGGTTATTATATGTAATTAACCGTTTGAAATCCTCCTCGGGCATATCGTGTTCATACATTTACATACATCAACCTGCATCGTGATTTACTGTACAAAATGTATTTTGCTATCTTATGACAACAATAGTAACAAAATGCCGTTATATTTAGCAGAAAAGCAATTGATTGAAGAATGAGTTAAATGATAAATAACAGATAATAGCGAATTTATTCTACCGCCATAAAATGTTATCGTTCTTCTAACGGCCATCAATACCATGTTTTTAAAAATGCACTCTGAGACTAATCATAGATTTTAATAACATTACAGACATCGTTTCAGAAAGCAATAATATGGACATAAGCAAGATGTAGTATTGTATATTACCAGGGTTTTTACGGATATTCAACAGAGAAGTGACAACGACACAAGTTATATTATAATTCTTGAAATGCCCCGCTTAACTGCTTGACCAATGTCAAATACCCTGCTACAACTACCGCACCTAGGTATTGGCGAGACAGGTCTTGTTTCGTGATCGTATATCTGGGGCTGTCACTCATTGGTATCGAACCAACACCCTCTTGAATATCCTGCTGGGTATATGCAGATTAAAACAAACAATGACTTGCTCGATGAGCAGGGTTTAATTTTCTGATTTGCTGGAGGGTGTCTAATGAACTGCAACCACGCATTTAGTTTGGCATCACAGTTTAAGACGATACTTGGTCTCGATAGTCAAATTATAATGAGGCGTATTAAGACCAATGCGTCAGCTACTGGCAGAAATATTGGTATGAATCTCGTGCACTGATATTATTATTATGCAAAGGCCTAATTTGACACTGTTTAATAATGCGTGCGCTTGAAGATGGTCATGCATGCAAAAAACCAGCTTTAAATAAGCTGATCAAAAACAATATTGTAGTTGCATTCATTTGAAAAATTAAGAATGTCTGCAGTGAAAATATGTATTTTAATACGCGTCCTGCTGCCTTATTCCAATCAAATGGAAACCTGCTAGTATATTATCTTTCTTAACCCCTCACAGTAACTAAAAATATTATAACCTTGGAACTTATATGGTCCGTATATTGCATAAGTTAAACACCATGCGGAATCATACAGGGCAATTGAGACAAAAGCCCAGCTTATTGCATCATATGTTAACTTTAAACAAAGCTAACCTTGAGCTACTTACTGGACAATGAATATCCGTTAAAATCAAATGGAAGCTACGAAAGGGAAGTACAGAAGAATATGACGAAGCTCCGAAGTGAATTCGAAAAGTCAATTATTTGAAAGGCATAAACCTGATGAATATAACTGTTAAAGGTAAGGCTTCTGATATATAATATTATAATCCTAGTAAATTCTGCTTTTTGGGTTTGCAATGGAACGAGCTTATCCTCTGCTTTTGCTCCGGCGTCCGTCTGCCTTTCTACCTGTTCGTTCAACCTGGTACGTTTTCTTAATATGCAAGCAAATTTGCCAAATTACACAATTACCCCTCAAATATAAAAGGCTCCTTGTCGTCAGCAAATATGTCCCTCGTGCCTTTCGACCGCTGATTTGTTGGAGAAATATTTGTCGAGTACTATGTTAATCAAGCGGAAAATAATGTTTAATTACTTGTCTTCTCTTCCATCAAGCTAGCAACCCTTAATCTCATAGAGTAATCTATGTTGTTGAAGGGTCCTTCAATCGTGACTTTTAATCCATTAGTTATTTTATAAATACTTATATAGGATCCCATGTGTTAACTCGATGGAGAATGACTGTTAAACATGGCGCTATACAGCAATCTAGCAGTATGGGAATGCACAAGGATCCCTGATCAGATTAGGACAGAAATAAATATCAGCCCTGCATGACTTTTGACCTCTAGCTTTTGTTGGCAAACTGTAACACATATCTTGTTGGCCCAGTGGGAAATAATATTTGATGGCACGTTTTATGCCGCGTCCTTCAGCAGAATGTATTATTACGACCTTAGTCTGTATGTTCGTTTCGCCATACAGTCGGTCGGTTCGAAAACTGCATTTGCATATACAGCTATGAAGCTTCCTCAAATAAGACATCGGATAACAATGGCCATTTTAGTACCACGAGACCGGGGCTGATTCGCCAACGACATTTAAATAAGATGGGTTGGTGTCCACAGAGCCTGCTTAATAAGAGCTAAACAAACGCTGAAAGCATGAAGACTTACAGACTTACCAAATTAAAACAACAACAAAACGGTGCTTTGGTCAATCCTAGAAGATCGCAATTTAGTGAATTTGTTACGTCCGCCTCAACTGCGTCACATTTAACATCATATTTTAATGTTTTTGTTCATTCTGAACTGGCCCAAATATTTGGGTTACTGACCTGCGCTTATAAGTTGCTTTCGGTTGGGTGCCATACAATAGCCATGTACAGTTCATAAGGTATATACACTTTATGTCGAACCTTTTGAGATTTCACGCTATAATAGAAAGCCAAATTGTACAGGCTAAGGTAATGGTCAATCGTATAATCAGTATGAGCGCCCGTTGATAGCTGGTCAAATTCACATACGCACGTAATGGATCAAGCTTGAAGGAAACTATCGATATTGTGCAAAGTCATACCATTACAGACTCACTGTGGAATTTGTTTTGGCTACTCCATGCATCAGGAATATATTGTAACAGACCTATTTGAGTTGCATGTATTTAGTGGGGTTTGTTACGATTTTTGTGCTACGTAACCGGGTTTGTAAAGCGTTGCTATGGTATGAAAACGATGGGGGGATCCGAGATTTGTTAAGGCGGGAAACCTGAAGACGGAAATTATGGGATATGTTTGCAGAAGTGTATATAAGGGCAGGGTTTTCCACAGTTAGGGAGTAGCCGGTCTCAGTGGCGTAGTAGTTTACTGCCTCGCCTTTCGACCCACAGACTGTGGGTTCGACTCCAAGGTGAGCCAACCTGACTCGTTACTCGCGACTCGGATGATCACGTACAATTGGCGGTTCCATCTCTGAAAGGGGATGTAAAAGAGTCTCTGAAGACGACGTGCTCCCTGGCAGTGACCACCCTCAGAGATACACTCACTGCTAGTCGTACATAGCCTACGTTGCTAAAATCGACTTTAATTCGAACTAACGAACGAACGTAACCAGGGTAAGGGACATTTATATTCTTAGTGTTGCACTCAGTAATTTCTATAATTCCTGTTGAAACTATTTATCAAATATATGTAAAAAATATAGTGACTATTACAATATTAATGTTATATTGCATGTTTACGGCGATTGGTGTACAGAACGACTATAAAAAAAAATATGTAAGAGCTTTGTGCAAGCAATATACGTTTGCCAATGTTGGCTCACATGGTCATCACACGCGATTACAAAATGAGTGTGTACAGAAATAAATTCGTATAGATATTCAGATGATGGGGGTATCCGATATCTACTTGATATGGATCGGGCTGCCTCAGTTGGACTATTCAATAACCAGCAAAAGACAACTTGACGTATGCGTTGCGTCATGCAAATAACGACAACACCATGTTAGGTGAGCTGATTTCTGTGTGCATGCTTGCCGAATCAATTATCTTGTTAGGGACGCTGGAGCTTGTGTTCAGTGCTAGTGGGATAGTCGGACACTGCTGAGCACGTGACATTTGTAGATTTACAGCTTACAGTTTGAAATTCCTCGTAGTTATGTGACGATCAGTTGAAAATGTGAAGATCCTGAAATAGACTGCATTATAAAATGTGCCATATCTCATATGTTGGCTCAAGTTGAGACAAGCTAAGACTTGACTTTCGCATCTCCCAATTAGTTGAATTCAGTAGGACATCACATGCAGAGATTAAATCTGGGTCGATCTATTCATTACCAATACTAGCAAGCGACGTTTCTAAATCAACGGAAAACGTGGATTCAGAAAACAATGGTTATTGCTCAAATACAGGATGACTACGCAGATTGCACATTAAGCGATTCAGGCCGTTTAACAGGAAAATGCTTTATTAATCAATACCGGTGTGACAAGCACAATTTTGCAAAAACACAACCTCACCTAATGGGCTAGGCTTCAGGTAGATAACACGAGTGGTAAGCACAGGGTGCTCACATAGTCTGAACTGTGGAGGCTCCAATCGTCTAAAATCTATGTTATGCGCCCAACATCAATATGAATACATGTGTTACATTAATAATTGAGCTTGGTAACCCGCTAGCTTGACCTTGATCGTATTCATTTGATGACAGATCTAATATGATTACGGACCTGACATTTGATATCTTTGTCCACAACATCATGTCATATTCCCTATGCAACTGTTATTCTTTACTTTTTTATGTATAGCAACATACGAGTACATTCGTCTCGGATTCGATCATGAACGCAAGTATTTATGGTTGAATTGTGTATAACAACTTAACGGCATGCATCATGCATACACTCTCATTATCATAAAAAGCCAACTTGTAATGCATATTAGGCTCCTTGAAGGCCACAACGTCGTCTTGAAAATTCGATTAAGATTACATTAGGGGACTGGGAATATTAGCATTCAAGATGCCATTCATCAAATATGGCGACTCAGGGGTAGGCTTATGGCGGAATCATGTTACGTGACTGATGAAATGGAGGTATAATATGGCTGTATGTTATCTCACACGTGGGCTCAATGCGTAAAGCACAGGTACTCGCTCTATTGTGGTAACAAGGCATAATGCCATAGTGTGATAATGTGGGATGCGATAAACCCTTTTACGACGTTTTTTTTCGGGAGAGGCAGGATTGCTTACATCGGGAGTGAATGATGATGGTCGCAACAAGCCGCGTGACATTCAGACGTTACAGATTAATGCCGCAATATACATTCACATTTACTGTCCAATAAATATGTATCAGCACACAAGCCTCTTTAAGATCAAACCTCAACATCAACCCTGATACGGAGCTATGGTGAATAAGTATGGGTTATCGCAGTCCCATTCTGAAGGTTACGCACCGTAATACGGCCATCACCATTTAACTTATCTATCCAGTTTGTGCATTTATTTTTGGCAGCTTAAAATATGGTCAAACTATTACTGCGGAATTGGCGGAAGTTAAAAAACATTATATATGTAAAGTTGTATCATTTCCTTATGCACATTGTAATTTCATCACTGGTGTTGTACTCTTGTGTCAAGGCATTAATGGTTGGTGTCCAATGCTCAAAAATAATTCATTGAGAAGTTAAATACTTAAGAATTCTTTTATTTAAGTTCGATTTCAGGCTAGGAACTAATACATCAGCAGTCGATGTACACGATATGGATAGTGACAAATTTGTCCTTTATCTTCGTGTTATCTATGCATTCTCTGTATCACCCTCTTGCATATACAGGCCTAATTGCAGACCGAACGAAGGTTCAACTGAATGGTGATCCCTGATGGAATGCAATTGTAATTATCTGTCGTTTATTTATTGTGTATTAGTACACTAAATTCGACAGTTTTAGAGAATCAATCATTTTACATCAAGATTTCAGTCATATTTGATCGAGAAGTCTTTCTGATTAAAAGACTAAGGTATCATATCAGCAAAAGTAACGTCAACGTGAATAGCAGTTTTAAAATAGGCCCTTTCTGGCCGGATCATATCTAAACAGAAATTATGCTAAAATGGTCACTCATGGCCACTCGAGCACGTTATCTCTCCTATCAAGTTCCTCTTTTGCATATGCAATAATACATTTTGGTCATTAGTTTCCCAGTTCATCATTGGATATTTTTTCTATGACTATTAACGGGAGATAATGGCATCTGGGTAACTGAAAATAGGTAAAGAACGAGAAGGACTAGGGTGTAGAATGATATGCGGAAGTTTCAGTATGGAATGGTAAGCATGCAAATATAATAAATATACAAAATGAACTTGTATGAGCTAGAAAAGCACGAGGTATGGATTCACATAATAAGATTTGATATAAACGAATGTTCTTAGGGTTTGTGGAATTAATAGTAACATGATCAAGCAGCCTATAAATCATAGCCAAGCACGCCAAACTGATTGGTTCTACTTAGTAGCGAGAATTATTGCTTTTGTGTGAAGGAACATTCAATGAACGATAATAAGGCTGGTAGCAGGAATACCCGTTGATTATAAGGATGACAAATTGAGTGTGTGCGGAGGAAAACTCAATAAGCAATGATCAATCATGATAGTCGTCATCAGGTTTCAAGTTTATTACTATATTACTCTGCAGCACGAGTCCCAGTCTACATGCACCTGCTACATCTATGCCGATGTTTTGGGATTACTTAGTCTCGCAGCTATAACATGGCATCATTCAATTATTTAACGGTGTGGATGTTGATAACTTAGCTGTGTCTGTTCTAAATAAGGATATTACCCTCTGGTGACCAACAGTATAATGTTACTAATGGGTAAATGATTTTGCCTCCAAGTCTGTCACAATTGCTCATATGAGTTGTGATTTTATGTTTTATATATAATGCTCTCTCGCGAGCTTCCAAATACGGTTCCTGGAGTATGAGTACTGAATATCGCGTTTGCACATCATCCGAGCTATGGCATGAAAGTATGCGCTTGATCGGCATAATCTGCCACCATTCGTCTCTTAGTTTATTAACGACGTGTGCATCGCCAGAGTCAGTACATGGTCAAAGATATGCGTTAATATACACTGCCAAATATGTAGCATACTTGGAGTTTAATGTTTTCTAAGAGACCCCTTCTTTCGAAATGTATCACTGATATACATATGAACAACTTAAATGTAAACCCTACAGTCGAAGGTATTCTTCAGTAGAAATATAAGGGACTAAAAGTCAGCTAAACAATTGCCAAGCACGGGAATCGGCAGTTGATGTTGGGCTGATTGATGTACCAAGTGTGTTTACCACAGGGCATGAGTAAAGGGACACTTTATACTATAGTGAGAACGACAATATGATATCATCGCCCAGGGGAAATAAGATACCCATCGTATGCCGCCAGTAATCAAATGCATGAATGCTTTGCACACAGATGCGATGAAATAACAATCCGCTCTCAGAAGCATCGTAACTATGTTATTATTAATTTAATGATATGATGCTTTTGGCGTAGTGAGTAGACTTCATTATCCCATCGCGGTCAACACTAATTAGGGTCGAGGAAAGTCATAGTTCAGTTTATATTCAGGTATACGCTTGTCAAAATTACCGCTGTAAATACACGTCATACACAAAGTTAGTCAGCGGCGGCCCAGACATGATTTATTTTCTGCTCATTACCACCACTAGGCCGTTTACACAATTGACGGGTTGGCAAAGAGGACATCTAGCAAATGATACAATAACAATGGCAATCTTTTTGGAAGCTCAATTTTTCGTTGACACATGCTAGGCAGTTATTTTTCCTAAAAACTCTATTTCGTTTACATTAAACATTACGAAACGCCGTCTAAAGAACCAAACAGTTACTTGTTATGTGAAACGTCTGGCGAACGTACCGAACGTCACATAAAGCCACCCCTATGCTACCCTTTCTGGGGTCAACAATCCAAGTTCTGTACCTTCAACTCGGTCACTAGCCATATTAATGCAAGTCTCAGCTTCCAGTATGACTGTTTCAGTGACGTTCTCTCTCATATACGCCGGTTGTAGCGAATCGAAGAGACCATTTGTCTTGTTATTGAGGCAGTTCGTTTAGTTTGGAAGAATAAGGAACGCTAAAAACGTCAAAATGTTCCACACACCAACTTCAACATAGTAAGTGCCATAAAATTATTTGGCTAAATACCATATGGATAAGATTATTGTGTCAAAGCACATCGACTTCCCCCTAACCAAAGTGCTGATGCATTGCTGGGCGGACCTTTAACACATCTATTTGCGTGCCTTAGCAAACGGGATCAAATCCCGCTTATAGAGATCATAATCCTCTTAGGGCACTATAGTGTTACTAGCAGTGTCGGAATTATAGCTGGTAGAGTGGAAAATAGTTTTTATCTTCCATTAATCAGAATGTCTGATAAGTTGTGTTATGCAAGCGTTGTGGAAAGGTGGGTCACTGGAGAAAAAATACTAACAACAAAAAAGCCAGAGAGATTGGCGGAAGCAATCGCTTGTACTATTCTGACGTAAATAATCTCATCATCAATTTAAATTATGTGCTGCGCGATCTCTTTTATCGATACTAAACAATAATATCTAACTGTAATATTTATGTTGCATGAATATATATTTCTCAATGAAAGGCATGGCCAAGCTTGATTCGCAACTGCTCAGGCATTGACCTAGGTAAGGCGTCATCAAATTCTGCTTTGAAATTATAAAAATGTGCTGAGCATTAAATGGAATAACGTTCCTAACCATGGAGCACATTGTGTGTGTATATAGGCATCATGCCAGGTAGCAGCCCTGGTACTAAATGTTGTTTACTGGGGTGTTATAGGCTCCACAACATATCACCACAGTCTGTTGCCTTTTAAATGCCCCACTAATATTGTCACTGAATTCATCAATTATGACACAAAAAGCAACAAGGGTGGTGATTCAACCATTTCGCTCTCCATGAAGTGCATTTGTTAGCTCAAATGCAGTCACACTGCTTGATAAGTGACAACTAATGGCCACAGTGCTTATAATTTAATAGCTCTCATCCATTACCAGCACAATATCAACTGGCGGCTTACAGTAACATAGAATTGCTATACCTCGTATTTATTATAATGTATAACCGCGCAGAGGTTGACTGAGGATAGCATCGTTATATTGCGCACATTATGGTTGAATGAACATTACATTATTGATGTAATAACTTATATAAGATGTCAGTAATGTCATCATTAGGCGCAATAGACGACATGCCACGTCGGTTGCTAAAGAATATCATCGACAGTAAGTCATTAAGGGCGATATCGTATAACATATCTCCCCAGTTCAAAGAGTGCATTGGTGATTTAATGCTAGAATCATTTTTTTTAAAGCCTTACAAGCGAAGCATACAAGAGAACAAGGTTACCATGGTGCATTATAATGGCTGTAACAGCGCTATTAGTGGCAAATTAACGTATTATCAGCAGAGCTATTTAGGATAAGTGACTATGCTTAGTTTATGATTCGTATTGATTATACTCAACGAGCTTGAACGATTAGTCTTATGACACTGAGCGCGCAGCACACAACCTAAGACGTGTGAGCCACCTAGCACAGCTAAAAGCTGTATTTGCTAACACTGAACACTAACAGCATCACCATCTGATGCACTAGCTGTAGTTTCGACTCCGTGGTGGAACAACCTGACTGGTTACTTGTGGCTCTGATGGTCGCCCATCTCTAAAGGGGGATGTAAGAGATCCCCTGAGCACGACGTGCACCTTGCACCCTTGTAGTAACCAACCTTGGCATTACACTCACTGCTAGTCGTAACAATATATATATATACATATATAGATATATATATATATATATATATATATATATATATAGATATATATATATATATAGATATATATATATATATATATATATATATATATATGTATGTATATATATATATATATATATATATATATATATATATATATATATATATAATCTATATCTATATCTATATATATATTTCTATATATATATATAAATATATATATATATATGTATATATGTATATATATGTGTGTATATGTACATATATATATACACATATATATATATATATGTATATACATATATGTATATATATATATATATAATAATAAATGGATTCGTATATTTTGTATACATATATAGATAAATATATACATGGATATATATATATATATATATATATATATATATATATATATATATATATATGTATAATTATGCAAATATAAATATATATATATATATATACCTATATATATATATATATATACTATATATATATATATATATATATATATATATATATATATATATATATATATATATATATATATATATATATACATATATATGCTGTTGCAAACGTTCATCACCAATATACGCACAAAAAAGAAAAGTATGTCATGACCGCTGTAAAGCGTACCGGAACGGTTTGAGAACTGAAATTAGTGCTGTAACAAGCAATGAAACCAATTGGTCAGTGTCCAACGGATACCCCTTTGAGGTCAGGCCAATATTATGCTGACAGGCGTGAAAGGTCATACATCTCTAACGGTAGTTAAATTACTCTACTTCGAGATGTAAGAGCAGTTTTAACGTGAGCGTAGACATTGCTTTATATGAGAACAATTTAATTTATAAAGATAAATAGGATAAACCGCTAGCAGAAGCATAGTGTCATTGCTCTTCGGATATATAAGGATGACATTTGGTGAAGATCTGGCCCGCTTGTGCAATCGCGCTGTAATGAGCATTGACAAACTCCCTGCGTATACGCATCCTACGGAATATCAATATATCACAACAACGTTTGCTATTTGCCCGTGGCATATTGACTGAATACGATACTTAAGCCGAATCATGAATAAGAAATAGCATATCTGGCTGAAGTGCACCTGGTCACAGTGTAAATAATTAGAAAGATGTCTACATGAATTGTGTGGGTTCCTTACTCTTGATTGTCATGGTGATTGGTGGTAGGGGGTGTTATCTCGAAAAAGTAGTCAGGCTACCAAGCACAACGTAATAGAGTAACAAAATCCGTAGCGCTAGTTACAATAGCGAGAAGTTAATCTGTGATGTTTGTACGGTGTTAATGCAGTGAAGAACAACAAATATTGCTGCTGATTACCAGTTTGTAATATGAGGTTTTCCAACAAATTATCCATATTTGGTTAAACACATTTAATCTTCTCAGTGCTGGAATAAATACGCCGGGTGATTTCAACCACTGAAAGGTGTATTTACAGTGTAATACAGTCATGTTGATGTTTGTGGGGGATATTTTAGCTAATATTTTCACTGTGTTCTTTGCGGAAGGTGAAGAAGAATTGCATTGCATTATGGATTTCTACCATTAACTTAAAGTTAATCATATACCATATTACAAAAGATGAACCTGAGATGTTGATGTTTGTTGTGGGGTTTTGCGCAAATATTTTCACTGTGGCCTAATCAATTATTGTCATTCATATCAAAGCAACTGTAAATTCAGGAAATACAACGCGCTAGCAGGCAGATAGTGTTATCAACTGCTGACATTATTTTATACCAAAGGGATATCAGTTCATGCATGAACTCAAAAAGTATTGTACACATTCGGGTTCAGTACCTTAACTTAAACATCCCCAACATATCGGGCAGTTACGGTGAAGAAAGGCTGAACAAAATTATTTTAAATCGCATAGACATTTATCTAGATGTGGTCATAAATCATCGAGATTAGATCGGTTGGTCAAATGTTCGATTTGTCGTCCATTGAATGCTTAATGTAATGCAAACGCATTTAATCGTTTGCTTCCATCGGCAACAGTTACAAATCGCTATTGAATCAGCTATTTGCTCCAATATTTCGTCAGTTGCCATTGTGTAATTGTCTATACCATGGCGTAATTTGTACAAGTAAGGAGCTGGTAAGGTGACGTTT
>CM067345.1:18010010-18052510 GCA_034190875.2 Urechis unicinctus | reverse complement strand
AATAACACCGTGCTTGACCTCCGTCCCAGTGTCGTGGGTTTTGCAATCAGGTCTGGTCAAAGGTTTAGTGGGCGCGGTCACGTAAGAGGTGCTGCCTAAGTGTAACACTACAGGGGGTGAACCGGTGTGATAACCAAATCATCCAGAAGAAGAACAAACTACATGTTTGAGGGAGAATATATAAATAAATTCAAGCCTTTATTTGGTTAAAGTTAAATAGAATTAAGTACGGTTTTACATGGGCAATGCTAGACAGTTGTGGTATTGTGGCGTTTATAACAACTAGAGAAGCAATTAACTTAATTAAGAGCCGCGCCAATGCTCTCATATAAAACACATACAAGGTTATATTGATACCAATAATGGGGGTGGCTGTTCGCCTCCAACCCGACACAACAATAGCAAGTATTGAGGGGAACAAATACCAATGCTGGGGATGGCTATTCGTGTCCAACCCAGCGCATCACATACAAATGATCAAAATACCAAAAAGGGTCCCTCATACTTTAAATCCTTAGCACTTACTATTGGGAGTCAATCCCAACTAAATGCAACTATAGTAGATTTTATATGTAAAAGTTATATAATTTACTGACAAATATTGACCGTGTTGGGGGTTGTTTCCACCTTTCTAGCGACGAAACAATCAGTCAAAGTTTCACGACACAATTCAGTCGCGTCTTCTACGGCCTGAGACTAAAATGGAACTGCCGCAAAAACTCTAAAAGGACGCTATCCGCACTATTTTTTACAATGTCAACATTCATTACAAACCTAAAGCTATCAGACAAACATATATACAAACCTAAAGTTACAGAGCTTATGGCTAAATACATAGTCATATAAAAATAGACCATCTTATCTGAGACAGTCTAACATGCAATTACAATTTAAAATGAAGACACAGGCAAAACAGGCTGCAATATTTGATAATCTGTGGAAGGGGAAAGCAAACCGGTGTGCAGCCAACCTAACAGGATATTTACATTCATGAATATAGAAAACGAAACTATATTCACTGATCAACATCTACGTTATGACGGGTAGGCTAGGAGTACCAACGAGACCCCTTCTCGTCACACAAGCATCACAGTCATCCTCATCCATTAACATTACCTATACAGTTACCGTTATCGTGTCCGTCGGATAATGTTAAAATAATGACCATAAACTTAAGTTTCTCAACGAATTCCTTTACGTTCTATTCCTATAACTTTCAATGTGACTTTAAAGATGCTTACGTATGCATGTCTACCGTAATGTTACTCTCAGAGTTGCCCCGAAATGTTGTTGCCAGGGCACTGATTGCCTTTTCCACTTTGCGTATGATGTGCTTCTCGCCAGGCGTGCTTGCTGCGTTGAGTGTCAATTTATATGTGTTATTGTTAATATATCCAGCTTAAGGCACACAAACATAATCTAAACTCTGAGATATCATTTTGCTTGTACAGGCGATCGAAATAACAAGGGTGATTTCATTTACTCTTTTATGGAATATGTGAGTAATTTTTGATGCGAGAAACTTGAGTTGTTGTGTTACTGATTGTAGCTAAATGGTTAGAATGCAACCAGGATCTTCATGCAGACGTATTTTATGCAAATCGGCGTATTCTCACTGCGATGTTGGATGTATTAAATGCTTTTTTACATATCATGTACATTCAATGCAGCTTATTTTGGGACGAGATGGATAATGTCAAGATATATTTAGCGTAAAAGGTGCGTATATTTTATGCAACAACAATCTGAAAATTTGCAATCTGCCTCTTTGGGAGCACAAAGGTAAATGTATGTAAATTTATAAAACAGTTGTCTGATGTTTCGAAATAAATAGTTAAGATATGAAATTCATAGGAGGCCATAGCAGTCGATCACTACGAGCAAACGCCGGTACCAGGGTACAGCGAAAGTAGTCAGGGCACTCGACCCTGGTGTTTTGATAATCTAATGCCAACTTAGGGGCAAGGGGCCGTATGGCAGAATCTATAAGGCCATAAGCAAATATGCCCCCTCTCACAATGCAGACAAGGGACAATTTTAAAAAAAAATATACATTTACATATCCATAAATGTCTTATCATCAATCAGACAATCTTGCCTAGCGTGCAAAAACAGTCATGCTGCTTATCTAACAAAATCACCGAAATCTAACACAACTTAAGAATTGTTGTCCAATATGTTTACTGTGCGAATTGACAACAAGACAGACATCACAGCGAATGATCGTGAGGAAGCAACATTTTGGAGCGAGGGGAGGAGTCAGCAAGCAGCTCTCTGTGGTCATTTGGGCTTGCGTCTACAGGTGATATCCAAAGAAAATGTGTTTCACACTGCAGGTGTAAATATTACAATGGCCCGTTTCAGTTTCATGGTTATTTAAAGTATATATGACATTTCATACTGAGCCCATTTCGGTTTTTTATGACATTAGCTATAATTTGCCCCCCTAAAAGGTTCCTTTACAAAAGTTCATGCAACTTAAAAAACGGCGAAAACGTCTTGCAAGCATCTGGATGGGAGCTTACGGTTTTCTTTGTGATTATTGTCAGCTGAAGAATTACACCCTGAACTGCAAGATTCATGGTCCTAACTTCTACAAGCATCTGAGAGTTTATGGACTTCATTGCATTTATTATGTCAGCTGAAAAATTACCATCACCCAAACATATTTGCTCATGAAAGTTCAAACAACTTGAAAAACTAGAAAACTAACCTCTCTCAAGCACTTGAGAGTTCATGGTTCGTCGTATCAATTGTGTCAGATAAAGATTTTCCAAAACCCGCAAACGTAAGATTCGTCGTTCTTCATGAAACTGCATACAACGCAAAAATAGAGAAACTAACTTCTCACAAGCACCTGAGGGTTCATGGTTATTCGAAATCTGATGTGAGCCGGACAATATTCAACAAACGCTTGTGATGAACTATTCTGATTTTCCATGTGTATTCCGGCAGTTATTAACTGCTTGAATTAAAATTTTCATCAATGAAGAAACGACATGAAATTCAATGTATATTTCATCAATAATGAACAATAAGAAAGCTGGGATATTCGATTGTGCGTGGGGTAGTTACTAAACCTGATGCTTTTGTAGTATACATCGTCTGAACGATCCCTAGCGTCTTCACGTCAGCACCACTATCAAAATGGCACGCACACAATGCATGAGATGCGCACGATGACGCTCTCATACTTCCATTGAAAGCCACTGTCATGTATAATCTGATAATAGCTATTAGTTGCGACTTTATGTCATGTAGTGCTTTTCAAGGTTTGCAGAATTCCGTCTACAGTATCTATAAAAAAACACTAGCTTAAAATGTAAGACATAGTTTGTGTATTAGTTTCTATACGGTTCCTGACGTTACATTACACGCTATTGCTCTAGGTGGAATATTAACCGTAGATTGTACATTGATCTGATCGGCGTCAGGCCACTATGCTATTAAGGATAGGAAATTATGTTTCTGTCTACAAACAACCAGTTTTGTGTTAAGCTCCGCTCACATTACCGATGACGTAAAGTCATAGCAGGGCTAAAATGTAACCGATTCACCAAGGCAGTATCTATAAGTCAAGGCAAGATTGACCCGAACTAAAATTGGATTTAAGCTACTGAATGTGGCTTTTATTATTTCATTATAATACAACCAACATTAATACTGGTTCACTTTGCCCAGTGTAAATCATTGTGATAGCAGCAAATAATCATGCGATATGACTTTTCAATAAGAAATTATGCACAGAGCACGCAGACCAATGCTTTCAAAATCACCGTGAAAGCACCATTCACCACTTACTACTTCAAACATGAACCCTGTATTATTAAACGGCTTTGCATAATACGCTGTGTAACTATGGGCCGGTGATAAGCAAAGGGCGATATACATATGTAGCTTTACAGGGCTATACTATATATATATATATATATATAGATATATTATATGGATATATATATATTGATATATATATGAATATATATATATATATAATATATATAATATGATATATATATCTGAATATATATATATATATACATATTAATATATATATACATATAAAAAGTTATATATATATATAAATATATACATATATATATATATATATTAATATATACATATATGCAAATGTATATATAAATATAGATAAATATATAAATATATATATATATATAAATATATATATATGTATATATATATGTTTATGATATATATGTTTGTATATACATATATTTATATATATATATGTATATATATATATATATATATATATATATGTGTATATGTATTTATATATATCTGTATTTATATATATATATAGATATATTTCTATATATATATAAATATATATATATTTATTTACTTATATAATTGTGTGTGTTTGTGTGTGTGCGTTTGTTCGTGTATGTGAGTTCGTGTGTGTGTATGTTCGTGTGTGCGTTGGTGTGTACAATTTTATAATTATCCCTAATACAGTGTTTCGACAAATACCACCTGGAACATTTGCTTGGCGGTAAGCATTGATGATCTGATATTGCAACGATCTAGTTATAATGCTGGACCATACCTGGTTTGATTAGTTCTTTTAGCCCATTCGCTTGAGCATCGTTTAAACGTTGTTTTTAATTTCCAACTACATCACATCGTACTGTTAATCGGTGTTGTTCCAGTCTCAATTAACATCGGGACCCTTGGGGAATGCAGTATTTGTGGGGCGCGTTTACGCCCCATAGAACTCTAAAGTGGAGGAAAGTATAAACTCCATTTTTTTTTGCACGAGGGTCCTAACATTCATCGTTTAATTGCATGCATGATTGAATATATTGTCATGCCAAATGAGGCAGAATATTTTGCGAAGCATGGTTGCAGATTAACATGTTTTTTATTTGTAATAAAGGAACAGTTACCACACCATTGACGCTACCCAAAACGCTTAAAAGTGTAATGTTATCATACTGGGACGATATTATACATCTCAGAGTTATATATTGTACTACAGGCGATAGTATGCAAGTCAGGGGTTTATTTCCATACTGCGGCGCGGCACTTGTCATAAGTCCTCTAACATAACTTGCAAAGCTAGTACCTATAGCATTGCAATGTGTAGATTCACAGCGCACAATGCATGCCTAAAGAGCATGTGTTCACAAATATGTATCTGGACGGGGTTTTTTTTCGTTAATTAAATTGACCAAAGCACTAACGTGGAAAGTATTCGTGAGAGTAACGCGGGCAGACATCGTCAAGATTTGTTTTCAGAATGGTTGAAGCACAATGTTTAGTTTAAGGCTGGTGTTCAGCTGCGACACATTAGGGTTTGTCATGATTGAACTTAACTTGCCTCTCTCCGAGTAATTGATGACATAAAACATAGACATCATGATATCAATTTTCCAGAATACCTTTCCAATACTGGGGATGATGGGTGTTGAAATGGTGGAAGGGCTTGTAGCCAAGTGTATCAGATGTGTAGTATTGAGGTTGAACGATACGGTCTATGTACAAAGGTGTCAATACATGTTTTTTTTGCGAACATTCAGGTGTTTTTCCCGTTTTTATTAAGCCGATTAAAATAATGAAAATCCTTGCAGTGTGTCTTTAAATAAGTCAATAACATCCACTATCGTGTTATGATAGTGGAATTGAATTGCATATATTATTTACCAATCAGCGTTCGTTTGAACAACTCCACGTGCATTATTGCTACCATGTTAAAGTATATATTGTTGGCGTTGTCAAATAAGGTGTATTTAATTAGGTCAACAGTGCCTGAGTATGCTACTATGCAACTAAAGTAGATCAAGAGTTTACAGAGATGTAAAGAGCATGACTCATTCTGTCCCATGAGGTATAGCAACCATAACAAATCATCACTTACCTTCTTGCTAAATATGCTCACATCATGTTGACCAAAATACATGTTTGACTGTTCAGCTTAACATATTTCGAGACATATGCAGTGTCGAGTAGTCCCTGTTAACATTTGCATTGCAAGTTCAGACAATAGCCCTAGTCAGACAGACAAAGCAAACTCTGGACTTTTGTTTAGTGTCTGATTGCTCGCTAAAAGTGACGTGATCGGATGTTAAGATAGAGAGTGCATCCGGCCTCACAAGAACGCTAGGTCTATTTTCTCTACGTCGATACCAACAAGAAGCTAACGAAAAGAACACACGCACCTACGACGTAAATTAGTATAATCATTATGTGCACTGTCGCCTTCATCACCAGTACCATTAAGTTGAACCTTCAATAAATTTGATGCTTACACAGTTGCAGATATAATGTTGCAATACATATTCGAAAGGCTATTGGCAAAGTCTATGCAAAACCCGTCTATCAGTGCTCTTAATATTTCATGTGATGTCATACATTACACAAATTAATAAGGGCAACGCAATGAGACAATACTAAAATTTAAAACTCAGAACATGATAATTAGAGGCTAAAGTTAACCAGAATAGTACACCTTTGTAACATAGAAGCACACTCTACTTATCGGCGCTTAGGGGTATTTGCATCTTACCACTGTCGGGCTGGTTTTGGCCGTTGATTCCATAATATAATGATTATTGAAATAGTTTTTTCCCTATAGCCACCTCTTACGGTGCTCTTGCAGTCATGAATAAAAGTATGACTATAATGGCCTCCTTAATGTATAATCAAATATGATGATCTAGGTGGTACACATAATCTGTTGTGTCTTCCTTTGACAATGGTTTAGATGTAATTAGGTACCCGCGAACCTCTACTCCTCGGTGCTTTGTTTGTTCTCTTAATTAATATTATGGGGATGACGCACGCAAGTACGTGTAACCAAGCATGTTTGTATCCGAAGAAGAAATAAAAGGCATAAGCGAAAAGCTATATGAAACTCATGAATCATCATTAGAGTGAATAATTAATCACTCTGGGAGATTCAATTGCCTAATTGTTTGCTTTCTACTTTTGTGTACTGTCAATTGAATAACCTACATTCCAAAAGACTGCCTTAATATTACAGTACAACTATTGATGTATGCATGCCTTGCTACATCCACAGAGACCGACAACGTTAAATATATTATCCAGCGATGCTTATATATGCTGTTAGTATGCCTGATGCGATAATGTGCTATTGGCCAAAACTAGCGCTTCTCAACTCATTGAATGCATAATGTATTTCTATGCAAAGGCTATCGCGCAATTGCAGGCAGGCAAACAAGCGGTTGGTTAGGTTTTATTCAGCACAAAAAAGTCTATGCATAGTCCCTACATAACACTTTATGTTGCCTCCTCAATATACAGACGATAGCGAGTGCGGTGTGGCATCAAACCAGACAAATAGTTGGTGCTTCAATTTGGTCTACCTTGTTGAGTTGCAAGGTAATTTCCTAAGATACATTATCAATTTGCATTTTGACTTTCCAAGGGGGTTATAGACGACTGGATTAAGAATCCTTTCTTCGCCTCCAGTGCCAGCTGCTACTATATAGCAGGTTCCCAATGCGTCTTCTCAATACCTTTGATTCCTGAGGCCAATCTCTAAACATGGGGATTCCACTGCTCACCATTCTGTAGTGACCGTGCGATCTTCTCTGTTGGAAACATTTCGACCGACCATCTGTCCGATTGTTATGCAAAACCTTCCACGCAAAAAGTAAAGGTAAAAATCTTGCTTCAACCAGTACTGTGGCATTGTCCTGAATAATTGCGCCGAACGATATGTAAACACAAATATAAATAGCGCTTGTGGTTTTTGTCATATACAGATACCCTGCAATCGCAGGAAAGTTAGAAATCGACAATTATTGTATCATTCTGCTGAATAGGAATTACGACCATAGAACAACGAAATACGAAGGCAAACCAAATTGTTATTAAAACTCAGCGACTGTGCGAACCGTACTCTACCTTATAGTTACTCTAAACTTTACACAGCAGCATATCCACGTGACCGACCAGTTTCAATACTTGAAAAAGCTCTGATATGTCGTTCCTGGCCCAATGCTATTAGACGATATAAGATAATGCCTGCCCGGGCACAGCAATACAGTGCAGATGATCAGAAAATCCTTTCATAGGGTTAAAAATAGCATCAGTTTCTGGGTGATGGATTAGAACAAACAAGAAATGAACCCCCTCTCACCATTTCGGTTCAGCATAAGAATGTTCTATATAATTTATATTACTTTTTTTTCTTTCCGAGCCTTTGTTTCTATGGGACGCCATAGGTAACCGTGCACGCTGTTCCCAGCTCGCCTGACGCACTCTCAGTTTTCTGAATGACTGGTTCAAAATACCTATTCACTCTTTTGCAAAAACTGCATTTATTGAAGTATATCTGAAAATCAACTCAAAGACATTTTCTTTCGAAATATAACAACACGGCTCGATTTTTTATTCTGGCACTCTTGTACTTAACTTAGGGAAGCCTAAAACACATAACAAATGTATACATGCATGAGATGAATAAGCTACAGTGTGAGGCTGAATACTGATAGTACAGATCCGTACCCCTCCAACATCCGGTAATTACGCCTTAACCCAAATACTTAATATTGTCCTAGTATCTGATACCCTGATGTGTGTGCGTCTTTTGATCAATGAATATAATCCCATTCTTGTACATTGGCCTGACAACATATGCGAGTTTAGCCCACAAGAGATAGACTATTGGTAAAAAGGCAGTGAGACGACTGGATACAATACTCTTACCATGTGATTAATGACACATTTAATAAGAAGTTCATTCCGATGTGCTCGGCTATACATTGTTTGGATGGCGTACATGTTAAGCTTCACAAGCGTACCAATGGACCTCATTTCCAATCAGCCTATAATTGATGATAACTATATGTGATTTAAAACCCAAAACCGGTTTGTTGTCCACGATGAATCTTATATCTGCTCAAATGACACCTACAAACGTATATGCATGCATACAGACTTGCGTACTTCCACACAGACTTGCAAAACTTTTGTTATACACACGTACATGTAATCATACACACATAAACATACATTTAAACATACATAAATGCGTACATAAATAAATACACAAATACGAGCTTATATACGTGCATAAATGCACACATACATAATTTCATACTTACATACTTACATACATACATACATACTTAGATACATACATACATACGTACACACATACATTCGTATATACACACATGCATACCAACATGCATCCATACAAACATACATATATATATATATATATATATACATAAATAAAATGTTTGCAGGTATGTTTGATACATTCATACATACATTCATGCATAAATGCATACATAAATATATACATGCATGCATACATCCATACATGCATATATAAACTCAAGCACAAAAACCAGTGATGCCCATTCGACAAGCATTTTGTAATCGGGACGAAGCGACGTTTGGCAAATTAAGATCAAGAACCGCAAGAAAGCTCAAGGTCAAAACAATTGCGATTGAGTTGAGTTGATGGCAAGTTAAGTTCATTGCATAAGGACGGATTGTTTCAATTAATTAGTGGACATCGTTGAGGCTTAAAATTCTGGTTAGCGTCGACTACCTAAACTTAAAACGCAAATCGCGCGAACAGTCATGTAATTTATTCGCATACATTCATCCGTCAGACCCGGCAAAAATTTGATTGCGAGGCGTGATCTACATGAGGATTTGCGCAAAAACAGCTGCTGGTAGTTTCGCCGCGTCTGGTGAGCGACGAGGAGCTGTGCGATGGCACAGATTATTTTCCGACTATCGTTGCTTCTGACATAAGCTATGCCTGTTCGTATTTATGCACCTTGGGCCGTATCCATAAAGGAACTTAAGTCCGCAAACTCAGGTTTTTTAGACGACTAGCTCAGCTCAGACGGTATCCAAAAAGAATCTTAAGTCTCATAGCGAGCTCTACGTCAGCTTGGTAGCTGGCTTAGTTCGCGAGCTCAAGCTTAAAAAAGGCGGACCAACGGTAACGTTTCAAGGAAAATGCTATCTCAGATACAAATAAGAACATGTAGGTTCTAAAAAATGGACCTTAACATAAGCAGCCGTTTATTTTATGCCACACCAATTTGAATCGGGATATTTCAACTATTAACACAGCAAGTTGTTTTCGTAAATACGAAGAGGTGAATTAAAATATTCATGCACGATTAGTCATGTTGCAGGAACATTTCTGAAACTTCATTAATCAAAACAACGGCGCTAAGATTCACATTTTGTATATAAGGAAAGCAGGTACCAAGCGTATACGTCTATGAATCCACTTCATGATAACATGGCAGATATTGAAGGTGCCCCCAAAGCATACCAACGACAAGGGGGGTTTTTGGTGATAAATACTCCGTTTTGGGCGCCAAAGACAGAGTCACGTCATTGACAAATGACGTGCGGTAGCCCAGCTAAGTGCAAATTACAACAAACTGTCATACAACTAAACTCAACAAGTAGTGGATAAAAGTGTGTGTGTTCATCGTGAAATTATAATGTTTGACTATTGGTGCAAACATCGTTGATGAAATTAGTTCACCCTCAAATGGATTAAACATACTAATCGTGTAAATCATCTCGAAAAGAAACAACGGTTTGTCATGTCGTTATGGTCAAGTTCATGGACCTAACACTGCCGCCGCTGGAAGTGCTGTGGAATTTGCGTTATTGAAACTCGTTGGCATTGGCTAAACAATTATATACTTGATATCACATGATATTGTACAGTCTGATTGAATACGAGCGAGTGATATATTCCTTCTGATTTTGACAAGCGATAACGACGGTAGTCTATTATATAACAAAACTTACAGTCAGACTAGGTCAGTTATCTCGCTTCCTTCATCTAAATTGATTTTAATTCATTCTGGGTTGTTTGTCAGCCCTGAGTTGGCGGTTTTAGCTGAGGTCGCTAACAATTTGTTTGGAGGATAGGCCTGAGTTTGTGGACTAAGTTAAGCTCGCCGACTCACGTAAAAACGACTAATGTTACAAATTCTTTATGGATACGGCCCCATTTCATCGTTTATGAGTTGGTATATAACGAGAGAAGTTAACCCTTGATTAACAAGCAAAGTGGGTATCTTCTTTGCCTGAACATATTTTCCTATACTTGCTAAGCGTTTGAATGCAAACAATCAAAAGCTGTTGCAATCCATTGAAACTTATAAGTTCATAATATATCATGGATATTGACCATTGAGTGGGTTGGAGCCTGGTGAACACCTAAGCCACAGAAATTTACTTACTGACCAAAGTTACTGAATGTTTAAATAACTCTCTACACATGTCAACACATAGCAAATAGTATACAACAGACCTTTACAGCATTACATTCCTCCATATAAGACCGAAGACATGAGATATTAACGATATTGTTGTCTGTCTACAAAGTTGTTGTACCATGTAGGTGTAAAACTTACTTGACGCAACATGTAAACAAAGTAGAACTAATTTCTGATTAGCTGCTGTTAATGTACAGAAATGCACTTGAATATAATTTCAAAGGCTAATAAATATATTTTCGAACGTTGATATAGACTGATCCTGAATCACAACATACAAAGGAGAGCAAGTACAGCATCTATTTTTTGTAGGAATCACTGTTAGCCCATGCATGAAAACATAACTTGACTAGAGAAAACGAAGGTTATGGTATTATTATCATTGAACGTACACAGCTAAACATATTTGCCATACAATATGCCATCGCTAATGACATATATAATTATGTCTATGTAGTTACTGTCAAGCGATGACAGAGGTGGTAGATTGTGTATGCTGTGTGGAGATTCCTTCATTATTATCTCCCAAGAGAACAGCCCCAAACGGTTCGCATGTAACCAAGTGACAATGCTCTTCTGCCGAATATTCATCAATCAATCATTCATAATCAAATGAATGTTTAATATATAAAGTTCAAGAGAAGTGTGTGTGTGATCCTTACATGCCCATAGAACAGCACAGTCCCCATATATCTGTAGGATGGCGTCGAACAACGAATGGCTATTGCTTGGTAGCAGGGCAACATTATTGTTATCCTGTTAACCAGGATCAAATATACATAATGCGTATCGAAATACTTTAGCATTTAATTGCACAAGAGAGCCATGACATGGATGATTATCAGGTGCAAAATTGTGAACTGACAATCGCTGCTGATTATTTTGCTTACTTGAAGGCATCAATGTAGCAAGTGGTGATCATAGTAGAGTGTTTCTTTTTTACGAAGTAATATGTTAACATAAATATTATTTAAAATGCACACGTACATTGAAATATAAACCAACGTCAAATACCAAGCATTCCATTCGTATTTGAATGCAATGTGTGGCCAGCGCCTTTACCGCGATGCCTTATTGCACATTGCTAGAGCTCCAACAAAAGAATAAAGTAAACCGACACAATTAGAAAACTTGCTCCTTAATCTCAGGTTTGATGTAATATATATCTATTCTATATGTATGTCCGCAATATTGTTACGGTAGCAGTAAAACTCAAGCAACCCCCTTGATTAAGTATCCTGAGCCTATGTGCGACTGCGAGTGGTTTACTATTTGTTATATTTGTATACAGCAATTTGACGTTCGTGTTGTCTTCGCGATGTCTGCTAAATGTTGCAGAAAGGATGAAGTTTAATGGATAAAACGTGATATTGGAGAAGTTGTCGTTGCTCGGATCACCGCTTGATGTGCATTATCTACATGCATTGCGGCTGCGTATGGGTAGTTGCTGCCGTCGATTCCAAGAATGCTTGGACCGATTTAATGGGAAGAGAAAATGGCGTATGGTCGACAATGGTACATTTGTCATATCATATTATATTCCATTGATGATGCCGTTTGCTCCACTGATGACCTCTATTGCGTGCTTATGTAATTTAGCATACTCCGTGGTATTGAAACAAGAACCATTAACTATTGTCATTAAAAGTGGAAATAATTCGACTTGTGGAGAGATGAAAACGTTGAAATGACAACTGCTTATTTAGAACGTCTTAATTTCGCATGTAATGTGACTGCCAGAACAGTAACTGACAGGTATTTTGCATAAGTTATTTACAGCGGACATGTTTCCTACAGTATACTCTCTTTGTAATTTAACAATGACATTATCATTAATCAGTTGAGGATTTACAGCATTCTAAGAAACATCGGCAACGCAGCAACCAAGAGCCGACCTTTCGACCCACAGATTGTGGATTCGATACCAAGGTGTGAAAACCTAACTGGCTCCCCGTGACTTGGATCCCCTCGTTGGATGGCGGTCCAATCTCCGAAAGGAGAATTTTCGCGAAGTGGGCGCTGACACTCAAGGGGAGCTCTCTAAGCATCACAATTATCTTCATCCTTCCATCATGGACATACCGATGCACACACTCTAGCCAAGCGTACTGGTTTTTTTTTATTATATTCTGAAGACGTGAAGTGGACGTTACAATATCTGTTTACGCGAGAGTGTCGTAAAGGGATCTTATGCTACCATCTAACTACCCATTAAATGATCCCGGAGAGTATCATATTATGCACAG
This sequence comes from Urechis unicinctus, assembly GCA_034190875.2. NCBI lineage: Eukaryota > Metazoa > Annelida > Polychaeta > Xenopneusta > Urechidae > Urechis > Urechis unicinctus. The sequence continues at coordinate 18,039,003 of CM067345.1, read as the reverse complement.
CTACGCCTCAGGTAAAGTAACAGTAAACTAAATTGCACTATCAAGCTCCATTCAAAACCGTGTTCCAGAAGACAGAATAAGTTTCCGTTTAACGATCTAGTTATAGGGGTTCTGATGAGTGCGATGAACCATAGCTTAAATGCATTTTCAGGATTTATCCTCTACCACAAGCCACAAGCCACATTGTGCATATAATGATTTGTTAGACGTTACTTCTGGTCTTAGTTTTGGTGGTGACGTCATTGTAGCAGAATAAAACTGCTTGCAACTGATTTTAAATGTATCCACAGCATTGTCCTCGATCACCTGTAAACATTATGCATTAATCAACCTCGAATTGTTCAGGTATGAGCTATGGATATTAGCTTCAAATCAGCACAATAGCCCAATGCAAGATTTCCAGGCATCTCATATTTGAGGCGTATCTGAAGGCAAATATCGAGGTGGTATATTATGGCACCCGGTGATTCCCATAACGGGATGAGATATGTGACCAGAGAAAGGTCAGTGGCTAGACATTATGACGTCAGGCGACAGTCTAGAAAATGCCTGGGTGAAATAATTAAATTCTAGCCTGGCTGAATGGCTAAAACGGCGTTTTCGGCAACGTGAGCAGAGCTTGACAAGAAAAATGGTGTTTAACGGACGGAAACATTATTCCCTATTCTCAATAAAACAGTTGCCTTACTCTGGTCAGTTGAATGCACAATATGCGGTTATTATTCCACCTAGAGCAATCGCGAGTTAACTTATCTCAGGAGTCTTCTATAAACTAATTATCCCAACCATGTCCTTCATTTATGGCAAGTTTTTACTCTTGAAACTGTGGCAGAAATCTTTAACCACGATCTCCCCCAAAAATCTAATTAAGTCGCAACAAAACGCTATTGTGCAGCATGAGTCGCTGTCCTATTGCGTCACATGTTAATTAGAGACCGATCGACGATTGAAGTAGCCGTTAGTGAACACGAATAACTTATACATGTCATTTGTGCTGCAGGACGATAGTTAACATACCGCACCAATGACGAAAATGATCCTAACAATTTACAACGAAAGGCCCATTGTGCTCCGTCACTTAACACTGTGCAATATTTGTGCAATGTATAGTTGCATAAGATGCAAGTACGCCACGAGGCTCTGTTGTAATGGTATTCATTAAACGCTAACCTCATCCGTGATAAATGATTTAAAAGGTGTTTTCTTCTTATCTTGAAATGCTGGAAATGAGTGAATTATTTGACGTTCTAATAAGAAGTCCCTGCTACCACTCCATACTTTCTGCCATTTTATAGTGCATTTGGAGCATGCTGATTTCTCGTCATTCGGGTTTAATGTATGCACCCAGAAGACGTACACAGGGCTGGATCTCATGTTGGTTATATCCAGTGCAGGCTGGTTTTAACTATGCTTCGCATTCTTCTATTATACTGATGCAAAATATTTTGTTACACTGCGAGACTAAAGTAAAACACGTGCACCTTTCACATGCAGCGTGCAAATGTGCAATTAAAGTGACGATATTAAAATGCACGCATTGCAAAATGGTTGATTGAGAAACTTATAAAAATCCCACAACATCATCAGCATCCATTGTTGGGTAAGTTTACCAGTAGGCGTACTCAAAGCAATATGCTAATAACTGCATTAGATCACTCCTAGTTCTTTCAGTCATCTTCACTAGCTCTCCAAACTGTAGCAAATCATGCACAATACGTCGTCATTGTGTCATATGACAAATAGTATGCGGCAGTGAATTAACACATTCTTACTGCTCGATCACATTAAAGAAGTTGTCAACCGAAGAATGCAAAGCGTAATTACTGTCATGAATAATATCAGCGTCAACTGCATCCTATATGGAAGTAAAACTCGTTTACACATGTGCAGAAGATAAAACCGACGGTTGCGCGGTTCTAACATTGTATTAAGCCTTGTAGCAAACAAACATGTTTTTTTTGAGTACTCTCAAAGGACGTATAGAAGAGCTGCGCTTCGTAAGTACATTATTGTCCCGACTGTTGCGATCGAACAATAAAGTAAGCCTTATGTAACGTATGTTTATTTTGCTTCCCCCGATAATTCTCTATTCAATTTATATGCTGGTCAGTCGTATGGTAAATGTGCATAAAATAACGCTTGTTTGGTCACTGCTTTACGTTGAACGCGTGACGTTTTGGAGATATTGTGACGGAAATAATGCTAATGATTGTTCTCACGATTAGGCTATTACTGCTTTTTGCCACACTTAATTTAACGTCTATAATTTATCGTTTATAATTTCCGTTCATTTTGGCAGACAACATTTCCACATATGTCACTGTATTCACACTGCGGTACACACCTAGCTGGTACAGGACTACAGCGAACTAACTGGGATCAATTAATCGTACAATGTAAACCCTAATTGTTTGTAATTTGCATAGAACTGCGGCATTTACGGTTAGAGATATTCATTAAATGCTTTTAGTATTTACCTCCTGCAAATAATCACATATATATATATATATATATATATATATATATATATATATATATATATATATATATATATATATATATATATATATATATATATATATATATATATATATTGAAATTGCTAATTAGCACGCACTCAGACCCCAGTCTAATTAAAATGCCATATACAGGACATTTCTGCATGAAGAATAGTATAGAGGCTTATTCACTACGGGACAGGTTTTTCATCGATCATTTAAACATTTGATTGATTACAGATAAGTCAGCTTGCATCACACGGAAAACATTTCCCTTTTTCACTTAGACGCATGAACATGCAAATTATCATTTGCCGGCAATTTTAGCCAAGACTGTGAAATTTCAGTTGAATTGTTTCACTTCCCTGAAGGTACTCATGGGATATCATTCGGTGCTGACAGACACGGTAATTGATTCCGTGATCTCATTACATATCCTTATCACAGTATTTGTCTTGTTTGCCAGCACTCACCGTATAATTGTGCAAGCCAGTTCCCGCACTGGCTAGCTACGTTGCCGTCCGACCAACCGGTTTAAGGCTCATTTTTTAGCTGAGAAAGCCGGACTTGTTACCCGTGACACGTACAGTGGCGGTCCAATCTCGGAATGGGGAAGCATTCGACCCGATGGCTTAATAGATCCTGTGCTAGACCGTTGTCTCAACGTCGTTGATTTTTCAGCCCTTCTTGGGCAGCGAACTTGTGCCAAATGGACAGTGGCACTTGGAGGGAGCTGTCTGAGCGTTACTATCGTACCCATCCATCACTATAAAGACAGCACCTAGTTTGTGAACGATACGTAAGACGCATACATTGCCTTGACCATATTACCAACATTTTAATACCAGAGTGAACTCGGGCCCCATCAAATTTCTGAACATATTGTAAATGCTTATAAAGCTGGATTGTTATAATCGGCATTGACCGTGCCTCCTGTTTTTATAAACGGCAAGTAAATCTGCGCAACAGTATTACGACATTATATATGTTGAATAACATATATTGCATATGAAAACACATGCACGATTAGTCCATCCAAGTCTTAAAACCCAACATGGGTATTGAAGTGTGACGGTCAGGGGAGAGGAGTCTTAAAAAGCACATTCTGCTTTGAGCGCAGAGATTCGACCAAGGAGATAGTCGGGCATGCTTTGCTGTAGGCTGAAGCGGGCTTGGGTCGGTTCTCCTTATATGGCAGGCATAATGCAAAAATATCGATACCATCAAAGATCAATCATTGCCGAATACAGTACCAAGAAAATGAAACAACTACACTTTCTTTAAAGGTGTTTTGGCTTGTAAGCAGCTACATTGCCTTGATAGGCAGTGAACATTAACAATGCCGGTGGCATTTTGCTAGAAGTTTACCGGAGTGCTAGATCAGAAGTCATGGTAGCACGCTGTATAAAGTTAATCGGTTTCCAAAAGTCATGGCATAAGGCTCTATTTAGTTAATCGGTCTCCAAAAGGTTTTGTTTAACTACTTTCGAAATCGTTCATCGCCAAATCTCCATAACATAAACATCTGTTACGAATCATAGCACAAATCTTTAGGGAGACAATATTTGCCTCCTGTCAAGGCCTTGTAGTGACACTTATCAATTGGCTGCACTCAATTATATAGACTGATGATATCCTAGTTAAAGTTGCTACGATATCAGCGGGTCATTTACAGGTTAACAATCAGTCTGAAAAACATCCGCGATTATGGTTAAAAATCTGTAATGCATATTGAAAGCTCTTGGATGTAGTGGGCGTCAAAACTCTATATCATATCTAACACTGCCTATGACCGTCAGACCTTATTCATCATGAACGCACAAAAGCAATCATACAACCCCTCCTAATCTAAACGATGGTTCCCTGAGTAATGTTTTCGCCATATAAAAGCGCTGATGACTTCAGAGAACACTGTCCATACAAAAAATCTAGAATTGAAGTTTCCTCTAATGTCCTATAAAGTTAACATAACATTCTACGAACCACGTCGGAAAGTGCCAAATGTCTGATTGTTCAACACAACCGTCCAGTCGTTAGAATTTGAATTGCTTGGATGATGGCGTTGTATTTTTACGCAAGTTTTGTCAATTCTGGTTGTGGGTCTGTAGATGACCCCTCTAGCACCGTTGCATCGCGTTAATGGCTCGTAAGCCGCGCATCACATGGCAAAAGGTGAGAAAGTTGCTTATGCTATCGCCTCATTTATTGTTCCTGTAGGATACATTGCAAGATGAAAACATTTCCGCTTGTGAATCTAACGTCGCCTGCATAAGCACCACCCAACCTCAGCATTGATTGCACGTTTGTCCAAAAACTAAAAGGTAAATATGTTTGTGTAACATAACAAGCATGCTGCGTTTCGAATTTGCGTAGCAACATGTTGAAATGTTTGTACTATGCACTCTAAGCTTAGCATATTAAGCATTTAATTTTACTTGTCATTAATACTATATATAGATATTAATCATTCAGCCCATAGTCTCACTATATGCACTTTCGCTGTTAATGCTTCACTCCTATAACACTTTGAGTTTTCCGTGTTGAAATTCAATTACCGTTTGTGCCCTTCTGAGCTAAGTTTCAACAGATGAGATATAACAATCATATTGCGGTCTCGAATTGGCTTGTCACTTGTAGGCGGAATTACTATTTAAAAGTAAAACCCAGGCTCAATGCATTTTATCGTTGTTTCTAGTGGTATTCCTTTAGGCAACCTATTTTCACAATGCCTCGATTTTTTTAGGACATCGCAATCAATGCATACCAACTCAATAAAATGCGGGAATGGAAACATTGCTTACTGCCGCAACATCCTTATCATCCTTGATTATCCGTGCGATACTCATATGCGTAGCAGCGTGAGCATCGCGCATATATCACCCATATCAACGAAAAGCTTTCAGATAGGGAATGTCTGACATGATTACAAAGCTATTTAACAAGTTTTGGCGTAAATCATAGGACGTATTTATCCTGCAAGCAGCCTAACATGAAGTAGTGATCACGTAAAAGCACCCTACCCGATGACCCAAGGGGTGCTGTGCAGAATTGATAACCAAGCGACGTTGGTTGTGTTACATGGCAGGCACAATGGAAATCACAATTAATGCATCATGCAGTCAAAAGAAGAAATGCAATCTGTTAACTCTTCATTTTTTTTCGTAAGCAGTGACTATGCCCTGGTGTGCTGCAAACTGTAACAATGCCGGTTAAATGTTTATTGCATGAATTATGGTACGGGGGTAATAGATCAGTCCCCTGCCACATGAAGTTATGATAGCGCGCTACATTGTTTATCGATTATGCTTAATTATTTCTGCTTAATTACTTTCTATAATCCTTATCACTCTAAAAACATGCAGCTTTTGTGCATTCTTGGGAAAAAGCAGTGGTCAAACAATAATTGTCTGCTCTTAAAGCCTCTTGTGACTTTTATCAATAAGCTACCCATGTATCATTCGTACGCAGACATCATACACATAAAGTATAAAATCTTCATATGGTTAATCTGCATTCATTATTCTAAAATCTTTTTCCTAACTTCGTCCTAGCAGGGATCTACTCTATGGATCTTAGGCGACATTGTCAGTAAATCGATTGATATTTTAGCCTTGACTATTTAGTTCATTACAAGTTCAAGGGCTTGCTGCCGGAAGGAGTTGAATAATATATGCGTTTAAAGCTTCATGCTCGTGTTTTACCCACATGTGCGACACCAGAACAAAGCTAGATGCATCAATGACCATCACTCTGCTACACATAAAGCTAGCTCAACTTGCAGGGCCCTCATAACGCGGCTATGCAGTGTTAATGGGCTAGGCACTGATAGGTGTATTTGATGGTTCACATCTTCATTCGTATCAAGATGAATTCAATGCTGCCAGGTTTGCATTTATTGATCCCTTGTGGATATTGTATTGTTCTTGCACGATTCCAACACGCAGCCTAGTAGGGATTATACAATGGTTTTCTGTATAAATGGTGAACTTCATCATCTCAGGTGGCAATACAATCTCTAAGTAGATCTGCAAATACATCTGTCTCACATCATCATGTTTAGCCATCAGGTGCTGATTGGCATGGTCATAAATATGGGATGATCATATGGAAGACAGCATGCAAAAACAAATCCTCTAACCGGAGACACGTTTGTCTAAACTATAATTCCCAACTGAACACATGACAGAATGCTCTTTGACTATTGCGACTCTTGGAACACTGGCAACGTACGGATATTAATGGCCCACACTAACTGCTGTTAAGCGTTGTTGCCTCTGGGTATCCAACAATATTTTCATAACGATTAGCCTTGGGATCAGCATACATGCATCTTCTGATATCTTCTACTATAACCAATAGTTGTAGCTGTTGAATACGAATACAATAGTTTTCAGAAGATCAGTACCCGTCGACGGTAATTTTTCTATGTGCAAATTTAGCGCACGCTTGCTTATCATGTTGCTTCATCCTCATGAACTTTTGACGGTACGTATCTGATTCAAGCTCGTGCGCACTATATAACACAGGCAAGACCAAGAAACACCTCTTGATCCCCTTCTTTTAACATCACTCTGCACTAACAAAGACCTCTAATAAAAAGCTACTTCAGCTTCACATCAGCTCCTTGAACCTACTGGGAAAATTGTACCCTGATGATTAGGGGCCAATCCAAAATTTTTTACTTATATATAAATCGTTCAATATTTATTTTAAATGGGAGCATTTTAAAGCAATCTCCTTAAAAAATTAACTTGAAATATGTTTAAGCTCTTTGAGTTGTAATTTGAGCCATGCGTTCTTGATTTCGTGGAAATTAGAATACTCTCCGATGTTAAATTGTCATCGTTCTAATGTTCAACGTTTAGAGCGTCAATCACACGCTCTCTTATTCTTTGTTCAATACTTCTCCAGCATCAATGCATGTGGCCTGGTATTTAGTTTCTGATAAGCAATCATAATCAACCACAGATGCTACAATGTGACATTTTAACAGACACTTCCCCTATCCGCCGTCTAGATATTCCACGTTTTAAAATCACTAATATGAAAGTATGTGACTTGCCTTAATAAATATTTGCATTAAACAGCTACTATCAGGGTTTCAACCCTCCCCACCGAGTGGTGTGATGTATCCCGGGCTCTCGTGCTGATAATTAAATGCGGGGAGGCTTTTCAAAACGTATGAGCCAGAATAGTATTTTTACATATGCCCTGGGCGCAATACTTACAACATATCAGAAAAGAAAACGTGGTGTTATAATACCGTGAATTGCAGAGACAAAAACCGCCACTGACATGGACAAATAGCTTTAAGATGGATATTATTGCGCGTTATCATTCATTGATGTGTATATGATACCTTATAAATGCTTACAAAGCATTTCTCAATTATCTTACGACTATTTCATCTAAATGATATTCTTTGAAGAATTCTTCTCTACTTGCAATTGTAACAATTTTTTCGCTTAAAATACAAATTTTTTATGCGAGCTATGCTTATCTTGATATCGTCAAAAGAGAGTGTGGGTACTGTTCAACAATCAATAATGCGTCATGCAATTAATCCAACATTTAGCGCTAGTGCATTACACCCACTATAATAGCCCCATTAGCTTGTCTTCCAGCATTGTACCAAGTACCTCATTTGTTCATCCTGACACATTTGCGTTAAAGCTGTGGTCCTACTATTCGCAATGCCTACGTTAGATTTAATGATATATTTTCTCCGTTTTTTATGTTGCGCTAAATAAATGTTCAACTCTAGCACCCCGATTCACACCAAGTAGACGCTCCAATGTGAGTATAACATGCATATTGAAATAACACTCTGTTTTTGATTCGTAACAGCCTTAGCAGCTAGAATTCGACTATGTGTGCAACGTGCACCAGCTCTTGCAGTTTATTGCGTGTATATGTTTACATTATTTTGTTCTGCCTAATGAATTCCCGTTCCTATAATTTTTCATGTGTCTCCATAAGTGCACGAATGTCATTTAATAACTAGCTTGATCAGCATTCTTGACATTAAGGTTGTATGTAGTTGGATGGGCTTCGGCGATTTTTAGCATTGTGATATTAATAGCTGCAAAGTGTACAGCGCAGCGTTAAGTCAAGCGGTTGAGTCGCTAATACAATGCCTTCGAATGAGCATACCGTGACTACAATGAGCTTCTCATTAGCTATAGCGGTTTATTGATCGGAAACTGATATAACTAACAATATAGCAGCGGCAACGGTGGCAATAATCATTGTCGACCGTTTATATAGGCAATAATAACACTCACTGCCTGCTGTTTTCAAACTTAGGGATTGGTGTAAAACATACAAGGGTATTTTTGATACCACGTACAATATCTATCTCTTTAACACAGTAACATTGACGATGGGATGGCGTGTGATGTGTGTGCACGTAACACTAAATGTACCCATGTAAAAGCTTCTCTGTAACGGCAGTTAATGGATTATATATAATGAACTGCATCTGAAATATGTACAAACGAACGTAACATCATTGCGTACAAGGGGTGTCAAAGCTAGAACTAGAGTAGTGATAAATTCATCCCCGTCGTATACTGTTACGTGCTGTGGTAAATCTTAAACGGCACCATCAGAAATAATTCACTACTTGTTGTCAAATTGTGTTTTGGTCAACAAACAAGCCCCCAGAGTCTCTGGCAATGTAAATATGCTAACCATTACGCTTTCCACGTAGTGTGATTAAACATGTGTCGGAGCACAATTTACTAGGAGAGATGAAAGTGCGACACTTTGATAATCCCATAAACTGGCTCTGAACACAATAGCTGTAGTTGCAACCAGAATATTTTTACTTGGGCACGCAGACATATATGTCATTTGAAGATTACAGATGGCTTTGAGTGATCTTGGTAACAGCGAGAGAGAGATTCAGTGATGAGTATTTGACACCTTATAAATTCTTACGAAGTATAATACGACAAAATCATTCGGATTATATCGATAACTATATTTATCTCTACTTGCTATTGTAGCTGTTATTGTACAAGGACAGTTTATTGCATTAAATAAATATTTCTTATAGGAGCTACGCTTATCTTGATGTCGTCAAATGATATTGCGGGGTACTGTTCTGCAATCTAAAATGCATGATGTAATTATACCAAAGAATAACACAATGCGTATACACAGTCGGCTGTCAACCCACGTCGAGGGCAAGGTCATAACACCCATAGTAATTGCCTTGACTTCCTGCATAGCATAAATCAGCTTATTTGACATATTAGCACGAAAGCTGTAGGCTAAACTATTCGCAGCATGTACCATAGTTGTCAAATTATCTGTTCTCAATTATTCATGTTACACCAAAAATGGTTTTCCATACTTGGGAAATGTTGATGCCGCGTACAATGTCTGCCTCGTCAAGACAATAGCATAGACATATCAGCGTGGGCCGCTCTACTTTGATGGGATATCGTGTGATTTGTTATGCCCGTAACAGTTAATGTATCAATATAAAATGCGTCCTTTAGAAGGCAGTTAATGGATTATAACTAATGCACTGCATCTGAAAGCTGTACACGCGGCTGAAACAAATTTGTGTACGAGATTGTGTCAAAGCCAGAGCAAATGTAATGATATATTGATACCTTTCGTATTCAATAACGTGCTGTGGTAAATCTTAGACCCAAATTTAGGAACATTTCACCTCACGTTATCCACTTGCTTTATGCATCACAATGACCCATGGAGCCATAGAACTAAGTCCCCGCCGATGTACATACCATTACTTTTCACTTATAGAAATGAAACATGTGTCGCAACCCACACAATTTGTGCATGGGCACTCAAATACAAATGTCATTTGGGGGATAGAGATTGATTATAGGGATCAGGACTGCAGTGAGAGGCAGCTGGGATAAAGGCCCATAATCACGTTTTCCTTTATATACGTATTTATATGTAATTACATATATTAATATATATCAATATTTATATATGTATATATATATATATATTTATGTATATATATACGTATATAAATATCTATATATACATTTATTTATATATATGCATATACATATTTGCATTTGATATATAAATAAATGCATATATATTTATTGATATATATATATATATATATATATTTGATTAATTATGGCATGTCATAATGTATTTTATGTGAAGGCTTGCGCCTTATCGTGGTTGTTCTTAGCGGTTTTCCATATCTCGCGCGCCAAGTTGGTAAGTCGCTTCACTCCCGCTAGGGGCGTTAGCGACCATCCAATCACAGGCGTTGCACCAGGCACGCGGCCTGTTCTCTTCGCGCATCGCCATTGGAAAACTTTGCAGCAAAAAGTTCTCATAACAGTTCTCAATGTTTTCATTGTTGTTTCTACCTGATTTTTCTTCGCTCATCACCGACTCATTTCTGCTTCTTGGCCACTTCATCCAGTTACGAACAGCACTTATCAAGGTAATATAAACAGTACTTATTTGGCTGCGAAATAGTCTGTTTAATAGTTATCATGGCTGTTGCCATCATCGGCCATTCGTACGTTCGCCGTTTGAGTGATTATGTGGCGAACAATGGAGTGCAAACGCACAATCTTCGTTTCAATGACGAAGAAGTTTTGTTTCATGGGTTTGGAGGTGCTAAACTTCGTGGCCCAAAATCAATAATACCCCATTTACATGGCTGGTTAGGGTCCCGGGTTTGGAAGGTTGTGTTCCTTCAGTTAGGAAGTAATGACCTGTGCAATCAGTCATATCCACCCGAGGAGGTTGCGGGAGATTTGTTGGCCATTGCCAAGTTCATCATCAATTGCTATCATGTCTCAACAGTTGTTATTGGCCAGGTCCACTATAGAATTACCTGTGTCAAAGGTTTTAATGACCGAGTTCTTGAAGCAAACAAGCACCTCCGTTTCAAAATCAACGACTACCCAGGAAACTCTATTCAGTTTGCTTCTCTGCGAGGTTTGGCCCACCCTTACAAGTCTCAATTCTCGAGCGATGGCGTCCACTTCAATAACTTTGGTAACAAGAAACTGTTCAATGGTATAAGAGGTGCAATTCTCCGTGCAATCAAACCAAGGGAATTGTAGTCACTGCAAGTTATTCCCCCCCCCCCTTTTCATTCCCCATGGTAATGGTGCACCTGTTTATAATTTTGAAAAAAAAAAAAATTGTTTGTTTGTTTGTTTGCACTGCTAATGTTTTTCGCCAGTGCTGTCATGTGTTACAGTTTGATAGCCTTGCCATTGGGCACCGCAATTCCTGGCACATGTTCAGATGGGCTAAGCAGACAGTTCAGTTGGTAGTCGGAGAGAAATATGTGCAGTTGTGTCATAACACATTGCAAGATCATTTCCCTCATTAAAAAATTTATTATGGTCAATGATGTTTGTCTCGGTCATTTGCCATTACAAGCCCCTCTTTGGCTTGATTGCAAAGTTTGGGTTGGCATTTGCCTTTGTATTCGTAAATATCTGACCTAGTTTTTGTGTGCTTATGCTGTTTTCTTTAGCTGGCATAGCACCATTTATACTGTCTTGCTTTGTTGTTGTATTGTTTGGTTTAGACCATTATTGGTCTACAGTACAGTGCATTTAGGCGACCAGTTCGGTCTTGTGTTTCAGTTGTATAGCCTTGCTACTAATGTAAATCAGTTTGTGGCATATGCGCAGATGGGCAAAGTTGTCAGTAGCTTGGTTGTCAATTATCGTTATGGGGTTGTGGCATACTGAGTCACAGTACACTCAGATTCTTTTGTACTCTTCAGTTTCATTCAAAACTTCGTCTTGTTTGGTTTGGGCATGTATGTTCGCAGAATGCCACCAACACGGAGGAACAGACGGGGACGTTCTGCAAGCGCAGTAGACCAACCTGATGGCCCATCTACTTCTTCTGGCACCGGAGCTGATGTCGCAGCAGCCGCTCCCTTCCCAGCTTTTCCCCGGATGCCTGGGTCACCTGCAGCAGAGTTCCAGCTGGACCAGGAAACCCTCATCGATGGCATCTATACTAGGATGCGCCGCGATGGTCTTCTCCCATCATTCCCTACGCCTGTGGTTTCGCAACCACAACCAGATCCTACGCCGCCAATTAATCAGCAAGAACCAGAAGTGGTTAACCAGGCATTGGCGTCAATATTAGGTTCAGGTGAGTTGCAGGACACTGAGCCTCAGGCCCCAACCAAAAACCCTGTTAGACTCGCTGCTCCATTGGGTGCGCACATCCCATTGCTGACTAAGCAACTAATATGGGAAGGGCGTTTTGTTCACCTGCAGGAGCTTGTCAATCCCATCCCCAAAAAACCCCAAGATGGTAAAGACAAACCCAAGCAATTGCTCTCAATTGGGGAATGGGCCGAAGCATTTGAGATATTTACATCTATTGCATGTGAACAAGACCCTCAACTGGCTGGGGGCCTGCTGAAATATATGGCCACAGTCAAAAAAATGTCTAAAACTTACGGGGCAGAGGCGTGGCGCCACTATGATGATAATTTTCGGTGGGCAAAGCAATTTGACACTAGCCTAACATGGGGTCATGTTGACCTCATGCTGTATATACAGAGACTTCACACCTTGCATTACAATATGCCCCAGCCAGGCCACTCCTCTCAAAACCTTTTAGTGCAGGGCGTGTGGGACAACACCAGCAGCCCTTTCGTCCAGGCACTTGCTGGGCCTACCAGCGATTTGGTCAATGCACCAACAAGCAGTGCCGCTTTCAAAACACCCATTGCTGTTACAAGTGTCAAGGGCCCCACAAAACATCAGCCTGTCAGGGTAACGGTCAATCCCGAATTGCCTCACAGTCTGCAAAAAGAGGTGGTCACTCCAGTAAAAATTAAACAATTGGAGCAGTTCCTGTCCGGGTATCATGCATCCACTTTAAACTACATTTTACATGGTTTTCGATTTGGTTTCAGCATTCAATACCAAGGCCCATTGCAAAATCAATTGTCAAAAAATCACAAAAGTGTTCAGCAATTTCCACAAGTGGTGCAAAATATGATACAAAAGGAGCTTCAGCTCGGCAGGATTTCGGGGCCCTATGATTCTCCTCCTTTCCCAAACTTTGTGGTTTCCCCTTTAGGCGTTGTACCAAAAAAAGAAGTTAACAAATTTAGGCTTATTCATGACCTTTCGGAACCGCCATTTTCTTCAGTGAATTATTTCATCGACCCCAAAGACAGTTCAGTCAAATATGAAACTCTTGATGATGTCATTCAATTAGTTCAATCGTTTGGTTCAGGCTGCACATTGGCAAAATGCGACATCGAAGAAGCTTTCCGCATTATACCAGTAAGGCCTGAAGAAAGACACCTGCTGGGTTTCCAATTTAAGGCAAAAATCTATTTTGACAAATGCTTGCCAATGGGATGCCGCATGTCTTGTAGCATTTTTGAAGCCTTCAGCTCTGCCTTACAATGGGCAGCCTATAACAAACTCAATGTCGCTGGTCTGAGCCACATACTAGATGACTTCATCTTTGTCGGCCCTCAAAATTCCAATAAAACAGCAAAAGACCTCAATAGTTTCCTTGTCATGTGCAAAAATTGCGGTATTCCCATCAAACAGGAAAAAACTGTCCCTCCCTGCACAAAATTAACTGCTCATGGCATTGAGCTTGATTCCTTAGCAATGCAGGCTAGATTACCTATGGACAAGGTGCAAAAGTGTGTCGCCCTCCTTACTCAATTCAGAACAAGGAAAAAGGTCACGCTAAAGGAATTACAATCCTTGGTAGGAGTTCTTAACTTCGCTTGTCGAGTGATACAACCAGGACGGGCCTTCCTTCGTAGGATAATTGACCTGACAGTAAAGGCAAGCAAACCTCATCACAAAATAAGGCTCAATTCCCAGTCAAGAGCAGACATGCAAGCATGGTTAGATTTCCTTTCTGTTTATAATGGGATCTCCTTGTTCCTTGAAGAATCCTGGACTCGTTCAGAGGACCTCAAACTCTTCTCTGATGCATCTGGTTCGCTGGGTTTTGCCGCAGTATGCGGAACACATTGGTTTGCTGGAAAATGGCCAACCTCCTGGGACAAATATCACATAACTCTTAAGGAACTGTTCCCAATAGTAGTCAGTATTGAAATTTGGGGAGATTGTCTCTCACGTAAAAAGATTCTTTTTAAAACCGACAATACTGCGGTCGTTGCTATAATAAAAAAAACAAACTTCCAAAGACCCATTCATAATGATTTTGGTGCGTCGTCTGGTGGTTGTTGCCCTCAAATTCAACATAATGTTCAAAGCTCAGCATGTTCCTGGTTTTCAAAACGTTGTGCCTGACAAATTGTCCCGTTTCAATTTCCAGGAAGCCAAAAGAATTGCTCCTTGGCTGGATCCACATCCCACTCTAATTCCCAGGCACCTGGTCTCCCTTCACTGAGGCAACAAGCCGCTAAGCTCCTTTCGGAATCCTTGGCTCCTTCCTCAAGGCTAGTTTACCGCCGTGCAGTAGTTAAATATGCTAGTTTCGTAGATTCAGTCCACTCATCTCGCTCTTTCTTTCCAGTGTCAATTGATTTTCTGATCACTTTTATCACTTACTTACATTCTCAAGGATTTGCTTCCTCTTCCATACTTACGTATTCTACTGCTGTTTGCTTCTTCAACAAGATGCTGGGGTTCAAAGATCATTCATCTTCATTCATTGTCAAAAAATTATTGAGCGGTGTACAACGGGCAGGTATTGCAAAACCACAACGTAGCCCTATACACCTATCTCTCCTTCATACCCTAGTAGACTCCATAGCAAAGTCTGGCCTTTCCAACTTTAATATCTTGCTATTCCAAAGTATGTTCCTTCTGGCTTTTCATGCTTTTCTCAGAATTGGGGAAATCACCATTCGAAATCAGCACATCACTTCGCAATGCGTGCAACTTCATGACTGCAGTTTTACTTTCTCCTCTGTTCCGCCAGGCAATACACCTACAGGTGTAGAAATAACACTGCGCTATTTTAAAGGAAATACCTCACGACAGCCCTTTGTTATTCGCATCAACTCCTCAACAGTGTCTCGTTATTGTGTGGTGTCAAAACTACAGCAATATACATCCCTTCGCGGAACAACTCCGGGACCGCTTTTTTGCTACCCTTGTGGCATTCCAGTTTCACGTAGTGCGTTTAGCAATCAGCTTAAAGCTACTCTTCGTCAGGCAAACATCAGGGACATGCATATTAAACCACATTCCTTCCGCTTGGGAGCCGCTACCTCAGCTTGTGCACAAGGCGTCTCTGACCAGGACATTCAAAAACTAGGTCGGTGGAAGTCCGATGCATACAAGCGATACATCCGCATTCCACATTTTCAGGCGGTCACTAGCGATCCCCCATCCTCAATCTAAATCACTTTTAAGTAGTATGTTCATTTCATCTTAATAGAGGTTTTTCTTTGTAATCATTAGTATTATTAGCAACACGGTCCAGGCATCAGTTGTAGCCTGGTGGCTAGCTGACCGCTGGATTGTAGAGCTATAAAGTTTGCCAATACAACACCATAAAATAGCCACAGTTGTAGCCTGATGGCTAGCTGGGGCTTATTTCTCTTACATTTGTTTTAAGGGCCTATCAAACCAATTCAATATTAGCAATATAGTCCGGGATTCAGTTGTAGCCTGGTGGCTAGCTGACTACTGGATTGTAGAGCTATCATGTTTGCCAATCAAACACCATAACATAGCCACAGTTGTAGCCTGGTGGCTAGCTGGGGCTTAATACTCTTACATTTGTTTTTAATGGCCTATCAAACCAATTCAATATTAGCAATATAGTCCGGGGATCAGTTGTAGCCTGGTGGCTAGCTGACCACTGGATTGTAGAGCTATCAAGTTTGCCAATAAAACACCATAAAATAGCCACAGTTGTAGCCTGGTGGCTAGCTGGGGCTTAATACTCTAACATTTTGTAACTGCCATAACAGAATTCAGTAATAAAGGCATGATCCACGTCTCGGTTGTAGCCTGGTGGCTAGCTGAGGAATCATTTCCTTAACATAGTGTTTTAGATGGTCTGTTTCGGCAGTTGTAGCCTGGTGGCTAACTGTTGACTGACTAAAGAGGCTCAGTGATATATTCCTCCTGCAACTCCACACTACTACCTAAGTTAGCTTCAGTTTTTGTAATCAGTTCACCATTCACATCTGTAGGTCATGCTCTCTGATATTGTCTTGTAAAATCCAGATATGGATTGTTACATTATCGTCATTGCTATTAGTCTATTGTACATTGGATACTTTGGGTGAGGGAAGGCGAGCCTGGCTTGCCTTGTGGAAGGCGAGCCTGGCTTGCCTTGTGGCCGTATTCTGGCCCCCACCTTGCTGCCAACTCTTGTATTATATTGTATGAATTGTATAATTTACCATGATATGCTAAATATATATGTATAATGTTAGCACATGCTATTGTATATAATTTTAGTCTGTATTTTTGATTTAAATCTGTAATAAAACGTCACTCAATTCATGAGTGACAATATACAACAACATGATTTCTGTTTGATACAATAACATTGTCAGCAACAGAGCAGCAGTATCCAACGTAGCTAGCATTATTTACTCGGTATTCTTAACAGCATATACCAATTATTGTTATCCTGGCAGCAAGCCATGAGCATAATGATTAATTATGGCATGTCATAATGTATTTTATGTGAAGGCTTGCGCCTTATCGTGGTTGTTCTTAGCGGTTTTCCATATCTCGCGCGCCAAGTTGGTAAGTCGCTTCACTCCCGCTAGGGGCGTTAGCGACCATCCAATCACAGGCGTTGCACCAGGCACGCGGCCTGTTCTCTTCGCGCATCGCCATTGGAAAACTTTGCAGCAAAAAGTTCTCATCCCACCACCTCCCCTGTCTCCTCCATTTGGTTTATTTGTATTATTTGGGTTGGGCCGTATTCTGGCCCCCACCTTGCTGCCAACTCTTGTATTATATTGTATGAATTGTATAATTTACCATGATATGCTAAATATATATGTATAATGTTAGCACATGCTATTGTATATAATTTTAGTCTGTATTTTGATTTTAAATCTGTAATAAAACGTCACTCAATTCATGAGTGACAATATACAACAACATGATTTCTGTTTGATACAATAACATTGTCAGCAACAGAGCAGCAGTATCCAACGTAGCTAGCATTATTTACTCGGTATTCTTAACAGCATATACCAATTATTGTTATCCTGGCAGCAAGCCATGAGCATAAATATATATATATTTATATATATATATATATGTATGCACATGTATGTATGTATATATATATATAGATATACATATACATATATATATATATATATATATATTCATATATATATATACATATATATATATATATAAATTTATATATATATATATATAAATACATATATATATACATATATTTAAGTGTATATAAATACATATATTTTTATGTACATATATATGTATATTTATTTATATCTATATGTAAATACTCTTCATAGCAACCCATACACACAATGCTGATATCAGCCTCGAACATCTGCAATTAGCAAATGTGCTAGAGGCAGATGTCTGAAATGATTATTGAGGTGTCTTGGATGTTGTTAATGCAATGGATTAATTAAACGCATCGCCAGTTTTCCCCCGACGGCTTTGTATGCATGCAAATTGCCTTGAAATTGAAGTTCGATGGCGACTTACGATTCACTGCATAGACTGGCCAATGCTCTGTCCGCCGACGAAGCATGATGGACGAATACAATTAACCTATTATTTAGTCGGTGTAGTTATCCCATGGACAACGAAGATATATGATGATAAGGCGCTGATAGGTTGTTATTATAGTGAAAGCTTACGAACTAGCATTTATGGTGGTGTTACTTCATAAATTACATCTCCTCAATAAATAATGGCGTATACATAAATAAACGACAAATGCCCTGTGGGCTTTAAGTAAAGTATCCATGTTGTGGTCGGTATTTTTCTGAATTTATTCTTCGGCGTTCATGGATTCCTAATTTTCGCAGTTAGTCACTTTTAACTTATTCCAAACGCACAGTTTGTATCCCGCAAATTGTCTATCTGCTTGCTACAAGTCGTCACTTGATGACATATATGGAGCTTCTTTACATTCAAGACGGCCAATGAATAACTATACGTTCATAAGTGCATAAAACATCACCATTGTGTGACCTGATTTAAGTCCATATGTCTGTTTAGATGGAGACAATAGACTTGTCGTTCAATAGGAATACGCTTGTCACATGTATCTCAATTTATTTGCTTAGCTTTCAAACTGACTAAACAACATCGCACTGCCAATTCTAAGTAAGTCTACAAACCGGAGCTACCTGATTAATATTATTTGTTGTGATGTCATGTCCAATCTCATCTTTCTTCATCAGCTTCTTGTCCCACATCTTGTCTCGTACGAAATAAACATGATCGTCGTGATGTCCCTTCAAGTCATTTACCTTTATCAGTGTTGACAAGTCGTTAAAAAATGAGACTTCCCAGCACGTATTAGGACCGGTAAGGGATCAATGGACACTGCCAGCTATATCCTAATTTCTCTATTATTGTCATTGTGAAGTTATAATATTTGTTGAAGCCGTCTCTTTCGAAGGCACCTAGACCGTTTTGCTGACTCCGGGGTAATTGGAGGCCTGCTCAATAGTCGTCCATATAAAAATGTTCCGATCATCGTACAGCGGTCTTAGTTAGTTTCTAGCCTTTCGTACTGTAAGCTTATTTAAAATCTTCAATGGCTCTCCCGGAATCATAAACATGGTCTACAAGCGAATTACATGTGACCTCCAGGCTCTTTGAGTCTTTGTTGGCATAGGAATACAAAGCGCCATCTGCTGCTGATGCGGCTATTCACCACCCCTAATTAATAAAGGGGAAGGCTTATGTGGCCCCATGGCGCGTGTCAATGTTTAGCCCACCATCAAATACAGTAGATTGTAGTCTACAAATAACAGATAGCACCGAGCTGCGTGCCAAATTAACTTTGTGGTGACACTACAACCCATCACCATAGCGTGGTCCTCTCAATCGTCACATTTATAGAGAAACCCCCCACAGCTCATCTAATTTATACATCAAAGCTTCCCAGACCAACTAGTGACCCACAGCCCCTTCACTCATGAATACCTCACACACAATCGTCACACATCCTGACCTGCGTACGCACCAATCCCGCCCAAGCTGACCAAGCTCCTGTGTGTCCCTTTTTTATTGCAATAGTCGTTGAGGGAATGATTCATTCGCTTGAAATCAGTTCTATTCTGACCCCCGAGCTCAACATAATGTTCTTTTACCTGTAGGTAAAGCTATATTATGATTATAAAGCCATTTAATTCGTAATCACAATCATAGGCGATGCTTGCTCTCAATTGCCTGATTAAACTCAGACTTAGGGAAACATATGAGTCATCTTATAACATATATTTAGGGATGAATCTCATTTTTGAGTGAGCAATTCACGCACGATTGCTTACATTTGTATCAAAACTTATACACTATCAATCACTGAACATTAATATTGACTCCTTCTAGCAATCAAACAGTGTCATGTTTACAAAATTCAATAACGCCTGCCATGAATTTACTGTGCAACCATGATGTACTTATCGTATTCGTTCGAGTGGCTTTGCGTATTGGCAATGAAAAATGAGTAATCTGTCATCTATGAAAGCATTCGCGTCTGAATATGATAGCATTCAGAAGCTGATTGTCATTCAGGCCTTGGTAACGTTATTGTCACCATCGTTGGCATTCATCTTACTAGTGAAACATTTTGTGACGCATTATCTATCAAAGAGAGATTGGATTTTCGAGTATTGACGGCGACAAGGTATCAACATCGGTTATGTAAGGAGGGAAGATACAATTATAGAAGAGATGGTAGTTCCTCCAAACCTGTCAGCTTACACAAAAACAAAAGTTATTTTCATTTACTAAATTATCCACTCGGTATAGGTCGATTCTAATTCATAAGATTTTTCTAATGATAAACTTATCTTGGAGCGATAGCATTTGAATGTGCAGGTTACCAGCTGCATAGATACCAACAGTTGTATCTAGCATTATCAGGTCTAATATTTTCTATCGCCGGAATTGTGCTCATGTATGATTATTTGACTGAACTTGTAGCTTTAACGAACAACATAAGTTGTCTGAATTCATATGAATAATCGATGAGATTGAAGAATAACAATCAATTGATATTCAGTCTTCATTTTAAGCGAGTAAATTGGGTCGCACCATTTATGCAAACGTTGCTTGATCAAAAGACGCTTATAAGGCTCCAGAATGTCGATGTTGTTGCGGCATAGCCGAAAAACACGGAGTGCATGATACAAGATATGACTGTTACAACTCTGATATCAGCTCACGCTAGCCCGCTGCGAGTCTCATGAGCAACATAGGACATCAGCGCTCGGTGGAAAGTAATGTGTGTCGCTACAGTTAAACCAACATTGCAATATATAGCTGCATACAAGGACGAGAAAATACAGAAGACGGGTGAGTAATTGCTCTCTCACTTCGAACTGTAGAATGAATTCTGCCCCCTCTGTTCTTGCTGGTTCTTGCTACGTGCACAGTCGTGCAAAATGTGCCTTAACTGGCAGCTGACCAAAACAGGCTTCTTAACAAAATATCGGGGACTCGCATTTAACATCGCACTCGTTGAATGGCTTATTCTCTCTAGTGTTCACATTTCATCCAGATCCTCAAAGCACATTTCCATGAAAAAATTAGTGTAGTCTCAGCACATATGTTCGATGAAGGAGAACTTTGCAGAGCTTGCAGCTGTAAATGGTTATTGTGATACTAAATGGATGGTTTTTGTTAATCACAATGTATTCTAATCGTATTTGCGGTTCAAGTATTTTATTCCTTAACTTCTATAATTTTCAATGGGGACAAAACATCCACAGCATTTGCATTAATTCATATTGAATATTAATTAGATTTAAGCTACAAACACACATATAAGCATATATCACTAGTTGTTGCTACAATGAAAACATTTATCAGCCCCAAGATTTTTACCGACACTATAGTTTTTGGCGTTGGAAGATGACATATTTTTAAAAGGCACTTGCAGTTGCAATTACAGTTTCTCTACTTATTACCTGTCAAATGTGTGTTAAGAATAGCTCCATCCTGGTTATTATATGTAATTAACCGTTTGAAATCTTCCTCGGGCATATCGTGTTCATACATTTACATACATCAACCTGCATCGTGATTTACTGTACTAAATGTAGTTTGCTATCTTATGACAACAATAGTAACAAAATGCCGTTATATTTAGCAGAAAAGCAATTGATTGAAGAATGAGTTAAATGATAAATAACAGATAATAGCGAATTTATTCTACCGCCATAAAATGTTATCGTTCTTCTAACGGCCATCAATACCATTTTTCATAGATTTTAATAACATTATAGACATCGTTTCAGAAAGCAATAATATGGACAAAAGCAAGATGTAGTATTATATATTACCAGGGTTTTTACGGATATTCAACAGAGAGGTGACAACGACACAATTAATATTATAATGCTTGAAATGCCCCGCTTAACTGCTTGACCAATGTCAAGTACCCTGCCACAACTACCGCACCTAGGTATTAGCGAGACAGGTCTTGTTTCGTGATCGTATATCTGAGGCTGTCACTTATTGGTATCGAACCAACACCCTCTTGAATATCCTGCTGGGTATATGCAGATAAAAACAAACAATGACTTGCTCGATGAGCAGGGTTTAATTTTCTGATTTGCTGGAGGGTGTCTAATGAACTGCAACCACGCATTTAGTTTGGCATCACAGTTTAAGACGATACTTGGTCTCGATTGTCAAATTATAATGAGGCGTATTAAGACCAATGCGTCAGCTCCTGGCAGAAATATTGGTATGAATCTCGTGCACTGATATTATTATTATGCAAAAGCCTAATGTAACACTGTAAATAATGCGTGCGCTTGAAGATGGTCATGCATGCAAAAAAACAGCTATAAATAAGCTGATCAAAAGCAATATTGTAGTTGCATTCATTTGAAAAATCAAGAATATCTGCAGTGAAAATATGTATTTTAATACGCGTCCTGCTGCCCTATTCCAATCAAATGGAAACCTGCTAGTATATTATCTAAACCCCTCACAGTAACTAAAAATATTATAACCTTGGAACTTATATGGTCCGTATATTGCATAAGTTAAACACCATGCGGAATCATACAGAGCAATTGAGACAAAAGCCCACCTTATTGCATCATATGTTAACTTGAAACAAAGCTAACCTTGAGCTACTTACTGGACAATGAATTTCCGTTAAAATCAAATGGAAGCTACGAAAGGGAAGTACAGAAGAATATGACGAAGCTCCGAAATTCGAAAAGTCAATTATTTGAAAGGCATAAACCTGATGAATATAACTGTTAAAGGTAAGGCTTCTGATATATAATATTATAATCCTAGTAAATTCTGCTTTTGGGTTTGCAATGGAACTGAGCTTATCCTGGGCTTTTGCTCCGGCGTCCGTCTGCCTTTCTACCTGTTCGTTCATAACCTGGTACGTTTTCTTAATATGCAAGCAAATTTGCCAAATTACACAATTACCCCTCAAATATAAAAGGCTCCTTGTCGTCAGCAAATATGTCCCTCGTGCCTTTTGACCGCTGATTTGTTGGAGAAATATTTGTTAAGTACTATGTTAATCAAGCGGAAAATAATGTTTAATTACTTGTCTTCTTTTCCATTAAGCTAGCAACCCTTAATCTCATAGAGTAATCTATGATGTTGAAGGGTCCTTCAATCGTGACTTTTAATCCATTAGTTATTCTCTAAATACTCATATAGGATCCCATGTGTTAACTCGATGGAGAATGACTGTTAAACATGGCGCTATACAGCTATCTAGCAGTATGGGAATGCACAAGGATCCCTGATCAGTTTAGGACAGAAATAAATATCAGCCCTGCATGACTTTTGACCTCTAGCTTTTGTTGGCAAACTGTAACACATATCTTGTTGGGCCAGTGGGAAATAATATTTGATGGCACGTTTTATGCCGCGCCCTTCAGCAGAATGTATTATTACGACGTTAGTCTGTATGTTCGTTTCGCCATACAGTCGGTCGGTTCGAAAACTGCATTTGCATATACAGCTATGAAGTTTCCTCAAATAAGACATCGGATAACAATGGCCATTTTAGTACCACGAGACCGGGGCTGATTCGCCAACGACATTTAAATAAGATGGGTTGGTGTCCACAGAGCCTGCTTAATAAGAGCTAAACAAACGCTGAAAGCATGAAGCCTCACATGGATGCGACTTACCAATTAAAACAACAACAAAACGGTGCGTTGGTCAATCCTAGTAGATCGTAATTTAGTGAATTTATTACGTCCGACTCAACTGCGTCACATTTAACATCATATTTTAATGTTTTTGTTCATTCTGAACTGGCCCAAATATTTGGGTTACTGACCTGCGCTTATAAGTTGCTTTCGGTTGGGTGCCATACAATAGCCATGTACAGTTCATAAGGTATATACACTTTATGTCGAACCTTTTGAGATTTCACGCTATAATAGAAAGCCAAATTGTACAGGCTAAGGTAATGGTCAATCGTATAATCAGTATGAGCGCTCGTTGATAGCTGGTCAAATTCACATACGCGCGTAATGGATCAAGCTTGAAGGAAACTATCGATATTGTGCAAAGTCATACCATTACAGACTCACTGTGGAATTTGTTTTGGCTACTCCATGCCTCAGGAATATATTGTAACAGACCTATTTGAGTTGCATGTATTTAGTGGGGTTGGTTATGATTTTGGTGCTACGTAACCGGGTTTGTAAAGCGTTGCTATGGTATGAAAACGATGGGGGGATCCGAGATTTGTTAAGGCGGGAAACTTGAAGACGGAAATTATGGGATATGTTTGCAGAAGTGTATATAAGGGCAGGGTTCTCCACAGTTAGGGAGGAGCCGGTCTCAGTGGCGTAGTAGTTTACTGCCTCGCCTTTCGACCCACAGACTGTGGGTTCGACTCCAAGGTGAGCCAACCTGACTCGTTACTCGCGACTCGGACGATCACGTACAATTGGCGGTTCCATCTCTGAAAGGGGATGTAAAAGATTCTCTGAAGACGACGTGCTCCCTGGCAGTGACCACCCTCAGAGATACACTCACTGCTAGTTGTACATAGCCTACGTTGCTAAAATCGACTTTAATTCGAACTAACGAACGAACGTAACCAGGGTAAGGGACATTTATATTCTTAGTGTTGCACTCAGTAATTTCTATAATTCCTGTTGAAACTATTTATCAAATATACGTAAAAAATATAGTGACTCTTACAATATTAATGTTATATTGCGTGTTTACGGCGATTGGTGTAAAGAACGACTATAAAAAATTTATGTAAGAGCTTTGTGCAAGCAATATACGTTTTCCAATGTTGGCTCACATGTTCATCACTCGCGATTACAAAAATGAGTGTGTACAGAAATAAATTCGTATAGATATTCAGATGATGGGGGTATCCGATATCTACTTGATATGGATCGGGCTGCCTCAGTTGGACTATTCAATAACCAGCAAAAGACAACTTGACGTATGCGTTGCGTCATGCAAATAACGACAACGCCATGTTAGGTGAGCTGATTTCTGTGTGCATGCTTGCCGAATCAATTATCTTCTTCGGGACGCTAGAGCTAGTGTTCAGTGCTAGTGGGATAGTCGCATGTGTGTCCCGTGTATGTGACATTTTGACTGAGTTTTATGTCAATCAGCAATACCATGCTCCACTATCATGTCAAACCTGTGAAATCGATATTTAGCATGTGTGCTTTGATTAAGTACAGTCTTTGGTGAAAATATCTTTAAGGCAGATATGCGAATGAAAGCTGCAAGAGCTGTATGCTGACGCCACTGAAAAGCGTGTGATTTGGCAGAGCTATGGTTGCCTGAAGGGCAATTTGGGTTAATCATCTGTAGGCGAGATTCAAGCGAGTACTTCGACTCCAAAATGGAGCATTTATTGGTGGTGCAGCTAACTTATTCAATGTTAAATACCCTTGGAAGAATATTCAACCATAATAAGTGTGTCACCAATATCCAATCTTCCATTTTTAATTCCATTTTACAATTATAGTATAACATATCATCATATCACTGCTCTCATAGTTGTTTTGTCACCAGTTGTTACTCGTTTGTGAGACATTGTCATGTATGGCATGCGACCCCCATCATTCTTCAGTTTGTAATGCACAACTCGCCATCTTGACACGTGCATGTGTTTTATCTTTCCAGGCTTGTTTATCTATGCAATCCGGTACCCTATAACATTTTGGTAC
This sequence comes from Urechis unicinctus, assembly GCA_034190875.2. NCBI lineage: Eukaryota > Metazoa > Annelida > Polychaeta > Xenopneusta > Urechidae > Urechis > Urechis unicinctus. The sequence continues at coordinate 18,013,164 of CM067345.1, read as the reverse complement.
AATTTCATAATACCGACAACAAAGGACCGTGTGTAAAGCGCACGAACTATTAAAGTGTTCCATAGAATTTTCCATTGTGTTGAGATATTTTTATATTTGAATTTGTATACATTTAGCAGCACATTTGACGATCCAACCCGGTTACAATTGCCGCCACACATGAGTCGTTCAGTCCAAAGGTTGTCCATTGTTTGTGCTCACAATAATCCGATATCAAGATTCATTAACTTGATAATCTGTAATGTGAGGATCAGTAGTAATCCCGACTGACATATGCAGTCGTTATGCATTATGTTTGTTTGAGACTGCAACATAACGGAAGTACAATTGACGTTGATGCAAATGTGCTACCACTAATAAAACGGGTGATATTGGCATTGGGTTGACATCATTTTAAAAGCAGTGAAAACAAGTGGAAGGATGAACAGCTAAAATAGCTATAACAGTTGACTTCAGGGATGTCCTTGCAACAATATTGTACTCACCATACCATTAACCAGAGAAGGCAGATTGTTAAAAAGAGCAAGAACCCGATTTTGAAATCAGTAATTTGATAGTGCTGATTTTAAGTTTGACTGACTGCACTTTTGATACCCGGAATATTGAAATGCCTCTGCTTTAGGTGATTTTCATAGTTTCTGTGGCTCGGCTCAGTGACTAAATTTTGACAAGTTGGCTAGTATGATTCGAAATGGCTAGATTGAATTCCCATTGCGACCTCTTCAAAACATTTTGCTATTACGCATAGACACTCGCTCTGGCGTGTTATGCCCACATATGGTGACTTCGATTCTACTTTCAAATTGACTTTAAATTATCGGAGGGGCTTGGTTGTTCCGACCAAGACTACATCGTTAGAAACGTCACAAAACAAGGGACTGATACAGCGACAATGACGCCTTAATTGCCCCTTTTGTCGGATGTGATTAAGAATAGAGAGTGGTCCACCCGGATCACATAAACAGCAGACACCATGCGCGTATACACTCAATTAATACTCCCTTGCGTTAAATTTTGGAGCTTGTACCATTCTCGGCCCTAAGCTCGTATCGTAGCTTATAATTACATGTCAAAAGCACTTTTAGATCCTGCAAACGTTATTGTGGTACTAATGATCGAACGACAAGATTTGTATTTGAACCCAAGATACTTTTCCGCAATTACCACATGCAAAGGGATGTGTAGTTGTGAGTGCCTGCTAAATTCAGCATAACGCATATTGGGGGCAAAAAATAAGGCTTCGCTTCAATTTACACAGGTTAAGGGGCAATTCGATTTCCCTGTATGGACCATTTAGATTGGCGTGCCTAAATCCCCATGCAGCATTTGTAATGTAATGCTGTCACCAAACTGCATACCTACGATCTCTCATCCAACTTTCATCAAAGATATGTATTCTTTCGACATAACGTATTCAAGAACATCTTTTAAGAAGCACTTACCTGTTCGTGCAAAGGTCGATACTTTCTCAGCTGCACTATTGTAAAGAACTTGTACTATTGTTACGGTTTTCAACAGTCAAAATGTTATTTTATTGATACTAATGTTTTGAGTGCTCATTCGCTCATTATCACGATGCATCATACATTCTTAATTAAATTTGTATGCGCTTCAGGCTAGATTTACCATTTAACACAAATTCCAGTGGTGATGTATACGTCATAGGGCTACGTTTTGAAGGAGCACACATTATCTCTCGGCCTGTATCGAATGTCCAGTGAATGTTATGCTTGTCCGTTGAGACTATCGTAACATGAATTATTATATCCTGTGATATATTCAAGCTCATGTTTCTTAACTGTCAAAGACCACGACAATGACAGACTTTTCTTGCTGGCTTCAAGATGCGCATTACTTAACACGATATTATGTTCGAAAGCATACTGTGATGATAAATGACTGATGGCTGTGGCTATTCTGAGTTATGTTTTGCTTGCGATATTAATTCATGGCCTTAATTGACGCTCAGCTAAACGACTTTATCATCTTAGGTTTACGTCCGTGATATTGGCGTTTTGTGAGGTTTCTGTACGCGCGTTTCAAGTGATTCCGTACACTAACATCGATCGCTTAGGCAAGCAAAACTAAGTGATCGCACACGGAGGTGTCAATACCTGCATGTGACGGAAAACATTGTAGCAACTCGTATGAAACCAAACAAACGAATACGATACATGTCGACAACGACAACGTCAGTAACCAACATTTAAACAATTAGATATCGGTCTAAGTATTTAAGTATATCTCAATGCAAGTTAATACAAAAACAACTATTGAACAGATGTGTGGAAGAAAAACATAATGGAGGCATTACAAGTCGCAATAAAAAAGAAGCTGTCACATAAACACTGCTGAGCACGTGACATTTGTAGATTTGCAGCTTACAGTTTGAAATTCCTCGTAGTTATGTGACGATCAGTTGAAAATGTGAAGATTCTGAAATAGACTGCATTATAAAATGTGCCATATCTCATATGTTGGCTCAAGTTGAGACAAGCTAAGACTTGACTTTCGCATCTCCCAATTAGTTGAATTCAGTAGGACATCACATGCAGAGATTAAATCTGGGTCGATCTATTCATTACCAATACTAGAAAGCGACGTTTCTAAATCAACGGAAAACGTGGATTCAGAAAACAATGGTTATTGCTCAAACACAGGATGACTACGCAGATTGCACATTAAGCGATTCAGGACGTTTAACAGGAAAATGCTTTATTAATCAATACCGGTGTGACAAGCACAATTTCGCAAAAACACAACCTCACCTAATGGGCTAGGCTTCAGGTAGATAACACGAGTGGTAAGCACAGGGTGCTCACATAGTCTGAACTGTGGAGGCTCCAATCGTCTAAAATCTATGTTATGCGCCCAACATCAATATGAATACATGTGTTACATTAATAATTGAGCTTGGTAACCCGCTAGCTTGACCTTGATCTTATTCATTTGATGACAGATCTAATAGGATTACGGACCTGACATTTGATATCTTTGTCCACAACATCAGGTCACATTCCCTATGCAACTGTTATTCCTTACTTTTTTATGTATAGCAACATACGAGTACATTCGTCTCGGATTCGATCATGAACGCAAGTATTTATGGTCGAATTGTGTATAACAACTTAACGGCATGCATCATGCATGCACT
>CM067345.1:17991027-18002621 GCA_034190875.2 Urechis unicinctus | reverse complement strand
CAGAAGTGTATATAAGGGCAGGGTTTTCCACAGTTAGGGAGTAGCCGGTCTCAGTGGCGTAGTAGTTTACTGCCTCGCCTTTCGACTCACAGACTGTGGGTTCGACTCCAAGGTGAGCCAACCTGACTCGTTACTCGCGACTCGGATGATCACGTACAATTGGCGGTTCCATCTCTTAAAGAGGATGTAAAAGATTCTCTGAAGACGACGTGCTCCCTGGCAGTGACCACTTTCAGAGATACACTGACTGCTAGTCGTACATAGCCTACGTTGCTAAAATCGACTTTAATTCGAACTAACGAACGAACGTAACCAGGGTAAGGGACATTTATATTCTTAGTGTTGCACTCAGTAATTTCTATAATTCCTGTTGAAACTATTTATCAAATATACGTAAAAAATATACATATTAATGTTATATTGCATGTTTACGGCGATTGGTGTAAAGAACGACTATACAAAATATGTAAGAGCTTTGTGCAAGCAATATACGTTTTCCAATGTTGGCTCACATGGTCATCACACGCGATTACAAAATGAGTGTGTACAGAAATAAATTCGTATAGATATTCAGATGATGGGGGTATCCGATATCTACTTGATATGGATCGGGCTGCCTCAGTTTGACTATTCAATAACCAGCAAAAGACAACTTGACGTATGCGTTGCGTCATGCAAATAACGACAACGCCATGTTAGGTGAGCTGATTTCTGTGTGCATGCTTGCCGAATCAATTATCTTGTTAGGGACGCAGGAGCTTGTGTTCAGTGCTAGTGGGATAGTCGCATGTGTCCCGTGTATGTGATATTTTGACTGAGTTTTATGTCAATCAGCAATACCATGCTCCACTATCATGTCAAACCTCTGAAATCGATATTTAGCATGTGTGCTTTGATTAAGTACGGTCTTTGGTGTAAATATCTTTAAGGCAGATATGCGAATGAAAGCTGCAAGAGCTGTATGCTGACGCCACCAAAAAGCGTGTGATTTGGCAGAGCTATGGTTGCCTGAAAGGGCAATTTGGGTTAATCATCTGTAGGCGAGATTCAAGCGAGTACTTCGACTCCAAAATGGAGCATTTACTGGTGGTGCAGCTAACTTATTCAATGTTAAATACCCTTGGAAGAATATTCAACCATAATAAGTTTGTCACCAATATCCAATCTTCCATTTTAATTCCATTTTACAATTATAGTATATCATATCACTGCTCTCATAGTTGTTTTGTCACCATTACTCGTGTGAGACATTGTCATGTATGGCACCCACCTTCATTGCTGTGGTGGTGTTACCTTATCTATCAAATAACTGATAGTTGTAGCCAACAACACGTTAGGTTGATTTGTATCATATCAGGCATACGTCCAATGAGAGTCAGAATACGGAAACATTTGATGCGACCCCAAGTTGTTATATATTCATCATTCTTGGCTAGTTTGTAATGCACAACTCGCCATCTTGACACTTATTCTGCATGTTGCGTGTCCCAAAAATAAAAACGTAAAGCTGCTTAACCGAAGCCCTTCGGTTTGCGTTGGCTATTTTGATGAGCTCATCATCAATAACATGATACACATGCGAGTCTAGCTTGGCCGTCAATCTCTGATCGAAAAGGCTATTCAATAGCCGCCTGTGAGAATGCAAATTCAATGAAATGCATTACAACATCTTTATGAAATGTAAATTGCTCTCTGCAAATATCTTTTCAGGCAAACACACAGCGGTGAAGCAAAGACTGCACATGCTAGGAATATCAACTGTAAGGAATATCTCTGACAGCGGTGCATAGATTGAAGCAAGCGCTGTCAGTTTGTCTCGAGATAGACATGACGAGATATAATGTACATTAGATCACAAATGCTTTGCTTGCCGCTGTATCTACTGCCTGGGAAGCGAAGCGTGGCTGCTAAAGCATGATGGTTGTATGAAAGGAAATATTGAGAAATGCAAGAATGCTGCCCTAAGCCGGTCCAAATAGCGTTTAACTATGGATCCTAGTTATTATGTAAGTACATTTTCAAGAAAAATTACTCACCACTTCCTTCAGCAACAATGACGTCTTGTCGTCAACATTTCGACCGAATCTCATTTGCTGAAATACGTTGGGTGATAAATGCAATACCAGCTCAGGGCAGTTATTTTGCTACTATTTTAACGGCACTGTTAACGAATGTTAATACCATCGAACAGACCGTCACACTGTACTAATAACTGACTGATTGGAACGGTGCAAAAATTAGTTAAATGTCAACAAAGCGTAACTGCGGTGACTCCAACCTAACCAGCATTCTTCTCTTGTTAAGTTTTCCCATCAAAACTGTCTCCTAGAACATGGCAAATTATGCACACCAATCATTGATTGTCTACACTTTCATTAAGAATACTGAGTAATGATCTTACAAGAACAAAATCATCAGTGTTGCAACAACAGGACAATAGTTTAATGTCGAAGAATATCACATGAGTTAAAACAATTGCATAACAATATACAAATGATGATGGTTGCGAAATGTATTGATAACATTTAAATGTCAACCATTTCGACTGCGCTTACATCTTTCCAGGCTTGTTATGCAACAAGATGCTGTGAATATTATGCATCCGGTACCCTATACATTTTGGTACAATTTCATAATACCGACAACAAAGGACCGCTGTCATTAAAGCGCACGAATCTATTACCGTCGTCCGAAAGTGTTCCATAGAATTTTCCATTGTGTTGAGATATTTTTATATTTGGAATGTTTGTTCACATTATATCCATTTAGCAGCACATTTGACGATCCAACCCGATTACAATTGCCGCCACACATGAGTCGTTCAGTCCAAAGGTTGTCCATTGTTTGTGCTCACAATAATCCGATATCAAGATTCATTAACTTGATTATCTGTAATGTGAGGATCAGTAGTAATCCCGACTGACATATGCAGTCGTTATGCATTATGTTTGTTTGAGACTACAACATAACGGAAGTACAATTGACGTTGATGCAAATGTGCTACCACTAATAAAACGGGTGATAATGGCATTGGGTTGACATCATTTTAAAAGCAGTGAAAACAAGTGGAAGGATGAACAGCATAAATAGCCATAACAGTTGACTTCAGGGATGTCCTTGCAACAATATTGTACTCACCATGCCATTAACCAGAGAAGGCAGATTGTTAAAAAGAGCAAGAACTCGATTTTGAAATCAGTAATTTGATAGTGCTGATTTTAAGTTTGACTTACTGCACTTTTGTTACCCGGAATATTGAAATGCCTCCGCTTTAGATGATTTTCATAGTTTCTGTGGCTCGGCTCAGTGACTAAATTTTGACAAGTTGGCTAGTATGATTCGAAATGGCTAGACTGAATTCGCATTGCGACCTCTTCAAAACATTTTGCTATTACGCATAGACACTCGCTCTGGCGTGTTATGCCCACATATGGTGACTTCGATTCTACTTTCAAATTGACTTTAAATTATCGGAGGGGCTTGGTTGTTCCGACCAAGACTACATCGTTAGAAACGTCACAAAACAAGGAACTGATACAGCGACAATGACGCCTTAATTGCCTCTTTTGTCGGATGTGATTAAGAATAGAGAGTGATCCACCCGGATCCCATAAACAGCAGACACCATGCGCGTATACACTCAATTAATACTCCCTTGCGTTAAATTTTGGAGCTTGTACCATTCTCGGCCCTAAGCTCGTATCGTAGCTTATAATTACATGTCAAAAGCACTTTTAGATCCTGCAAACGTTATTGTGGTACTAATGATCGAACGACAAGATTTGTATTTGAACCCAAGATACTTTTCCGCAATTACCACATGCAAAGGGATGTGTAGTTGTGAGTGCCTGTTAATTTCAGCATAACGCATATTGGGGGCAAAAATAAGGCTTCGCTTCAACTTACACAGGTTAAGGGGCAATTCGATTTCCCTGTATGGACCATTTAGATTGGCGTGCCTAAATCCCCATGCAGCTTTTGTAATTTAATGCTGTCACCAAACTGCATACCTACGATCGCTCATCCAACTTTCATCAAAGATATGTATTCTTTCAACATAACGTATTCATGAACATCTTTTAAGAAGCACTTACCTGTTCGTGCAAAGGTCGATACTTTCTCAGCTGCACTATTGTAAAGAACTTGTACTATTGTTACGGTTTTCAACAGTCAAAATGTTATTTTATTGATACTAATGTTTTGAGTGCTCATTTGCTCATTATCACGATGCATCATACATTCTTAATTAAATTTGTATGCGCTTCAGGCTAGATTTACCATTTAACACAAATTCCAGTGGTGATGTATACGCCATAGGGCTACGTTTTGAAGGAGCACACATTATCTCTCGGCCTGTATCGAATGTCCAGTGAATGTTATGCTGGTCCGTTGAGACTCTCGTAACATGAATTATTATATCCTGTGATATATTCAAGCTCATGTTTCTTAACTGTCAAAGACCACGACAATGACAGACTTTTCTTGCTGGCTTCAAGATGCGCATTACTTAACACGATATTATATTCGAAAGCATACTGTGATGATAAATGACTGATGGCTGTGGCTATTCTGAGTTATGTTTTGCTTGCGATATTAATTCATGGCCTTAATTGACGCTCAGCAAAAAGACTCTATCATCTAAGGTTTACGTCCGTGATATTGGCGTTTTGTGAGGTTTCTGTACGCGCTTTTCAAGTGATTCCGTACACTAACATCAATCGCTTAGGCAAGCAAAACTAAGTGATCGCACACGGATGTGTCAATACCTGCATGTGACGGAAAACATTGTAGCAACTCGTATGAAACCAAACAAACGAATACGATACATGTCGACAACGACAACGTCAGTAACCAACATTGTCAGAAGCATTTAAACAATTAGATATCGGTCTAAGTATCTAAGTATATCTCAATGCAAGTTAATACAAAAACAACTATTGAACAGATGTGTGGAAGAAAAACATAATGGAGGCATTACAAGTCGTAATAAAAAAGAAGCAGTCACATAAACACTGCTGAGCACGTGACATTTGTAGATTTGCAGCTTACAGTTTGAAATTCCTCGTAGTTATGTGACGATCAGTTGAAAATGTGAAGATTCTGAAATAGACTGCATTATAAAATGTGCCATATCTCATATGTTGGCTCAAGTTGAGACAAGCTAAGACTTGACTTTCGCATCTCCCAATTAATTGAATTCAGTAGGACATCACATGCAGAGATTAAATCTGGGTCGATCTATTCATTACCAATACTAGAAAGCGACGTTTCTAAATCAATGGAAAACGTGGATTCAGAAAACAATGGTTATTGCTCAAATACAGGATGACTACGCAGATTGCACATTAAGCGATTCAGGACGTTTAACAGGAAAATGCTTTATTAACAACATCAATATGAATACATGTGTTACATTAATAATTGAGCTTGGTAACCCGCTAGCTTTACCTTGATGTTATTCATTTGATGACAGATCTAATAGGATTACGGACCTGACATTTGATATCTTTGTCCACAACATCAGGTCATATTCCCTATGCAACTGTTATTCTTTACTTTTTTATGTATAGCAACATACGAGTACATTCGTCTCGGATTCGATCATGAACGCAAGTATTTATGGTCGAATTGTGTATAACAACGTAACGGCATGCATCATGCATACACTCTCATTATCATATAAAGCCAACTTGTAATGCGTATTAGGCTCTTGGAGGCCATAATGTCGTCTTAAAAATCCGGTTACGATTACATTAGGGGACTGGGAATATTAGCATTCAAGATGCCATTCGTCAAATATGGCGACTCAGGAGTGGGCTTATGGCGGAATCATGTTACGTGACTGATGAAATGGAGGTATAATATGGCTGTATGTTATCTCACACGTGGGCTCAATGCGTAAAGCAAAGGTACTCGCTCTATTGTGGTAACAAGGCATAATGCCATAGTGTGATAATGTGGGATGCGATAACCCCTTTTACGACGTTTTTTTCGGGAGAGGCAGGATTGCTTACATCGGGAGTGAATGATGATGGTCGCAACAAGCCGCGTGACATTCAGACGTTACAGATTAATGCCGCAATATACATTCACATTTACTGTCCAATAAATATGTATCAGCACACAAGCCTCTTTAAGATCAAACCTCAACATCAACCCTGATACGGAGCTATGGTGAATAAGTATGGGTTATCGCAGTCCCATTCTGAAGGTTACTAACCGTAATACGACCATCACCATTTAACTTATTTATCCAGTTTGTGCATTTATTTTTGACAGCTTAAAATATGGTCAAACTATTTCTGCGGAATTGGCGGAACTTAAAAAACATTATATATGTAAAGTTGTATCATTTCCTTATGCACTCGAGCACGTTATCTCTCCTATCAAGTTCCTCTTTTGCATATGCAATAATACATTTTGGTCATTAGTTTCCCAGTTCATCATTGGATATTTTTTCTATGACTATTAACGGGAGATAATGGCATCTGGGTAACTGAAAATAGGTAACGAACGAGAAGAACTAAGGTGTAGAATGATATGCGGAAGATGCAGTATGGAATGGTAAGTATGCAAATATAATAAATATGCAAAATGAAACGGACTAGCTGAACTTGTATGAGCTAGAAAAGCACGAGGTATGGATTCACATAATAAGATTTGATATAAACGAATGTTCTTAGGGTTTGTGGAATTAATAGTAACATGATTAAGCAGCCTATAAATCATAGCTAAGCACACCAAACCGATTGGTTCTACTTAGAAGCGAGAATTATTGCTTTTGTGTGAAGGAACATTCAATGAACGATAATAAGGCTGGTAGCAGGAATACCCGTTGATTATAAGGATGACAAATTGAGTGTGTGCGGAGGAAAACTCAATAAGCAATGATCAATCATGATAGCCGACATCAGGTTTCAAGTTTATTACTATATTACTCTGCAGCACGAGTCCCAGTCTACATGCACCTGCCACATCTATGCCGATGTTTTGGGATTACTTAGTCTCGCAGCTATAACATGGCATCATTCAATTATTTTACGGTGTGGATGTTGATAACTTAGCTGTGTCTGTTCTAAATAAGGATATTGCCCTCTGGTGACCAACAGTATAATGTTACTAATGCGTAAATGATTTTACCTCCAACTTTGTCACAATTGCTCATATGAGTTGTGATTTTATGTGTTATATATAATGCTCTCTCGCGAGCTACCAAATACGATTCCTGGAGTATGAGTACTGAATATCGCGTATGCACATCGTCCGAGCTATGGCATGAAAGTATGTGCGAGGTATTGCGCTTGATCGGCATAATCTGCCACCATTCTTCTGTTAGATTATTAACGTGTGCATCGCCAGAGTCAGTACATGGTCAAAGATATGCGTTAATATACACTGCCAAATATGTAGCATACTTGGAGTTTAATGTTTTCTAAGAGAGCCCTTCTTTCGAAATGTTTCACTGATATACATATGAACAACTTAAATGTAAACCCTACAGTCGAAGGTATTCTTCAGTAGAAATATAAAGGACTAAAAGTCAGCTAAACAATTGCCAAGCACGGGAATGGGCAGTTGATGTTGGGCTGATTGATGTACCAAGTGTGTTTACCACAGGGCATGAGTAAAGGGACACTTTATACTATGATGAGAACGACAATATGATATCATCGCCCAGGGGAAATAAGATACCCATCGTATGCCGCCAGTAATCAAATGCATGAATGCTTTGCACACAGATGCGATGAAATAACAATCCGCTCTCAGAAGCATCGTAACTATGTTATTATTAATTTAATGATATGATGCTTTTGGCGTAGTGAGTAGACTTCATTATCCCATCGCGGTCAACACTAATCAGGGTCAAGGAAAGTCATAGTTCAGTTTATATTCAATTCAGGTATACGCTTGTCAAAATTACCGCTGTAAATACACGTCATACACAAAGTTAGTCAGCGGCCCAGACATGATTTATTTTCTGCTCATTACCACCACTAGGCCGTTTACACAGTTGACGGGTTGGCAAAGAGGACATCTAGCAAATGATACAATAAGAATGGCAATCTTTTTGGAAGCTCAATTTTTCGTTGACACATGCTAGGCAGTTATTTTTCCTAAAAACTCTATTTCGTTTACATTAAACATTACGTAACGCCGTTTAAAGAACCAAACAGTTACTTGTTATGTGAAACGTCTGGCGAACGTACCGAACGTCACATAAAGCCATCCCTATGCTACCCTTTCTGGGGTCAACAATCCAAGTTCTGTACCTTCAACTCGGTCACTAGCCATATTAATGCAAGTCTCAGCTTCCAGTATGACTGTTTCAGTGACGTTCTCTCTCATATACGCCATATAGTTTGGAAGAATAAGGAACGCTAAAAACGTCAAAATGTTCCACACACCAACTTCAACATAGTAAGTGCCATTAAATTAATTGGCTAAATACCATTTGGATAAGATTATTGTGTCAAAGCAGATGCTGATGCGTTGCCGGGCGGACCTTTAACACATCTATTTGCGTGCCTTAGCAAACGGGATTCCCGGGCGGATCCCTTTAACTACATCTATTTGCGTGCCTTAGCAAACGGGATCAAATCCCGCTTATAGAGATCATAATCCTCTATAGGGCACTATAGTATATATATTACTAGCAGTGTCAGAATTATAGCTGTACATATATAGATATATATATATATATATATATATATATATATATATATCTATATCTATATATATCTCTATATAAGTGGATTTGTGTATATTTTTGTATACATATATAGATAAATATATACATGGATATATATATATATATTATTTATATAAATGTATATATGTATAAACATATATATATATGTATAATTATGCAAATATATTATGTGATATAGATATAGATATAGATATAAAGATCTCTCTATATATGTATATATAGATATACGAATATGCGAACTATATATATATATATTTATCTATATAAATAATATATATATGTATATATGTATATATATGTATGTATATGTAAAGCGATATATATCTATATGTATATATGTATATCTATATATATATATTGAGAATATATCTATATAAATAAGTGGAGTTTTGTGTACAACAAGCAATATATGAAATATATATATATATATATTTATATAAATGTATAATGTTTTATATATATATATGGTCAGTATATATCCATATATATATATACTATACAGATATATATATAATACCCCTTATATATATATATATATATATATGCAACGTTCATCACCAATATGCGCACAAAAAAGAAGGGTATGTCATGACCGCTGTAAAGCGTACCGGATCGGTTTGAGAACGGAAATTAGTGCTGTAACAAGCAATGAAACGAATTGGTCAGTGTCCAATGGATACCCCTTTGAGGGTCAGGCCAATATTATGCTGACAGGCGTGAAAGGTCATACATCTCTAACGGTAGTTAAATTACTCTACTTCGAGATGTAAGTGCAGTTTTAACGTGAGCGTAGACATTGCTTTATATGAGAACAATTTAGTTTATAAAGACAAATAGGATAAACCGCTAGCAGAAGCGTAGTGTCATTGCTCTTCGGATATATAAGGATGACAGTTGGTGAAAATCTGGCCCGCTTGTGCAATCGCGCTGTAATGAGCATTGACAAACTCCCTGCGTATACGCATCCTACGGAATATCAATATATCACAACAACGTTTGCTATTTGCCCGTGGCATATTGACTGAATACGATACTTAAGCCGAATCATGAATAAGAAATAGCATATCTGGCTGAAGTGCACCTGGTCACAGTGTAAATAATTAGAAAGATGTCTACATGAATTGTGTGGGTTCCTTACTCTTGATTTTCATGGTGATTGGTGGTAGGGGGTGTTATCTCGAAAAAGTAGTCAGGCTACCAAGCACAACGTAATAGAGTAACAAAATCCGTAGCGCTAGTTACAATAGCGAGAAGTTAATCTGTGATGTTTGTACGGTGTTAATGCAATGAAGAACAACAAATATTGCTGCTGATTACCAGTTTGTAATATGAGGTTTTCCAACAAATTATCCATATTTGGTTAAACACATTTAATCTTCTCAGTGCTGGAATAAATACGCCGGGTGATTTCAACCACTGAAAGGTGTATTTACAGTGTAAGACAGTCATGTTGATGTTTGTGGGGGATATTTTAGCTAATATTTTCACTGTGTTCTTTGCGGAAGGTGAAGAAGAATTGCATTGCATTATGGATTTCTACCATTAACGTAAAGTTAATCATATACCATATTACAAAAGATGAACCTGAGATGTTGATGTTTGTTGTGGGGTTTTGCGCAAATATTTTCACTGTGGCCTAATCAATTATTGTCATTCATATCAAAGCAACTGTAAATTCAGGAAATACAACGCGCTAGCAGGCAGATAGTGTTATCAACTGCTGACATAATTTTATACCAAAGAGATATCAGTTCATGCATGAACTCAAATAGTATTGTACACATTCGGGTTCAGTACCTTAACTTAAACATCCCCAACATATCGGGCAGTTACGGTGTAGAAAGGCTGAACAAAATTATTTTAAATCGCATAGACATTTATCTAGATGTGGTCATAAATCATCGAGATTAGATCGGTTGGTCAAATGTTCGATTTGTCGTCCATTGAATGCCTAATGTAATGCAAACGCATTTAATCGTTTGCTTCCATCGGCAACAGTTACAAATCGCTATTGGAATCAGCTATTTGCTCCAATATTTCGTCAGTTGCCATTGTGTAATTGTCTATACCATAGCGTAATTTGTACAAGTAAGGAGCTGGTAAGGTGACGTTTCATTAGGCCAATAGCGTATCGGCTTTGTGCTTGGTAAGGGGGAATATCTTTTAAAACTATCATTTATTGTAATGCATTTGACGGTGTCGACGGTGTGAATAGCTCATATCCGATCACATTTAGTAGATTATGTACATATAGGTATATGTATGATAAATGAGGTTATACGAAGCATTGTATATCGTTAGTATTCCCAGCCTAGATGATCAAATTGAAACAAACGTCCCTCGATGGCAAGCAATGATCCATGTATCGAACTGATGAACACGTGGAAACTGGATCCAGTACATTAAGTGGTGTTTTCGAAAGAATGACATTATTTGTACTGATTTGATATGATCTTCTTGCCTGGACATCAGCGGTTCATATCATATCCTGAATGTTTGCCTAAGGTACAATATGAGGCATAAACTGCACTCTGTCCACAATACAATATATTGCGGCAACATCGATGGGGTCATATCATTGAGCAATATGTCACGACTTTATGCAGCAATAACGGCCCGATAGAACATCAAACTGTTATATTATATGAGAGCGGGTTCCACAGATTAATGCACCTTGAAAACCTTTTTCGACTCACAATTGGTTTGATATGTACCTCTGAATCCACCTTAATGTTACCTTTTTTACGCGGAACCCATACAACATACCACACAAGATACGCACTTGATGACAGCAGTATAAGACGAACGTAAATATATGCCCTGCGGTACAAATGATCCAGCCCCATGCAATCTGGAGTAATTCTGAGCACTAGGATGCATTACG
>CM067345.1:17903527-17986027 GCA_034190875.2 Urechis unicinctus | reverse complement strand
AAAGTTATATAATTTACTGACAAATATTGACCGTGTTGGGGGTTGTTTCCACCTTTCTAGCGACGAAACAATCAGTCAAAGTTTCACGACCAATTCAGTCGTCGCGTCTTCTACGGCCTGAGACTAAAATGAAACTGCCGCAAAAACTCTAAAAGGACGCTATCCGCACTATTTTTTACAATGTCAACATTCATTACAAACCTAAAGCTATCAGACAAACATATATACAAACCTAAAGTTACAGAGCTTATGGCTAAATACATAGTCATATAAAAACAGACCGTCTAACATGCAATTACAATTTAAAATGAAGACACAGGCAAAACAGGCTGCAATATTTGATAATCTGTGAAAGGGGAAAGCAAACCGGTGTGCAGCCAACATAACAGGATATTTACATTCATGAATATAGAAAACGAAACTATATTCACTGATCAACATCTACTTTATGACGGGTAGGCTAGGAGTACCAACGAGACCCCTTCTCGTCACACAAGCATCACAGTCATCCTCATCCATTAACATTACCTATACAGTTACCGTTATCGTGTCCGTCGGATAATGTTAAAATAATGACCATAAACTTAAGTTTCTCAACGAATTCCTTTACGTTCTATTCCTATAACTTTCAATGTGACTATAAAGATGCTTACGTATGCATGTCTACCGTAATGTTACTCTCAGAGTTGCCCCGAAATGTTGTTGCCAGGAAACTGATTGCCTTTTCCACTTTGCGTATGATGTGCTTCTCGCCAGGCGTGCTTGCTGCGTTGAATGTCAATTTATATATGCTATTGTTAATATATCCAGCTTAAGGCACACAAACATAATCTAAACTCTGAGATATCATGTTGCTTGTACAGGCGATCGAAATAACAAGGGTGATTTCATTTACTCTTTAATGGAATATGTGAGCAATTTTTGATGCGAGAAACTTGATTTGTTGTGTTACTGATTGTAGCTAAATTGTTAGAATGCAACCAGGATCTTCATGCAGACGTATTTTATGCAAATCGGCGTATTCTCACTGCGATGTTGGATGTATTAAATGCTTTTTACATATCATGTACATTCAATGCAGCTTATTTTGGGACGAGATGGATAATGTCAAGATATAATTAGCGTAAAAGGTGCGTATATTTTATGCAACAACAATCTGTAAATTTGCAATCTGCCTCTTTGGGAGCACAAAGGTAAATGTATGTAAATTTATAAAACAGTTGTCTGATGTTTCGAAATAAATAGTTAAGATATGAAATTCATAGGAGGCCATAGCAGTCGATCACTACGAGCAAACGCCGGTACTAGGGTACAGCGAAAGTAGTCAGGGCACTCGACCCTGGTGTTTTGATAATCTAATGCCAACTTAGGGGCAAGGGGTCGTATGGCAGAATCTATAAGGCCATAAGCAAATATGCCCCCTCTCGCAATGCAGACAAGGGACAATTTTTTAAAAAAATATACATTTACATATCCATAAATGTCTTATCATCAATCAGACAATCTTGCCTAGCGTGCAAAAACAGTCATGCTGCTTATCTAACAAAATCACCGAAATCTAACACAACTTAAGAATTGTTGTCCAATATGTTTACTGTGCCACTTGACTACAAGACAGAGATCACAGCGAATGATCGTGAGGAAGCAACATTTTGGAGCGAGGGGAGGAGTCAGCAAGCAGCTCACTGTGGTCATTTGGGCTTGCGTCTATAGGTGATGTCCAAAGAAAATGTGTTTCACACTGCAGGTGTAAATATTACAATGGCCTGTATTAACTGCATGGGTCCCTTCGTCCTCATGCCCTGGACCTGTTTCAGGAAGAGATACATTCAAGAGTATAGCCTTAGATTCATGCAAAGTGTCGAATATGTAACTCCTTAGTTTGTGCAATTACCTTAGAAGTCTTCATTAAAGACAACCGTTAATAGATTTTGATGAGGCCCAAGGTAGTTTGCAGTAAGAAACATGGAGCAATTAATTATCAACAGTGTATAGAGCATAACTGGCATCAGACTTACTTGTAGGCGCACTTTTCACAACTGATTTTGACTTGTGAAAGATATCCTTTTTTCACAACTCCAACAGTTCTTATGATCTGATCAAAGCATTTTCAAACTTAACCTTACCATAATTTTGTTCGTACAAACTGGTATGGTGAGCTTCAGAAACTAAGAAATTTTGCAAGCGGCTCTTTGTCTCTACAGCGCGGATTTGACAGTTCAAAAGATGGTAAGTTTGCTGTAACTTAACATTCCAAATTATTTGTATCGAGGCCAGTTTCCAGATTATAAAAGTTGAAAACCTTTTTACACTGGTATTTATGACATATGTTACATATATAATGGCTTTTGTGGCATTCAGCTTTATCCTATTCATGCATCTATCAGTAAGAAATGTTCAACCATCCCATGTCCAAACGGCGTGGGTTACGCAGCCCGGTCTGGGCAACGGGTTTGTGCCATGTTGGCGCTGGCACTTAAGGGGAGCTGTCCAAACCTTATCCATCATCATCGTCGAAGATGAAAGTGAAGTTAAAGCCCAATTTTACCTTTTCTATCACCTGTTGGTCCCATGTAATGACTCTGAAGCTTACAGTGACTACAGTAGCAATGCATCTTCTGCTTACTGTGGACATTAAATTCCGATCCATTTGTTTCCTATTCTTAAAATATTGAAGAATCATATGTATTCAATTGTGATACTTCCAGTGATTCTGAACCATGATGAGGATGATCGTAAGCTATCGCCCTCTCAGCTAGAGACATATGCTCTTCTCTCATGTGTCACAACCTCACTGGGTGTGCTAGCTTAGTTCAATGTTATATGTGCAACCATATTGAGAATATTTATGCTGTAGCCTCATTGATGTTGGAGCCCTATATTTGATGTTTAATAAGCTGACATGTTTATTTGACAGGTCTTAAGTTGATATCACTTGTGAATGACGAAAGAACATTTTAATGAAAATAAACGTACTGTCTAAGATTCAGTTTCATGGTTATTTAAAGTATATATGACATTTCATACTGAGCCCATTTCGGGTTTTTTATGACATTAGCTATAATTTGCCTCCCTAAAAGGTTCCTTTACAAAAGTTCATGCAACTTAAAAAACGGCGAAAACGTCTTGCAAGCATCTGGGTGGGAGCTTACGGTTTTCTTTGTGATGATTGTCAGCTGAAGAATTACACCCTGAACTGCAAGATTCATGGTCCTAACTTCTACAAGCATCTGAGAGTTTATGGACTTCATTGCATTGATTATGTCAGCTGAAAAATTACCATCACCCAAACATATTTGCTCATGAAAGTTCAAACAACTTGAAAAACTAGAAAACTAACCTCTCTCAAGCACTTGAGAGTTCATGGTTCTTCGTATCAATTGTGTCAGATAAAGATTTTCCAAAACCCGCAAACGTAAGATTCGTCGTTCTTCATGAAACTTCATACAACGCAAAAATAGAGAAACTAAACTTCTCACAAGCACCTGAGGGTTCATGGTTATTCAAAATCTGATGTGAGCCGGACAATATTCAACAAACACTTGTGATGAACTATTCTGATTTTCCATGTGTATTCCAGCAGTTATTAACTGAAGAAACGACATGAGTTGTCATGAAATTCAATGTATATTTCATCAATAATGAACAATAAGAAAGCTGGGATATTCGATTGTGCGTGGGGAAGTTACTAAACCTGATGCTTTTGTAGTATACATCGTCTGAACGATCCCTAGCGTCTTCACGTCAGCACCACTATCAAAATGGCACGCACACAATGCATGAGATGCGCACGATGACGCTCTCATACTTCACGAAGTTCTGCATCAATTACCCTCAACATATGCTGAAGTATGCATCCAAAACCATGCGATTTGTCATAACATCTATGCAGAGGTCGCTATAACATCGTGATCGATTTACCAGGTTGTTATCAGGTTTTGTCCTGCAAATCGTTGCGAACAATATAACGCTTTGAAAGTAAATTCGATCGAACCAAAGGGTCATATTTAAGATAGACAGAACACCATGTGCTGCAGAATTAGAAAACATATTCTAGAAAAGCCTGGCAGGGTTATATACGACAGACCTTACAAGCAAAAACACTGACGAGAGAGTGGTCGGGGGAAATAAGAGAAGCGTTCATTATCAGAGCTAGGGAAGCAACCTATTAATACAACTGAGCAAACAATAGAAGCTAATGATATTGGGTGAGTTAGCACTTTGATAGTATAGCGATGTTGCGACGCGCAGCTCTTATATGCGTCGTCTGAGTAGTCAACAAAGCCCATAATTGTTTGCTGCGTGACTCAAACCAATTTGCAAACACAACCGTTTTTGTTAACATCAGCGCAGGGAGAGAAACGTGTTTTAATTCTGAGTAGATTCCAATCGCCACTGATGTTTTTCATTACAGTAATCATTTCGTGACCAAACGGTCGACCTCTTTCGCAGTGAAGTCGTGCCGTATAATATGTCGTTTACTTCCCACACCCGACGCATGACATTCATATTATAATTGTATGCAAAAGATTTGAAATGACGCTTGGAATGAGAAAACATTGGCAGGATTGAGGTTATAAAAAACGCTGCTGGAGGTAAAACAGATAATAATTACTAATACTTTTCACTATATCTCTGGGTTTATTAGATTGAACCTTGATGAAATACATATTTGATACACTAAAACTTGGTAACATTAATTGTTAGGATTTATGGGGGCAGTTGGATACCTATCTTCAAGCAGCACTCATGACGTATGTAGGTTACATGTTTCCATTGAAAGCCACTGTCATGTATAATCTGATAATAGCTATTAGTTGCGACCTTATGTCATGTAGTGCTTTTCGAGGTTGGCAGATTTCCGTCCACAGTATCTTTAGAAAACACTAGCTTAAAATGTAGGACATAGTTTGTGTAATTAGTTTCTATACGGTTCCTGACGTTACATTACACGCTATTGCTCTAGGTGGAATATTAACCGTAGATTGTACATCCATCTGATCGGCGTCAGGCCACTATGCTATTAAGGATAGGAAGTAATGTTTCTGTCTACAAACAACCAGTTTTGTGTTAAGCTCAGATAACATTACCGATGACGTAAAGTCATAGCAGGGCTAAAATGTAACCGATTCACAAAGGAAGTATCTAAAGTATATCGCCTGACGCCATTACGTCTTGCGAGATTCACCATTATATGCTGTCATGTTTGTTTTTGTTGTTGTCGTTTTTGGCACGAAGATAGTAACCCGCATACATAAATCACACCTCGAAGTCAAACTTTCGGAATATATAGGCAATCAATAGAAAGCAAATCATACTAAATTTTAGGTACTTTGTCGCCAAAGAATAAGCGAATCGACAAAAGTATTAGTATATAGTCAAGGCCACATTGACCCGCACTTAAATTGGATTTTAATGTATTGAATGTGGCTATTATTACATATATATAAATATATTTCTACCAATATATATATAAATATATATATATTTATTTACTTATATAATTGTGTGTGTTTGTGTGTGTGCGTTTGCTCGTGTATGTGAGTTCGTGTGTGTGTATGTTCATGTGTGCGTTGGTGTGTACAATTTTATAGTTATCCCTAATACGGTGTTTCGACAAATACCACCTGGAACATTTGCTTGGCGGTAAGCATTGATATTGCAACGATCTAGTTATAATGCTGGACCATTCCTGATTTGATTAGTTCTTTTAGCCCTGAAGGCCCATTCGCTTGGTCATCGTTTAAACGTTGTTTTTAATTTTCAACTACATCACATCGTACTGTTTATCGGTATTATTCCAGTCTCAATTAACATCGGGACCCTTGGAGAATGCAGTATTTGTGGGGCGCGTTTACGCCCCATAGAACTCTAAAGTGGAGGAAAGTATAAACTCTATTTTTTTTGGCACGAGGGTCCTAACATTCATCGTTTAATTGCATGCATGATTGAATATATTGTCATGCCAAATGAGGCAGAATATTTTGCGAAGCATGGTTGCACATTAACATGTTTTTTATTTGTAATAAAGGAACAGTTACCACACCACTGACGCTACCCAAAACGCTTAAAAGTGTAATGTTATCATACTGGGACGATATTATACATCTCAGAGTTATATATTGTACTACAGGCGATAGTATACAAGTCAGGGGTTTATTCCCACACTGCGGCGCGGCGCTTGTAATAAGTCCTGTAAAATAACTTGCAAAGCTAGTACCCATAGCATTGCAATGTGTAGATTCACAGCGCACAATGCATGCCTAATGAGCATGTGTTCACATATATGGATCTGGACGGGGTTTTTTTTCGTTAATTAAATTGACCAAAGCACTAACGTGGAAAGCATTCGCGAGAGCGACGCGGGCAGACATCGTCAAGATTTGTTTTCAGAATGGTTGAAGCACAATGTTTAGTTTAAGGCTGGTGTTCAGCTGCGACACAATAGGGTTTGTCATGATTGAACTTAACTTGCCTCTCTCCGAGTAATTGATGACATAAAACATAGACATCAATTTTCCAGAATAACTTTCCAATACTGTGGATGAAGGGTGGTATTAAAATGGTAGAAGGGCTTGTAGCCAAGTGTATCAGATGTGTAGTGTTGAGGTTGAACGATACGCAGCGGTCTATGTACAAAGGTGTCAATGCATGGTTTTCTTGCGAACATTTAGGTGTTTTTCCCGTTTTTATTAAGCCGATCAAAATAATGAAAATCCTTGCAGTATGTCTTTAAATAAGTCAATAACATCCACTATGGTGTTGTGATAGTAGAATTGAATTGCATATATAACTTACCAATCAGCGTTCGTTTGAACATCTCCACGTGCATTATTGCTACCATGTTAAAGTATATATTGTTGGCGTTGTCAAATAAGGTGTATTTAATTAGGTCAACAGTGCCTGAGTATGCTACTATGCAACTAAAGTAGATCATGAGTTTACAGAGATGTAATGAGCATGACTCATTCTGTCCCACGCGTTATAGCGACCTTAACAAATCATCACTTACCTTCTTGCTACATATGCTCACATCATGTTGCCCAAAATACACCGTTTTGTCCGATTTTATTTTCTATACCACACAATCGGCGGTCCACGTCGACAGGTCAGTCATTATCTGTGTATGACCCTTTGCATGACAGTAAGCAACGCAAGCATCACTGACGCATGATTTGTTTCAAATTACATGCATATTTGTGTTTCTCTCTGCAAACATGTCAAATCACAACATGTGGACGACTAAAGTAGCAAACTAGAGTAAGCTCATATTTGCATGACGTCAATCTGAATAGCAAACTCTGACATGTTTGACTTTCGAGTGTTCCTGTTGACCTGTACACTGACAATAGCCCTGCTAGACGACAAACAAACTCTGGACTTTTGTTAAGCGTGATTGCTCGGAGTGAAGTGATCGGATGTTAAGATGCAGAGTGCATCCGGCCTCACCAGAACGCTAGGTCTATTTTCTGTACGTCGATACCAATAAGAAGCTTACGAAAAGAACACACGCACCTACGACGTAAATTAGTATAATCATTATGTGCAGTCGCCTTCATCACCAGTACCATTAAGTTGAACCTTCAATAAATTTGATGCTGTCACATTTGCAGATATAATGTTGAAATACATGTTCAAAAGTCTATTGGCAAAGTCTATGCGAAACCCGTCTATCAGTGCTCTAAATATTTCATGTAATTTAATACATTACACAAATTAATAAAGGCAACGCAATGAGACAATACTTAAATTTAAAACTCAGAACATGATTATTAGAGGCTGAAGTTAACCAGAATAATACATCTTTGTAACATAGAAGCACACTCTACTTATCGGCGCTTAGGGGTATTTGCATCTTACCACTGTCGGCTGGTTTTGGCCGTTGATTCCATAATATAATGATTATTGAAATAGTTTTTTTTCCTATAGCCACCTCTTACGGTGCTCTTGCAGTCATAAATAAAAGTATGACTATAATGGCCTCCTTAATGTTTAATCAAATATGATGTTCTAGGTGGTACACATAATCTGTTGTGTCTTCCTTTGACAATGGTTTAGATGTAATTAGGTACCCGCGACCCTCTACTCCTCGGTGATTTGTTTGTTCTCTTAATTAATATTATGGGGATGACGCACGCAAATACGTGTAACCAAGCATGTTTGTATTCGACAAAGAAATAAAAGGCATAAACGAAAAGCTATAAGAACCTCATGAATCATCTTTAGAGTGAATAATTAATCACTCTGGTAGATTCAATTGCCTAATTGTTTGCTTTCTACTTTTGTGTACTGTCAATTGAATAACCTACATTCCAAAAGACTGCCTTAACATTACAGTACAACGATTGATGTAGGCATGCCTTGCTTCATCCACAGAGACCGACAACGTTAAATATATTATCCAGCGTTGCTTATATATGCTGTTAGTAACTATATAGTATGGCCAATGCTGATGCGATAATGTGCTATTGGTCAAAACTAGCGCTTCTCAACTCATTGAATGCATAATGTATTTCTATGCAAAGGCTATCGCGCAATTGCAGGCAGGCAAACAAGCGGTTGGTTAGGTTTTATTCAGCACAAAAAAGTCTACGCATAGTCGCTACATAACACTTTATGTTGCCTCAATATACAGAGTGCGGTGTAGCATCAAACCAGACAAATAGTTGGTGCTTCAATTTGGTCTACCTTGTTGAGTTGCAAGGTAATTTCCTAAGATACATTATCAATTTGCATTTTGACTTTCCAAAGGGGTTATAGACGACTGGATTCAGAATCATTACTTCGCCTCCTGTGCCAGCAGCTACTATATAGCAGCTTCCCAATGCGTCTTCTCAATACCTTTGATTCCTGAGGCCAATCTCTAAACATCGGGATTCCACTGCTCACCATTTTTGTAGTGACCGTGCGATCTTCATTCATGTCGAGGAAACATTTCGACCGACCATCTGTTCGATTGTTATGCAAACCCTTCCACGCGAAAAGTAAAAGTAAAAATCTTGCTTCAACCAGAACTGTGGCATTGTCCTGAATAATTGCGCCGAACGATATGTAAACACAAATATAAATAGCGCTTGTGGTTTTTGTCATATACAGATACCCTGCAATTACGACCATAGAACAACGAAATACGAAGGCAAACCAAATTGTTATTAAAACTCAGCGACTGTGCGAACCGTACTCTACCTTATAGTTACTCTAAACTTTACATAGCAGCATATCCACGTAACCGACCAGTTTCAATACTTGAAAAAGCTCTGATATGTCGTTCCTGACCCAATGCTATTAGACGATATAAGATAATGCCTGCCCGGGCACAGCAATACAGTGCAGATGATCAGAAAATCCTTTCATAGGGTTAAAAATAGCATGAGTTTCTGGGTGATGGATAAGAACAAACAAGAAATGAACCCCCTCTCACCATTTCGGTTCAGCATAAGAATATTCTGTATAATTTATGTTTCTTTTTTTTCTTTCCGAGCATTTGTTTCTATGGGACGCCATAGGTAAACGTGCACGCTGTTCCCAGCTCGCTTGACGCACTCTCAGTTTTCTGAATGACTGGTTCAAAATACCTATTCACTCTTATGCAAAAACTGCATTTATTGAAGTATATCTAAAAAAATTAACTCAAAGACATTTTCTTTTGAAATATAACAACACGGCTCGATTTTTTTTATTCTGGCACTCTTGTACTTAACTTAGGGAAGCCTAAAATACATAACAAATGTATACATGCATGAGATGAATAAGCTACAGTGTGAGGCTGAATACTGATAGTACAGCTCCGTGCCCCTCCAACATCCGGTAATTACGCCTTAACCCAAATACTTATATTGTCCTAGTATCTGGTACCCTTATGTGGTGTAAGACAGAAGACATGAGATATCAACGACATTGTTGTCTGGCTACAAAGTGGTGTACCATGTAGGTGTAAAACTTACTTGACGCAACATGTGAACAAACTAGAACTAATTTCTGATTAGCTGCTGTTAATGTACAGAAATGCACTTGAATATAATTTCAAAGGCTAATAAATATATTTTCGAACGTTGATATAGACTGATCCTGAACTACAACATATAAAGGAGAGCAAGTACAGCATCTATTTTTTGTAGGAATCACTGTTAGCCCATGCATGAAAACATAACTTGACTAGAGAAAACGAAGGTTATGGTATTGTTATCATGGTCAGTTTCAATGAACGTACACAGCTAAACATACTTGCCATACAATATGCCATCGCTAATGACATATATAAATATGTCTATGTAGTTACTGTCAAGCGATGACAGAGGTGGTAGATTGTGTATGCTGTGTGGAGATTCCTTCATTATTATCTCCCTAGAGAACAGCCCCAAACGGTTCGCATGTAACCAAGTGACAATGCTCTTCTGCCGAATATTCATCAATCAATCATTCATAATCAAATGAATGTTTAATATATAAAGTTCAAGAGAAGTGTGTGTGTGATCCTTACATGCCCATAGAACAGCACAGTCCCCATATATCTCTAGGATGGCGTCGAACAACGAATGGCTATTGCTTGGTAGCAGGGCAACATTATTGTTATCCTGTTAACCAGGATCAAATATACATAATGCGCATCAAAATACGTTAGCATTTAATTGCACAAGAGAGCCATGAAATGGATGATTATCAGGTGCAAAATTGTGAACTGACAATCGCTGCTGATTATTTTGCTTACTTGAAGGCATCAATGTAGCAAGTGGTGATCATAGTAGAGTGTTTCTTTATTACGAAGTAATATGTTAACATAAATATTATTTAAAATGCACACGTACATTGAAATATAAACCAACGTCAAATACCAAGCATTCCATTCGTATTTGAATGCAATGTGTTGCCAGCGCCTTTACCGCGATGCCTTATTGCACAACAAAAGAAGAAAGTTAACCGACACAATATGAAAACTTGCTCCTTAATCTCAGGTTTGATGTCATATTATGTATTCTATATGTATGTCCGCAATATTGTTATGGTAGCAATAAAATTCAAGCAACTCCCTTGATTAAGTATCCTGAGCCTATGTGCGACTGCGAGTGGTTTACTGTTTGTTATATTTGTATACTGCAATTTGAAGTGTTGTCTTCGCGATGTCTGCTTAAATGTTGCCGAAAAGTTGAAGTTCAATGGAAAAAACGTGATATTGGAGAATTTGTCGTTGCTTGGATCACCGCTTGATGCGCAATATCTGCATGCATTGCGGCTGCGTATGGGTAGTTGCTACCCAAAATGCTTGGACAGATTTAATGGGAAGAGAAAATGGCGTATGGTCGACAATGGTACATTTGTCATATCATATTATATCCCATTGATGATGCCGTTTGCTCCACTGATGACTTCTATTGCGTGCTTATGTAATTTAGCGTAATCAATGGTATTGAAACATGAACCATTAACTATTGTCATTAGAAGTGGAAATAATTCGACTTGTGGAGAGAAAACGTTAAAATGACAACTGCTTGTTTAGAACGTCTTAATTTCGCATGTAATGTGACTGCCCGAACCGTAACTGACAGGTATTTTGCATTACATAATTATATTACAGTGGACATGTTTCCTACAGTATACTCTCTTTGTACTTAAACAATGACATTATCATTAATCAGTTGAGGATTTACATCATTCTAAGAAACATCGGCAACGCAGCAACCAAGAGTCGACCTTTCGACCCACAGATTGTGGATTCGATACCAAGGTGTGAAAACCTGACTGGCTCCCCGTGACTTGGATCCCCGCGTTAGATGGCGGTCCAATTTCCGAAAGGAGAGCTTTTGCGAAGTGGGCGCTGACACTCAAGGGGAGCTC
Source organism: Urechis unicinctus (assembly GCA_034190875.2). Lineage (NCBI taxonomy): Eukaryota > Metazoa > Annelida > Polychaeta > Xenopneusta > Urechidae > Urechis > Urechis unicinctus. The sequence continues at coordinate 17,974,195 of CM067345.1, read as the reverse complement.
TCTAAGCATCACAATCATCTTCATCCTTCCATCATGGACATACCGATGCACACACTCTAGCCAAACGTACCGGTTTTTTACAATATTCTGAAGACGTGAAGTGGACGTTACAAGTTCTTTTTACGCGAGAGTGTCGTAAAGGGATCTTATGCCACCATCTAACTGCGCATTAAATGATCCCGGAGAGTATCATATTATGCACAGCTACGCCTCAGGAAAAGTAACAGAAAACTAAATTGCACTATCAAGCTCCATTCAAAACAGTGGTCCAGAAATTTCCGTTTAACGATCTAGTTATTTGGGTTCGGATGACTGCAATTAACAATAGCTTACATGCATTTTTAGGATTTATCCTCTACCACAAGCCACATTGTACCTCTGTATATAATGATTTGTTAGCCGTTACTTCTGTACTTAGTTTTGACATGTGGTGACGTCATAGAAGCTGCAGCAGCCGCAGACAGAGAATAAAACTGCTTGCAACAGATATTAAATGTATCCACAGCATTGTCCTCGATCACCTGTAAACATTATTCATTAATCAACATCGAATTGTTCAGGTATGAGCTATGAATATTAGCTTCAAATCAGCACAATAGCCCAATGCAAGATTTCCCGGCATCTCACATGTGAGGCGTATGTGTTTAACGGACGGAAACATTATTCCCTATTCTCAATTAAACAGTTGCCTTACTCTGGTCAGTTGAATGCACAATATGCGGTTATTATTCCACCTAGAGCAATCGCGAGTTAACTTATCTCAGGAGTCTTCAATAAACTAATTACCCAAACTATGCCCTACATTTATGACAAATTTTTACTCCTGAAACTGTGGCAGAAATCTCTAACCACGATCTCCCCCAAAAATCTAATTAAGTCGCAACAAAACGCTATTGTGCAGCATGAGTCGCTGTCCCATTGCGTCACATGTTAATTAGAGACCGATCGACGATTGAAGTAGCCGTAAGTGAACACGAATAACTTATATATGTCATTTGTGCTGCAAGACGATAGTTATCATACCGCACCAATAACGAAAATGATCCTAACAATTTACAACGAAAGGCCCATTATGCTCCGTCACTTAACGCTGTGCATTATTTGTGCAATGTATCGTTGCATAAGATGCAAGTACGCCACGAGGCTCTGTTGTAATGGTATTCATTAAACGCTAACCTCATCCGTGATAAATGATTCAAAAGGGTGTTTTCTTCTTATTTTGAAATGCTGGAAATGAGTGAATTATTTGACGTTCTAAGAAGAAGTCCCTGCTACCACTCCATACTTTCTGCCATTTTATAGTGCCTTTGGAGCATGCTGATTTCTCGTCATTCGGGTTAAATGTATGCACCCAAAAGACGTACACAGGGTTGGATCTCATGTTGGTTATATCCAGTGCAGGCTGGTTTTAATTATGCTTCACATTCTTCTATTACACTGATGCAATATTTTGTTACACTGCGAGACTAAAGCAAAACACGTGCACCTTTCACATGCAGCGTGCAAATGTGCAATTAAAGTGACAATTAAAATGCACGCATTGCAAAATAGTTGATTGAGAAACTTATAAAAATCCCACAACATCATCAGCATCCATTGTTGGTTAAGTTTACCAGTAGGCGTACTAAAAGCAATATGCTAATAACTCCATTAGATCACTCCTAGTTCTTTCAGTCATCTTCACTAGCTCTCCAAACTGTAGCAAATCATGCACAATGCGTCGTCATTGTGTCGTATGACAAATAGGATGCGGCAGTGAATTAACTCATTTTTACTGCTCGATCACATTAAAGATGTCGTCAACCGAAGAATGCAAAGCGCAATTACTGTCATGAATAATATCAGCGTCAACTGCATCCTATATGGAAGTAAAATTCGTCTAAACATGTGCAGAAGATAAAACAGACGGTTGCGCGGTTCTAACATTGGATTAAGCCTTGTAGCAAACAAACATGTTTTTTTTGAGTACTCTCAAAGGACGTATAGAAGAACTGCGCTTCGTAATTACATTATTGTCCCGACTGTTGCGATCGAACAATAAAGTAAGCCTTATGTAACGTATGTTTATTTTGCTTCCCCCGATAATTCTCTATTCAATTGGTATGCTGGTCAGTCGTATGGTAAATGTGCATAACAAAACGCTTGTTTTGTCACTGCTTTACGTTGAACGCGTGACGTTTTGGAGATATTTGTGACTGGAATAATGCTAATGATTGTTCTCACGATGTAGGCTATTACTGCTTTTTGCCACTCTTAGTTTAACGTCTATAATTTATCGTTTTTAATTTCTGTACATTTTGGCAAACAACCTTTCCACATATGTCACTGTATTCACACCTAGCTGGTACAGGACTACAGCGAACTAACTGGGGTCATTTAATCGTACAATGTAAACCCTAATTGTTTGTAATCTGCATAGAACTGCGGCACTTACGGTTAGAGATATTCATTAAGGTTACTAATACTTTTAATGAGTAACTGTATGTATGTTCTATAAATCCAACCCAACTTCGCAACAATCACCGAAACCTATGATGACCCTGCCCTCACACAACCGCCTCTCCTCAAAGCATAAATTGATTATCTATGCATGGATAGCTATTTCAACAATTCCATATTATAGCAGTTGCTCTGGAAATGTTATGTGTAATGATCCATTGATGTAAGCAACTTGTGTTCAAATTATTTTGCTGGCATATTTGATATACTGCAGCAGAAAATGGATATGTTGCCATTAAATTGCAAATCGCGAACAATCTGATGACAATAGTGATTGTCGTATTTAATCTCCAATTAGCTGGCTGTTGTTTTTTTGCATATCTTCAGATATTTGTGCAAGATGTGTTGCGTATCAAAAACGGTCGTTTTATACAGGCATAAGATGTTATAGTGAGACTGATCGCGATATCGAAATGGCTACTTGATAGGAAACGAAGCTTAGCGAGATAACTTCATTGAATGCTTTTAGTATTTAGCTCCTGCAAATAATCACATATATATATATATATATTGAAATTGCTAATTAGCACGCACTCAATCCCCAGTCCAAGCAAATGCCATATACAGGACATTTATCGGTTTTATTTGATGTTTAATGTCTAACAAATACTAGATTTATCCCAATTGTTACATGCAGACTGCAGAAGAGGACATTTTAATGGAGTGCTTTCACTATTGCCTGTTGATCTGTTCGCGCGTTTAAGACACATCTGAGGTAATCCATGCCGAACTCTAACATAATGATAATCACGTAATTAATGAAACCATGCTCGTTCAATAATGACAGAATCGAGATTGTAGTCGAATATTAAGAAAGTGTGGCTAGCTTATAGTCCAATGGTATATCACGGCAGTGGGTATAAGGTGCTTTTGGCGGGACGTAAAACAATGGGCGTTTTGAATATGCTACTACCGAAATCCTGTCGTTGCGTGGCGCACGAATTAGATTGTTCAGTGCTTAAGTTGTACATTCACGCAAGGACATCTGGTAACAGTTCTTATCGGGTTATCCGTGCCTTGTCAAGCGTTTGGTTATTGTTCTTTCCCGCCATGCACCGTATTGTTTTTACTATGACAGCATGCAGAGGGAGTTTAGTAACTTCCCTTCAATATTCCTCGTTGCGCAAAGAAGCCTTATATCAACCGGTATACGTTCAACAGCACATGAAAACTGCAGCTCATCTCATAACCACGACAAACTAGATGTGAGATGTTTTGTACTCCTGGTATACATTTAAAATGGCACCACTAGGTAATAATATCACACTTTCAGCTTAATTGTTCCATAAAGGCAAATATTGGGTTTGACACGTATCATCAAGTGTACTATGTTATATACTATCTTGTATGGGTTCCGCTGAATAAAGAACACATCGCTGGAATGAGAGGCATAAAGATAACGAACAATATTGGTTCGACAAAGGGTTGTCAGGCGTATGAATACATGGCAATCACTCTCTTATATCACAAAGACTCACGTTCTTTCGCTCCTTCAAATGCTTAATCAATATTGACACATGGGTTAGTGATAGGTCCGAATGGACGCCGCCTCGCTGTATTGTATGATGTAATTGTTGATGAAAACATTAAGCAATAACATCAAAGAATTGTGGGTGATAACGCAGCTTACGTAACGCACTGAAACTTAGGCAGTCACACAAGATATGATATGAACTGCTGATGTAGCAATGCATGCCACTAAATGTAACGCATCTAGTGCAGCATATTTATCATTTAGATACATGGAGCATTGATTGTCAGCGAGGAATATTTGGAAATGTTAATCTCACTACTGCCCTGCTGATGCGTCCAGTATTGCCAATTATATTTGATTAGGCTCAAAATGGTTAACCTCTGATTGAATGAGATGGAGAGTGGTACCTCATCGTTGGGCTGCATTCCCAGCAGTTTTAGGGTTACAGCCATGCAAGCTTATTTGAGGGCATTGCTGGAATGCGAAATGACCTAAATTGCTATTACACTAAGCCGCTTAGCGCTTACACAATAGGCAGACTAGATTTTGTGTCTGAATTCATTAAGTAACTCTCAAATTCATACCATACTTACAACCTGCTTTGCCAGTTATCTTGTTTCACTAGTGACTATACTTCTCCCGTTGTGAACTGAGAGGAATCGATGGGTTTAGCTTTATTATACATGGCACCCTCAAATTGCTTACCCTTTTCGTTTTAAATTAACCTCAGTATGTAGGTATGCGTATGACAGTTCAAATATCGTATTGCACCGTCGGTATAGCAAGTGGTACTCATTTGTTGAATAAAAGACGGGAGTTATAATACCACGTTACGCTTTTTTATGGTGTCTTTGTTGATTTATACCGGTTACTGGCGCAATTTGATCTCGCTTTTATGGGAGAAGGTTTACTTGTTACCAAGTGACAATGTTATCTTGTCGATTGATTATGATTACCACAATTTCATAAACAAATATATGTTTTATATATGAAGTATGTATGTGATTCTGGCACAGTCTATGATACAGCACACCGGCTCTATATTTAAGTCGATATATGTCAGTAGGATGGCGTTTAACAATAAACAAGCCCCACGTGAATAACAGGATATGCATCGAGATGGTAGCGCATGATGATCGCTATCGTATTGCCATAACCATGAATACGTGAGGAACATCAGACCACGCTTGATTTATATTTGCACAGGAGTCCCTGAAAATAGATGTTTGTCAAATGCCAAAGGTGAACCTGTCCGGATATCACACGAACATATGTAACATAATGAACAAAAACGGCGAATATCATTTGTGAAGAAACTTTACATCGACATATCACGCTGCCAGGATTATTAATAACGTGGAGCATGATCTAAATAATGTAGTTCTGTGTTCCCGTATCCGTTAGACGTAATGTAACAATCCAGAGAGTTTCGATTGATAATTAATGCATGAAAGGGACTAATGCTGCTGAATATATTTTCTGCACCTTAAAGGCATCAATGCAGCAAGTAATGAGCATTATGGAGTATTTCTTTAGTTTCGCAGCAATGTGTTACCATGGATATTATTGCAAAAGCACACGGTGCTTATAATACACACCAGATTCTAATATAAAGCATTTAATTCGCATTTTCATACGACATGTAGCCAGCACCATTCCCGTGCCTTGTCGTTCACTGTTAGAACACGACGATAACTGATTAAGCGCTTCTGGGGAATTATTAGCCTCTATATGAGCAAAGGGCCATCACGCGCATTCACATTGGACTGAAAAATTTCGATATGTATTCAACCAATTATGTTCTCAATAATAGGTGTCCCAGTACAAAGGTGAATTTATGGATGCAAGATGCAAGGGTCAAAGCTAAATAGAGGATAATTATCTCAATTACTTTGAATGGATCACTTAGTTTGACATATCGCGGCCACATTACAAGTATTTAGACGGACGGCTCTCTGCAATCCGGGCGTAAGCACTGGTTTAAGTCTCTCGTTAAATGCTAACTGCCAGCAAGCGTTTTCTGTTTGAAATTCACCTGGTTTCAACACATCGTTCAAAGCAAATAAATCAGAAATTAATCATTAGCATCAACGATGGGGAATTAATGGCCTTGGTGTCTTATATTACTTTAGACGCATTGGCTTTCAGTGCTCGGCTGAGTTAACGTTAATGTTCGATTAAACGAAATAGCTTTCGGATGTCTGAATGTGTGAGTGAATGAAATCTTTTCAACAGTCAATTTAAAAACATGGCTTTAGTTTCACCAGCAATCGCTAGTAGATAAACCTGCTTTTCATTATTTCTCTTGACCGGGAAGAAGGGGAAGAATAGTCGCATGTTGCGACTTTGCTTAAAAACGTTGTATACTACCGAATGTGCTCTGGGTCAATGAAGCTCTCGCTTATGCTGTTAAATATGACAATGTTGTACAGCCATAACAAAAAGCCATGAGCGCAGATCAATATAATCTCAAAACAAGTTGAGGATTTATTCGGTCGACCGTTAAAATAACTCTAATCATGCATCGGTACATGATACTACTTGTCATACATATGGGTCATAATAAGTATATGCCACACCAATAGACCACAGAAATGCCGCATCAGATGCTGTTCTTCCTCGAGAAGTGACCGTATCTTATATTGATCCTGTATGATTAATATTGGGTCCGATCTAGATAAACACGGTTACGAGAACATTGCCCATTACTCACTTATATCAGTGGCATACACGAGCTAGGAGTTAAATTTGATCGCAGTGCTGTACAAGCACCATGCATGGTCTCGTACAATATGGAATTCCCGTAAACATATTTATATGTCATGTTATTATCCCGTGCAACCGACAACGGATTATCCGGTTTATCGACCACCATTGCTACAGCGTGTTTATCTATGCCGGTTAGTCGCTTTGGTATAAAAGAAAGCCCCAAAATGAATGATCAAGGAGCGTTTTCCAAAGTTGCTTACCATTACCGATAAATCAAACGATTGGACTAACCAACACTATGGGTCGTGTAATAAGGAGCCACGTTATATACTATGTAATATAACTGTTCATAATAGTAACATGACTTGTGACATCAAGAAATATGTCATACTAGCACCTCTCAGGAAACTATATGGTCATAATATATCGCGTAATACCCATGGCCGTCCAGGCCATTTCAGTTTTGGTTGTGCAATGTGATAGCGGGATATCAACCAACCAACGCGTCTGTACTCACCTGACTCGTATAAAACGTATATAGACTATGAAAGAAAACGCCTATTTTGGAGCAAAACACATGCCAACTAGCTTCCGTTAAGTCAAATTAGTACAACTAATCCGGTACATACATTGCCTTTCAAAAAGCCTAATTTTGCGTCATGAAAACCGTACAATATCAAGTTCTCCCAAACTGTTTTATGTATGGGCGTCATTAAGCTGAGGATCAATGAAGTATCCCTGGTGTAAATCATGGCCAAAAGATCGCTGATTGGTAAACTTGTGGCTACATTCATAATACCACACAGGACAGTGCTGGTTTATCTTCACGCACGCAGTTAGGGTTCATAATAATCGATTCCATAAAAGCAACGCAAAATCAAATTATTACCACAACGTACGAGAATTAACCATGTATGCACCATGCACATCGACAACGAGCCCTACGCATCATTCAACCTCCCCCATCGACAACTGATACGCATGACTACGCCCCCTTTTCCCTCTCACACAAGCATCATCATCGGTATTACCATATTGGCGCTATCAATTGCTTGGAGGGAGGCCAGGACTAACCCTAATGATGTGCATCAGGTCAACATCAACTTTAAAGCAAACGCTGGGAATTTTACCGTTCTGACCAAAATGATCATAACGGTCATCACCCTCGCAAAAGATAAAGTTTTGTCAGTTTAATCAATGTAACTTGCAAAGATAAGGTATAGTAACCGTCATGCTGTTTTGGGGCAAGAACCAGATATTCAGCTTGTTATATGTAATATTGATGTAATGATGAATTAATGCAATCGTCTATATTATAATATGCAACAATGAGATATGAAATATTTTCCCGATATGATCGAAATGCACTTTAAAACATGCCCGCGGCGTTTTGGGTAGCATCAAAATATTTGACACTTAATTTACATTGCTTTGCTGCAGCTCCATATCGGGCGCGGAAACTATTTGCGAAATTGTTGCTCCGTGTTACTTTGAACATTGAGATGAGGTGCGGGTAGCAATTGTTGGATGGCAACATAAAATTTCTGTCGCAAACTTGAACATAATAATGCTGCCTATGTCAGCCGATATATATCAGTGGCTTGGACAGTCGTCTTACATTTTAATATTCGGTCAATGCTCAATTATATCGAGTATAGTTGACGTATCTATTTAGCATATGGATGATGAAATATGAACGACTGAATGATATCATTGATGAATGCTCAGCAGTATTATGGTGCACGCGACATTTCGTAGGATTATTCACGTTCGGATATGAAAGGCCACCTTACGTAAATTAAATGGTTCGATTTAGCTGATTTGGCATCGAAATATGTTCAATTATACATGGACTGATACGATGAATGTTATGAGCCCCATCGGTTTCCTCCGCTTGAGAATTAATTACTTGTAATCACTCAGTTTTGTCAAGAGGTACATGCCAGTCAAACTGCAACATATTTGTTTGCCTAGTACACATGGTGCCTGTTTGACTCAAACTGCAGTGTATCTGAAACGGGATGAGATGGAATAGGAAAACCCAAATGTAATTAGCCTGTACAAATCAGCATGTATCAAACATCGCTTAATGCAATATATTTTGAATGTAAAATGACATCAACGCTTTGAGCACGGCATTAGTCATACTAACATAACTGCATAGCGAAAGCAGTGATAATACTAAACAATTGTAGTGGCATTTTGTGCTATCATAAGGCTCTGATGCTAAACTCAATCAATAAGCAGCGAGAGCCTGACCTTATGTTGTCTGTCAGAAATGTAATTCTTGCCATACATCAAAATGGTTCTGGATATGGATCGCAATATATCAGCTAATTATCCACCACGGATTGAATGGCGCGAAAGCAAACACATGAATACTAGCTGCCAGTTACGCATGACGGAATAGGTTAAGGTGTTGCTTCAGAAGAGAACAACGCACTTACAAAGAGATTGCGAGGGTACGCTTGCTACAATTAGCCACTGGTAATCGAGAGGTTTTTATGTGCTATCAATTATACTCAAAAAGTTGAACTAATGGCACTGTTGGATTTTGATTATTTTCAAGTGTTTCTATTGCGGAAATATTACATACCGAGGTGAATCGTCTGTGCGTTGAACAATTATTCAAAATTAGATTCGACGTATTAGAACATATATATTTTTGGAACACCATCAAAGTGTCATGATGTTAAGATAGTGATACAACAATCAAACGCCCATAGGGATATTGTACAGCAAGCTATAAGGTATTGGATGTTAGTGCAATACTCAAAGATCGCCCAGATAAATGTCACAGTCAATATCGTCTCAAACTCGTTGTGCAAGTAGTTTTGCGTACGGATAAGGCAAAGGTGGGATTGTTATCATCGTGCATCGTTCATTAAGTGATTTTTTGCCCGTGGGCTGCAATTTATGACACTACGGTTCTTTCCAGAGCATAACGGCTGCTGCCAATCCAATTGAACTTTCAGCCTAACTAAATAGTGCCCTTATGCAAATATTTTCAACGGCTGCAATACAAAATTGTAATTCGACCATGACTTCTATAACAGATGGGTCTAGTAATTTGACATTACGCTAGTGGTACCAACGCCGCCTCAATTCCTGCCTTCACATTAGCGCTTTTTTCGCGCTTTACCAGTTGCTGTTTTATGTTCTTGCGTTGTTGTACGCATTCTTGGTCCGTGCTTCTATAGCTGTAAAGGACATAAAAGATGTCACCGAAGGTGTCACGCCTATTCTGAACTTCTCTTAATGAGTAATCATCCGATATCTCTTCGAAGTTAGCGTGCGTAACTGTTGCTACAACATGTCATCGCTGTCCCCTTCTTAGTGTAAAGAACCCCGTTCATCAAAGATAGGGGAATCCCTTGCTCGGGTTATACGCAACTGAGCTGGTATAATTTGTAAGAAATGGCTGCAGCACCGTAATTATTGTTGACTTGGTCGAGGAAGATGATGGAGAGAATATCTACTATGAATGAAGAACTTTTAGTATAGATGGTCGGCAAGTCAATTTCCCAGATCCCAACAACCTTTCCGCATGGCAGGCCGACATGTCAAATGCACCCGAGCTTCCGGAGGCTAACTGTCCTATTCATTTTATGCCCAAGTGCAAATGGAGTCTTGGCAAGGTGGCATGATTAGAAAGCGAAAGGAGACATCAGCTGTCCCTCGACAGAAACATACATGCGGTTGAATATAAATCGCTGAATCATTGTAGATGTTATCTGAGGAGGCAATGTGTTAGGGAGCAGTCCCAGTATGAGCAACCATACAATGTATGACTTCTCCTCTCCCCATCTGGTATAATGCTTCTGGATGTAAATAATTCATACAATTAGAAAATTTAACTCACGAAAGTTGAATACAGATATGTCACACATCTTTATACATTGTTGATACTTACTGTCTTACCTCAAACTACCCTTTGCTTCGAAAACGACAAAAACTATTAACGGTTGTCTTTAATGAAGACTTCTAAGGTAATTGCAGGAAGTAAGAAGTTACATTTACAACTCCTTGCATGACCCTAAGTCTATACTCTTGAAATTATCTCTACCTAAAACAGGTCTAGGAGATGAGGGTAAAATCTTTTGTGGAAAGGGAGTCATGCAGTTAATACAGGCCATTGTAATATTCACACTTGCAGTGTGAAGCAGGAATATATCAACCAATTTTCTCTGTACATCACCCTGTACGCGCGCCCAATTAAAAAGCGTGAGTGCCTTGCTGGCTCCTCCCCTCGCTTTAACATGTTGCTTCCTCTAGATAAGTCGCTGTGATCTCTGTCTCGTCTCGATTCGCACGATAACATGACGGACAATAATTCTCATATTGTGTTAGATTTCGATGATTTTGTTAAATAAGGAGCATGACGGTTGTTGTACGGTAGGCAAGATTGATGATAAGACATTTATGGATATGAAAATGTAAAAGTGCCCCTTGTCTGCATTTGCTTATCGCCTGAAAGATCCTGCCACACTAAGTCTTAGATCTTCACAACACCAGGGGCAAGCATCTTGCCTACTTTTGCAGTACCCTGGTACCTGCGAATGTTTGAAGTTATCGACTATTATTGCCTCCTAAATTTCATAACTGAACCATTTTATTTCGAAGCAGCACACTTTCCCAATAACCAGTATGTGATTTTTCGGCCATGACATCTGGTGCCGAAGGCCCACCGGAAATCGGTGGTTTCCAAAATCAAAACATTGGGGTGCAATGGCTTCTCCCAGGCGGAACGTTTTTGCGCTTCGTGAGATTCAGCTCGCTAGTTGTGATATATCACCGGAAAATGCAGTGCGACGTAGTTCAGAGAAGACAAAAAGTACTGAAGCCTCATTAAGTTCCTATAATGTACAAGAGCTGAAGCAGCATTTGGGAGAACGACGACTAAAAGGAGATGGATCGAAGCAGGAGCTTGCGAATTTGGCATTTGTGGCTTAAAACTCAATCTTCCCAAAAAACCCAACAGGTATGGAATAAATATTCAGACATAAATCTGTTATTTTTTTTTTTTTTTCTTATTCCCAATAAATTTGTTATACTGTAATAGGCGTATGTTTATATTCGTATTAACAGCGGTTATGAAATCAATTGCTAATAAACAAGTTGTAATCATGGTGGTGATTGATCTAAATGTATCAAATACCTGAGATTTGGTGCCAAAATTGGTATTGCTCTGGCCTTGTTTTTTGTTGTGGTCAATTTAATTGATATTGAAAATTGTATTATTATGAAGTCATCTTTGTTCCTCTACAACTATTTAATTGACACGCCAGATATATATTTGTTTAATTGCTTTTGACTTCTTATTAGTCTTACTTGCTTATAAATGTTTGTTCATATTTCCCCACTACTTACTATCAACATTTCGTCTGAAGTGGCCCTTCGATACACCTACACTGCTATTTAATTATTGCATCAGGCATTTACATCACGGAATCTTTGCATTCAAGGCCCTGGATGCATACAACTATGATAGCGATGATGAATCCCTCTGTGATATTGTACCTGAGGATGCACCAACTGCCGCGATACTAACTGCCGTTGAACCAGTTGGAGACCAACAGAATTCCGTTGGTGAGTTGGTACACTTATGGTTACAGCAAATGGATCTAATGGAACTGTTTTATTCATGCACCTAATTAACAGATATGTGTCTGTGCTACAGCTGATGTTCAAAGTCATGTGGTGATATCAGAGACATCTGAGTATGTCCCCCTGCCCCAACCATTGCTTCATTCATTGATTCATTGCTGACAATGCTGATGTGGATATCAGTGCCATCAAGTCCAGCATCAACTTTGTCCAGTCAGACAAGTTGTACCAGTCCACGGGCAGGAACGTTTGTCGAAGAGTCTTTGGTATAATGTGTGGAAGCACTTCCAAGTTGGGAACCCTGTATAATGTGAACACATGCGAATATAAATCAAATTAAATCATAATCTTGTTGTTTGAAATTATTCCTCGATTGCTGGGTTTCATCAAAGAAAGCATAATCCACCTGTATATAACCGAGCTCTAGCATCGCTGTCAGTGTTGTCTGAAACCGTCCATATCTTCTTCTCCTTCGCAGCTAATTTCTGGCGCAAAATAAGTATCTTCCGTCTCAATGAAGCAATAGTAGCAGTATTGGAGATTTATTCTTTAAGTAGACTGGGAGTTATATCCATGTTATCAGTAGTAGGTTGGTCTTGGATCTTTAGTCTCTTAGTAGAACCATTGATAGTATCCATGTTAGCAGTAGTAGGCTGGTCATGGATCCTCAGTCTCTCAGTAGAACCTTTGGGAGTACCAAGGTTTGCAGTAGTAAGTTGGTCTTGGATCTTTGGTCTCTCAGTAGTACCATTGATTAGTGGCACCAATGCATAAGTGTGCAGATAATTGATGGAAATAAAATCAACATTGACCTCCATACAGTCCATTTCCATGATACTGCTATAGTCAGGTACAGCTGGGTCTGGTACAGTGGGCTCAGTGGGTGCTGAGTGCTGTTGTGGTGGGGCTTGGGGGCTCTATCACAACAAAACAAGAAACGATTCAATAAAACTTAGCTACTGTAATTACAACAAATACACTTAAACTATATTAATTCATTCATTCGTAAGGACTCTTACTGGGATGTAACTGCTGTGAAAACTTGAGTCTAGATCAAAATTTACAGTGAGGGGGAAATCTGAACCTGGAAGACGCAATAACATGCAAATTAAGATCCCCAAACAGAAGTAGATTTTAGCTGCATTACAATGCTTTTCTAATGTATCACTATAAATCAAACAGTCACCTTGTCATAAGTATCTTCGATGGGTAACCTATGTTTAGGCATGGTGTTAGATGCTGAGGAGTTGGCATACCTTCTACAAAATGCTTGGAGCATACAATAGTGTGTAGTTTGATTGCAAAGTTCTTCCTACAAACTGCCTTGACCCATATCTTGCAACTCTCTGGGTAGCGAATCTGACCCGGGAACTTGACGAATTTAGGTTTCGAGCCATCCTGGTTTGTAGTTCTGGATCTTGTGATGCAATCGACAACACAGCAATGATTCACGATTGTTATATATTCCATAACTATTGAGATTAACCCGTTTATACACCCAGTGGCGTGCAAGGTTACGATCGGTGTTCGCATTTGATCAGATCATAATAAATCGTGTGCGCGGGGCCAGCCTCATCGCATTGACTATCTGCATGATCAAAGTTATCGACAGCTACGCAATGCGTCCTTAAATCCTTCCAAACAGCGACACACCAGAGATCAAAGGCATCACACCTACCCCACGAACGAGCTGTCTTCCATATATTTCACAGCTGTCAAAATCGCGTTACTCGACAACCGATTACCGGTTTAGCGATCCAAGATGGCGGAACTCACCTAGTCGGTATTAACTTGCGATATTGTTTTCCAAACAGCTTGCTTCCTTCTACAAGAGGTAACCTTAATAGCATTTTGGCATTTTCTTTTTTCTAAAACTGCGAACTTAGTAACAACAATTCATTTAATGGGCGGGTTTATATTTATAAATATTTACAAAGAAAAATGCAATAGTTAGATAACAATCGAAAATCTGTAATATGCACGAAAGAAAAACTCTCGCGTAGCTTGCATCCCGCATCGCTACATCCACTGCAAGTGCAATCAAATCTCTTGTGTAGAGTTCTATTGACAATTCGATGGTCTCCAAGTGGGGACAACACGTGTAATCCACTAGGAAATCATGGGTATTTTTGGTGAAGTGGTGAATCCACGAACTTTCGCGTGATATCCACGTGGATTCAACGAGCATTAATGTCGTGAAATAGATGTGTCAGAAACACGTGAAAAAGACGGAGAATTTTAGGACCCCTTTGTAAATTATTATTCATTTATTCTTTTTTTCAGTTTATACCAGAAATATGGGCATATGTTAACCTGATCGTCCCAGCTAGGCATGATCTAGGTATGGTAAGATATAGTGGGTTTCACAACTTTTGGTGCTATCGATCGATGAGCTCTGGAGATGATGATGGTTTGTGGCCTTCAACTGCTTGGTTACTATCGTGACTGGGGTCTCCTCGAATAATGGGTCGAAATTCAGGTGAGATACTCTCCAGACGCAGGCGAGGCTCGAACCCCTGACCTGCTGGTCCGTTGTGGAGACCCGGCAGGGGGTTGAGAGCGCTGTCATATGGGCCTCATCGAGTTCTTGAGAAACCGCTTTCCTCGCTTCAGTTTCGTACCAATTTATTTTGCATAATCAATATAAAAATGATCAATATAAAAAAATACACGGTACACGGTATAAATTATTATTATTGCAGACGAGATTTTTTGAGTCATACTGAACTAGAAAGATTTGATTTAGAGCAGTAAAGCAAATACGAAACTAATTCAAACTTTGTTCGTAACACTCGATTGGCGCGATTTGCTGCAGTTTTGGTGAGTTGAGAATTCATTTGCTATATTTTTGACAGTTTCTAAGTTTACAAGTGAGTCGTCGTTGTTCTTTTAGTGAAAATAACTTTAATCAAGTGGTTGTGCAAAAACTGCTTGCCGTATATGATTTGTTCATAGTTTATAATGTTATACTCATTGGTGCTTCTCTATTATCGCTCTCAACAAAGTGCCAGCCGTTGCAGCGGAATGGATGTAGGCACGCCTCGTGCGTATTGGGAGGCTTGCTCCCTAATACACCACAACCATCTTATACACACGCCATCGTTCATCTGTCCCTCCATCTCACAGTCATCGTTCGTCTGTCAGTCCATCTCAAAGTTATCGTTCACCTGTCAATCCATTTCGCACAGTCGTCATCGCTCATCTGCCACAGTCATGGCCCCTCTATCACTCATTCTAGCAGTCGTCAGTTCAGCAATGATGGTTTGTCTTTAACATAAGTGCACTCTTGTGAATATTTCACTCTTTAAATATTCACTTTATTTTAATGCTGCTATTGAGAAAGGAAAAAAGTATTTTTTGGTATTATTTACAAGTTTGTAGTCAGCAGCAGAGTTATTGAACACTGCATAATGTGTGTGTGCACAGGTTTTCAGAAGCGCTGCCTACATCTCCTAAAATAAGGGATATACTGAACAGGCCGGAGAGGAGAGAGCTGGCCGATTGTGGCAAACAGCTTCCTGAAGCTGTGCAGATGAACAGCACTGAGGAACTTCAACATTTCAATGAGCAGTAGATGGACAACCAGAGGAAGAACTAGAGGGAATGTAAAAGTGCGGTTTTGTTAAGGAATAGTGGCTGTCAGATCTAATAAACAGCAATGAAATATTTTCCACAAAAATGCCTCCGTATTATCATATACTGTATTTTCTGGGATAACTGTTACACCCAATACAACCAACATGCTTTTTAATTATTTAATTTTTCAGAAGTGTATGAAAATTGGTGGTAGCAGTGTCCGGGATATGGTGAACAATTTGACAAGCAGGTGCGATTCTCTCTCACTCTTTGGATGTATATCATGTGTACATCCATGATCCAAACAACTTTCACATATGCATTTTGTCGCATTGGCAATGTTTAAGACATTTTCATGCACTAATTGTATTCATTCAGACATATTGCTTGCAGATTTATCACTATCCCTTCAGTGCAAGCTTAACCTGAAAGGGTCAAGAGGTGACAAAGCCAGCTTTGAGAAAATGGCAAACTAATTGTCGGTAGATTCACCATTGGCTAACTACTTGGAAGTCCATGATAGTATTTGGATTTAATGATACACAATAAGAATGCAAAAGACTTGGCATTGTCGGACGTTTCCCTAGGAGAGTACCTAACCAGTAAGCATGCTCTATGGCTTGACTTAAGGACGAGTGATGACCAGCTGCACGGTAGTGGCAGGGCCGTGGAGAATGCGTCTGAGGGTATGACCATTCAGATCTCAAAAAAGGCAGAGGCTGCCAGTGCATTGAACATCTATATGCTTATTGTTATGGATGCACAGCTTAACATTAAAGATGGCAGGTTCGTCAGCGCAGTGTATTAACAAGGTTTTGATGAAACCGAAAATTGAGTTTACATTTCCAGATGGTCCCTGTTCGGCAATTGTTTGTGGGCAGACAGGATGTGGGATAACCGCAATCTTCCTTGACCTACTTGAAGGGCTCTTCTTCGGTGCCTTCAAGCATATTGTAAACCTCTGCCCTACCATATGTTACAACGAGGCCTATCAGTTGCAATCATGGCTGCGGGATGATTCTGAGGTCTACGTCGTTGATCCAGGGGAGCGGCTCCATGACCACCTGAGGGCTTTCTTTCATTGTTTTAAGGGCGAGCCTACCCTCTACATTATTGATGACTGTTCGGCAACAAAGGCCCTAAGAAAGACATGTTATCCGACCTGGCCTTTAGCGGCTGCCATGCGCAGCAAAGTGTCTGGGTCCTCACACAAAAGTACAACTCTGTGCTGAAGGTCTTACGTGAGCAGACTCGCTGGATGGTGCTCTTTTACACCAGGGACCGAGACACATTTGAAGACGCCTTACGTGAAAATGATGTAATTCCAACAATAGAGGAACGTGCCACAGTACGCCAGCTACTAGCAAAGACCAAGCACGCAAAACTGTTGGTGAAGACTGATCAACCTACTGCATATGCCGTCAATTGAAGTGATATTGACCTTGATAGCAGCCGCTGCCTCAGTTACCAATTTAGGTTTCTTCATCTGGGTAGCGGTGCAGTATTTTGAAGCTCGGAGGCGTGTGCGTATATTCATGGATCCTGATACCATTATTGATAAACTTAGTGGTGACAAAGTCTGGGGGAGCGTAACCTAGTTACACCCCTGGTGTAGATATGTCTTCTAAGAGAGATAGACATGCTGCTGTCATAGCCAGCGGTCAGGCCTGTCAGTACCTTTGTTTGGAGAGCCTTACAATTGACCAGGTTGAATCAATGTCTGTTGAAGAGATCATAAAGCTGTATGTGAGATACGAGGCTAAGCACAAGCATGACGCTCACTCTAGGTCAATCTTTGCTGCAGCTATATTCGGGCATTGCTTGTATGTTTCTACCAATCCCACCAGAACACCAGCCAAAGCTAATTACAGACCTCGAGACTGACCCGTTTGTTGGACACGCACTAAGTACTGCCACTTGTGAGCTATATCATTGCTATGGTATGTTTTTAGCTCCATTAACCGCGGCTTTAACAACAGTGAAGCACTGTCAATATTGAAAAACAAGCACCAAATCAATAGAGGCCGGTGGAGAGGAAGACACAACTACCTCGCTATAGCATGTGTTTAACTCCGCTATAACAGGCGCATAACTCCGCTATAACAGGTGCTTACTAAGAGCTGTCAATTGGACAAATAAATTTAGTAAGTAAACATGACAGAAACGAACACGAATCAAGGGGAGACAACTCCGGTGGAGATAACGTCAGTGACCACTACAAAAAACGCTAAAAGGGTTGCGGCAGGACAAAAGGGTGCTGCAGTTTGAAAAGCCAATCAAAATAAGCCTTGAGAGAGCTCCGAGACGCTAAGGCCGTACTTTCAGATGATAGAGACGAAGCCATCAAGCCAATATCAACAAGCAAGCCTCCAGAAAGGTGGGCATAGCCAACATGGGCTGCGCCTTTGGTTGTTGGGTTGTTTGGACTCAAGAAACTAGCCTCACACCCTAAACAGATTGTAACAAAAGCCTCCGGACGCTCATTTAAAGGATCCTTCTATATGGAATAAGATGACAACACCAATTACTGATGGAAAAATGCTTATCAACTCATTTTACCACGGAGCAGTTGTTTCCGGTATTTCAATAAGTTATGCCCAGCTTGTTAAGATGGCTCTGGGTTGTGGGGTGCCATGTCTTGATTTTACCTCACAGGACCTGACTATGGATGTGGCCGATGTCACTAGCCATGGCAACAAAGGATATGTTAATTAAACAAGGAATCTTACCAGTTGATATACTGAAGTAATTCCCACACTCGCGTTACTTGTTGGGGGTGCTCTTGTTAACGCCCTTGCATTCTCTGGGAGCAACTTTTTATTCTCTAAATTACGAGGCAGCCAAGTGGACACGAACGTAAACGCCATGATATGGCAATCAAGCAGCTTTAATCTGCTCAGGCAGCATGGGCCAAGCAACAAACTGAGCGTTTAGACTTCATCAACGAGCAACTGCGCCGACAGGGACATGCCTTAGAGCTACTGGAAAGGAATATAGATATCAAGAAGCTTGCAACAGAAGTGAAGGTTTCTGAGGAAGTTGCCAAGGGGTGGCTAAAAAAGCAAGCTATATGGCAAATCTACCTGCCAGTGCCAAAACACATTCCTAGACCTAAGTTTGATGTCCCTGTCCCTCTTATTTCTTCCTCATGACGTTGCGAAGCGCCGAACTTACAAGTATGCCCTAACGGTGGTGGATGTGGCCTCACGCTACAAAGCGGCCGAGCCATTGTCTACAAAAGAGGCTAAAGAGGTCGCAGGTGCACTCGAAAGGATTTACAAACGAGGACTGCTGTATTGGCCTAAACTACTTCAGGTGGACCCTGGATGGGAGTTTATGGGAGCAGTGAATCAGCTGCTAACAAAACATGGAGTATCAGTCAGGCATGGCGGTGTGAATATCCATCGAGATCAGGCTATAGTAGAACACTTTAACCGAACACTGGCTAAGCGACTCTTTGGTCACCAGTATGCCGTAGAGTTAAAGGATACTGGAAAACGATGTACTGAGTGGGTTTCTCCACTATAGGCTGTTGTCTCTGCGTTAAATAATGAGGTGATCAGCTTGACTGGAAAAAACCTAAAGATGCTATATGGGCAAATAGAGTTTCACAAAAGCCCTCTGCAGTCGTACCAGGGCTCCCGCTGGGGGTCAAAGAGCAAAAGCTTCCCTCTTGTGTTGGAGTTCGCTACCTCTACCAGCCTGGTGAGGCAGAGCAAGACCAGCGCCGGCGGGCCACTGACCCTGTGTGGTCACTCAATATTTACCAGATTGGAAGCTCTGTCACTAAATCTGGTGTGCCTGTACTGTACTATTTGTTGGATGGACCGCTCCATGGTTTTGTGAAGGAGGAGCTGCTTGTGGTGCCGTCCGATACCCAGTTGCCACCAGATGGTATTACCAATTAGACATTAGAGATCTATAGATATAACAATGGTAGTATATGACAATAAGTGCCCATTGGATATAACTCGGAAAGAAAGACCCTTGTAATAGGCCCTGTACGCAAGAGTTTTGTAACTTACACAGATATAAGATAAAACATGGTGTCGTTAATGGTCTTTGTACGGGTTTTCAGAAGGCTATAAAAAATAATAAGGTAGGATTGTGTATGGATTGTGAGTTCGATAAAGTCAACCACAGTCGTCTTCGTCAAAAGAAAAAAATTGCTTCACAACAGACTGCAGTTGGAGCCACTGAAAGGGGATTCCCCACTGAATAAAAATAGAAATCCTGTTGGGCTGTCAGCAAGGTCAAAGTCCGCTTGCCTTATAGTCGTTGTCTTTTGTGTATGAAAAAAATACCTTTTAGACTAATGGAACTGTATCTTAAACATGACTCATAATCAGCGAGCACATGAAGCCCAAAACGATTATGTTTTTCAATTCACAGTTTTAAGTCTCCTTATCCACGCTCTAAGGTTGCACTCAAAGCACTCCAAAAGCTTAATGAACATGACCGTACATACAGGGAGATATTAGCTAGATTAAGGGCTGGGGTGGCTCGCACCCCTGAACCAACCGCTGCCCCATGCAGACCAGTCCCTGCCCCATGCAGACCAGTCCCCGCAAACCAGTCCCCAGTCCCCACAGGGCGTCTTGCCTTCAAGAAGACTAAGCACCCCTGAACCAGCCACTGCCCCATGCAGACCAGTCCCTGCCCCATGCAGACCAGTCCCCGCAAACCAGTCCCCAGTCCCCACAGGGCGTTTGCCTTCAAGAAGATGGGTGTTAAAAAAACTATTTGCTTGGATGGGTGATGAATGTTCCTGAGTCTCGACCCTTAGCTCGGACCTTATGTTGTTCTTTAAGGGCATGCATCAGAAGATGCATAAAGTTTAGACTGGTGAGCTAGAAGAGCTAGGTGGAATCAAGTGTCAGTTTCCTTTTAAGGTAAGACTCTCCAAGCACGCCGATGATGACAGCACTGAGTATGTTGAGCCTGTGTTGCGTAATAAGCAGCAGGTTGTTCTCTCCTCAGAAGACCTGGACGTTGTGGTGGACCAGAGTGTTGTTAATATCTAAGAGCGGTTGGAGAAGTGGACCAGCCAAGGTTCTGGCTGGGAGTTTGAGGTGGTCACAACTCTGTGGATTGATATTGCCAACTACCAACCGTTGAAGGGTGGCTCCTACCGACTGTGCTGGCGGCTAAGCATGCCATCATAAATGTAAAGAACTGGGACGACTTCTGCATTCTATGGGCTATTGTAGCCGCTCTGCACCCGGTTGCCAATGACCCACAGCGACCATCAAAATATAACATTCAGTGGCTCTTAGATCTGCTGGAGGTTGCAGGTGTAGAATATCCTACACCGGTGTCGCATGTTGAGAAGATAGAAAAGCATGCTAACCTAGCGTTGAACGTTTTTGGCTGGGATGGGTGTTACGATCCCGTTTTTGAGCTACTAGTTAGAAAAGTAATATAGTACGAGATTTATGGATAGGATTAAGTGTGATGTTATTGCTTAAGGAAGAGACTTATATCTGTACAGTGGCTTACTCATCTAGCTTATTTATGAGAAATGTTCTTCTTTTTTTATTTGACATTGAGGGTTGAGTGATGTATGCGTGGCAGTCCAACTCCCCTTTCTTGATTAAGTGGGATATGTTGTATATGATTTAAAAGCCAAGTTAATGCTTTTGTCCTCAGAATCCTTTATCTTGATTAAGTTGGCTACGCTTTATACGACATGTTGATGCTTTTGTCCTCAGAAACCCTCGTGTGCTGCGTGATTGCTTATTTTAGCATCCCTCGTGAACCATTTTTAATGCTTTGGCCTCGGATCGCTCGTATAATGCACGCGTTGAAGGAGTAGATAAATGTCATGCGGTGAATTACTTATTATCTTTATTGGAAGTAGTTAAGTCGATCCTAGCGTATAAACGACACACAAAATAGCGCACCAACGCTCAAGTTCCGCAGAAGCTCCGCAGAAGTCCACAGACGTCCATCAAAGCCACAGAAGGAAGACAGCCAGACTCCAAAAAAGACTGACACTCGTCAACTTCCAGATAGGCTTTGAAAGAGACTCACGTACTTCTACTTTGTGCTGGTGGAGTGATTGTGCTTGTGGAGTGAAATGGAAAATAAACCAACTTTGGTTTGAAAACTTCGTTTACGTGTGTACCTAAAACCGTGTTGGTAAATTGAAGTAAAACAAACGCGCAATAGGAGAAGAAACAATAATATCTTAGCCTTACCCCAAGGTGCGATGATGGGAAGACCACTATTGTACACCGCATCATTAAGCATTCTGGTACTCGTATAAACCTAATGCTGATTGCGAAGGACGGCAAGTTTCATTACACGCAAACCAAAGACCTGAACCGCTTGCTGTATGACCAGACCAAACATAAAGAGCGCAAGTTCTTCTGTGAGCTATATCTGTATGGATATACCACACAGGGTCGGGTTTTGGCGCACAAGCCTGAGTGCATGGGGATAGGGCAAAACTGCTGTGCGAGTGGATATGGCTGAGTAAGGAAGAACATATTATCCTTACAGAACTGGCAGAAACAGCTTGCTGCACCCTACGTCTTCTACGCTGACTTTGAGGCGCTCACAGTGAAGCTTCTGGGTCCTGCGTTTAATACTGGTAAAAGCAACACGCCGAGAACGCAGAGACACCAAGGTTGCAGTGTTCGGTGTGACGGTGAGACCAAACCCCCTGTGGTTTACAGAGGAAGCGATGGTGTGGAGAAGTTCTTACAGGCTATGCAGCAGGAGGAGCAAAAGATCAAAGCAGTTCTGTCTAAGCCTGTTCCTATGCGGATGACTCGGGATGATAGAAGGGCACATAAGGCTACAACCCACTGACATGTGTGCAAGAAAAAACTGGGCTATGACTCTGTCCTCGATCACTGCCATATAACAGGCATGTACAGAGGGCCAGCCCATAACGTGTGTAACTTGAAACTTCGGCTGAGTCCCAAGACAACACCCATCCCTGTGGTGTTCCATAACCTGCGGGGCTATGACTCTCATCTCTTGATGCAGGGTATAATCAAAGTGGAGGGGAACATCAACTGTATCCCCAACAACATGGAGAAATATATTTCCCTGTCGCTTGGTCAGTTGCGCTTCATTGACAGCGCACAGTTCCTCCTGGCCTCGCTTGATGAGCTAGTGTCCGCTTACAACCCAGATGCCTTTGCTGTGACGGCGGAATATGAGCCACACCAGATGAAGCGGCGGTTGCTGTTGCACAAAGGAGTCTTCTCCTATGAGTTCATGGACGTCTGGGATAAGTTTGATTCGCCTCTGCCGCCGATCCAGGAGTTCTACAGCAAGCTCTCTGAGGAGGGTATATCTGCTGTAGACTATGCCCATGCACAGAAGGTCTGGAGCGTGTTCGGGTGTAAGAACATGGGTGACTACCATGACATGTACCTGCGGACAGATGTACTGCTCTTGGCAGATGTGTTTGAGGTGTTCGGCAAGACCTGTCTTAAGCAGTACCGGTTGGATCAGGCCCACTACTATACCAGCCCCGGTTTGTCGTGGATGCTTTGCTTAAGAGCCCAGGCATGGAACTCGAGCTACTCACCGACTATGACAAGCACCTGTTCATTGAGAAAAGTCTATGCAGGGGTAAAAGCATGGTGTCGCGCCGCCACGCTAAGGCCAATAACCTGCTCGTGGATGACTTTGACCAGTATAAACCAACGAGCTACATCCAGTACCTTGATGCTAACAATTTGTATGGGTGGGCTATGAGTCAACCTTTGCCAACTGCGGGTATTGAGTGGGTGGCTCGGCCGGAGGATCTACAGATACAGGAGCACACAGATGATGCCAAAACTAAATACATACTTGAGGTTGACTTTAAGAAGGACCTGTATAAGCTTATGACTCTGTGTTCGGCAAGACCATGGAGAACCTCCGCAGGCTGGTCAATGTCAAGAATGTGTGCTCAACGGAAGAAGAAAGAATGCGTTGGCTTATCCGAGTCCCATCTACGCACGTCATCAGGTATTTGATGATGACCCGGCCGCTCTGCACATGCATAAGACCCACCTGGTACTGAACCGCCCGGTGTGTGTGGGTATTTGTATACTTGACCTCTCCAAGCACCTGATGTACGACTTTTATTACAATACCATGAAGCCCAGATATGGCAAGAACCTTGGCTTGTTGTACACAGATACGGATTCGCTGCTAATGGAGATACGCACGTCTGACGTGTATGGTGACATACGGGAAGATGCCCATCTCTTGGACACTTGTAACTTTCATCCCTACCATAGTCTCTATAGCAGTGTGAACAAGAAGGTTCTTGGGAAGATGAAGGATGAGTGCGCCGACGTGCCCAACAAGAAGTATGTTGGTCTGCGCCCTAAGATGTACTCGTTCTTGATGTCGAGCAAAAGGTGTGAAGAAGGTGGGGGTTAAGAAGTATCTACGGCACACACAGCGAGTCGCTGTTCGCCCAAAAGCAGTTTTGCCACTGAATGAACATGCTCAGGAGTGACTGCCACAAAATATATGGTCACCACATTAACAAGGTGACTCTCTCCCCATTTGACTCAAAGCTTTAGATAGCTGAGAATGGCATAGACACTCAGACCTATGGGCACGCGTCGATCTGTTGAATAGAAGAGGGATGAGGTATAGAATGAGCACCGATGAAAATGTGGTGGCCGAGCATTATTTAACGGAGAAGGTGGACCTTGAGATTGAGTTGAGGGATTTGGAATCAAAGTATGAGGACCTCTTGGAGTGCGTGAGTCGTTTAGAAGCGCTTATTCCGCTGGGTCCTGGTGATCGCCCTCTTTAGTGTGGCCCTGGTGCGATGGGGCTGGAAGGGCTAGTTGACATGTATAGTCATATGGGGAAACTGCGCTCGCACCCCCAGTCTCTATACTACTTTATATAATATCTCTTTTGAAACAAGACCAAGAGAGCTTGAAATCTATCCACCAAATGAACTATTTGATATAATAAAACCTTCTGCACAACACTGCTTATAAATTATAAGCAGTTTTGTGCGGCAAGTTATTTAATGAGCTGTTGTGTTTTTATTATCGTAATACCTTTTCTGTTGCTGTTGGGTTGCTAGGGTTTGCTGTGTGTATAGTGGTGGTGGGAATGGAGGGGGGTTGGTAATAGGGGTGGTTGAGCTTGAAGTGGTTCCGACTCAGCTTCTCTGGTCAGAAAAGTTAACATAGCTTCCAAACAATTACTAAACAAGCGTATTAGGTCGTTATTGATTTGCAGCTCCAGAGTATAATGACATGGTTGGGCACATTGGGACACACTTCCTCACTTCTAGAACATTGGATTCGTGCGGAGATGGGAGAGAGATGCAAGATGAGGTTAGCTTCTTATTTGTTGAGAATTGACCGAACTTACAGCTGAAGAAACCTAGTTGAACATCAATATATTTGGCTCAAGGACCTTCAGCTTAGCCTCAATATGTTCATTAAGACTGGTGCTTAGGCTCCAGGTCCTTCATCATTCTCTGAGGCTCAAGGGCCCTCAACTTAGCCTTAATATGTTCCATAAGACTTGTGCTGAGGCTCCAGGACTGTCAGCTGAGCCTTAATATGTTAATTAGGACTTGTGCTGAGACTCCAAGACTCTCAGCTGAGCTGTAATATGTTAATTATGGCTTGCGTTGAAGCTCCAGGACCCTCAGCTAAGCCTTAATATGTTTGTAAAGACTTGTGATGAGGCTCCAGGACCCTCATCATTCTCGTAGGCTCCAAGACCCTCAGCTGCGCCTTAATATGTTCAATAACACTTGTGCTGAGGCTCCAGGACCCTCAGCTGAGCCATGATATTCATTCAGACTTGTGATGAGGCTCCATGAATCTCATCATTCTCTGAGGCTCCAGGACCCTCAGCGGAGCCTTAATGTGTTCATTAAGACCTGTGCTGAGGCTCCAGGGCCCTCATCATTATCTAAGTCTTCAGGGCCCTCAGCTGCGCCTTGATATGTTCATTAACACTTGTGATGAGACTCCAGGGCCCTCATCATTCTCTGAGGATCCAGGATCTTCAGCTTAGCCTCAATATGTTTATTCAGACTTGTGCTGAGGCTCCAGGGCCCTCATCATTCTGTTAGGCTCCAGGGCCCTCATCGTTCTCTCAGGCGTCACGGCCCTCAACATTCGTTGAGGCTCTAGGACCCTAAGCTGAGCCCTAATATGTGTATAAAGACTTGTGATGAGGCTACGGGACCCTAATCATTCTGTGAGGCTCCAGGACCCTCAGCGGAGCCTTAATATGTTCAATAACTCTTGTGTTGAGCCTCCCGAACCCTCAGCGAAGTCATGATGTTCATTGAGACTTGTGCTGAGGCTCCAGTAACCTCGTAATTCTCTGAGGCTCCAGGACCCTCAGCGGAGCTTACATGTATTTAATTGTGTCTATACATAAGCTGCCATGATGATGCACGTTTTCTCTCATCCAGGCAATAGATGGCCTGAGATGGTGAGTGAAATTACCATATTCTAGCCACTGTTGTTAATAAATGACTAATGTTACTAACCAATAGTGGAAGCTAATAATAAGTGCCCAGGGTAAGATATGCAAAATATTATGTTCAGTGTTTGGTATTTGGTCATATAGAGTATTACTTAATCTGATGTTTACTATTTTGGTATGAATTACTAGCACTCTAGCATTATTCTGCAATTGGTTTCCAGCAACAGAGGAAAGTTCATCTCCTGTGCACAACTCTTCAAACGGAACCTTTGAAGTGATTATCACAAGTTGCAAGAATAACCTATGGTTTGACCTTGATTTTCTTTCGAGTCAACCTGACTTTGAGAATGTTGATGTGTGCATTCGTGTTGTTAACGAATCCGGACACTGGACTGCTGTGGTTAGTTTGATTATGCTGCTTTAACCTCCATATGTTACTGTCTAATCAAGATCAACTTAGAAATGATTTTCCAAAGTTTATGAAACACTGCTTTGTACTTGCACAAAATAAATCCCTTTGAATAATATTTTACTGCATTATGAATCTATATTTGTTATATGTCCACAACCAAATACTAACATACATAAATTCTTTGGGTGAAAATGCCATGATGGGGAAGTTCCTCGCCAATGGGAGGTTATTGCAAGCCATTACGTATTAGAGTCTGTCCATGACAAACGTGGGGCATTCTTCACTTGGTTCGTATTAATTTGTTTCTTTCAGGAAGTTCATTCATAAATATGATGGTATGAGAAGAAGATGGAAAGTCCACACCAGGAAACATCCAGCATAGATGGACAGTGTTTCATGAGCGGTGTATGCCATCAAGGTATGGATATCGTCAATTATGGTAATGCCATGCATATTTATCAAATTATGTCAAAGCTCTAAATTTGGAACCCCTAACAAAAAACTCTTGCTCCGAAGTATGTTATCTGCTAGAACAAATATCAAAAGAAGAGGCAATTGAGGTGGATGTTGCGGAATCGAGATGATATATTCTTTCTCATGTGTGGCATACTACTAAATAAATGAATTCCTATCAGCCAAACATTCATCTCATGTTTTTTTACAAGATGTCTGTAACAGTATATGCAAGTAAATACCAAGTGATTTATAGACTTTAATTTTCAGTTATTCCAAAACAATGCAAGAAAACCAAATTCCAGGTAACAGGTTCCTTCTAAAATTATCAGTGGTTTGGGGTTTAACAAATGGTACGAGTCTCATCAGCTAGCTTTGAAATTCCAACAAATACTCGTGAGTGTTGTGGTAAAACTATTTTTAATGTATGCCTTGGGGAAAATTGTTATTTTTGTCTTGATTCACTAAATTTTTCTTCCCTAGAGCTTGCATAATAATGAACGGTGGTCTTAGGGAGTGACGCCTTGTGGCCTCTGCTCAAATATTATCTATTAATCTTCACTTAGTAACCATCATATCCCATTGCAGGTTGTTCCGATCTTGGGCGAATTTGTCCTGCCTTTTCTAATGACTCTTTGTATGATGTTTATTCAAATGCAGTGGCTTTGAGTTATTAGTTGATAATTATGTATTTAGAGGATTAATTGCCTTGTACCTTTCCACGTAGATGTGACCCTCATTGCATGTGCATTGCTTGGACCCACTGCGAAATGATATATTGTTGCACCCATACATGTGGATAATGGAATGCAGGTAATATATATTTATTCTTTTACAGGTTAATGATACATGCAATAACGAACAGCACCAAGACCAACAACAAGACCATCCACAGGTAGAGTCACAGGAACTGCCACAGGAGCAGACAGAAGAACAGACAGAATAACAGCCACATGAACACCCCGGAAAACAGCCACAGGAACAGCCCAGAGAAGAGCCAGAAGAACTGCCACAGGAACAGTCCGAAAAGCAGCCAGAAGAACAGACACACGAACATCAGTAAGAACAGCACACATGTAAGTGCTCTTTTTTAAAGTTAAAACGACATACTTATTCTTGCATGGTCCTGAATTTTAGCCTTTGTTTTACTTGTAATTATTAAAAATTTGAGTCTCACAAATGTACATTTTTTTTTGTACCATCCAGACTCCATCTCAATTTGGGAAAAATGAAGCAGATGGTGTGCGAAGCCACTGCAGCGGAGCTTTTGAGACGGTGTAGAGGGCCGCAGTATTACTCGGCTGGCGCTGTAAAAGCAATTATGCGTGTGCGAACCACATCTATGTAACCCCTAGACATTCTTATTACACCATCAAAGATGGGGGAGTCATCTTACTTCTCCCTTTTACTTGAAGGTATTTGAATCTTTTAAGGTTGATCATAGTTGATTCCTGAAATATCCACATTGAAAATTATTATAATAGTCATTCTGTTGGCTGAGTTGGAACAATTAAGCTTTTGAAGGTATTAACGCCATAACCATTACAATGTTGCTATTAGAAGATGATGCCAAGAGATTTGCGCAGGATTTAAATGCTCTTGTGAGCCAAAATATAAACCCCATTGAGTGGACGGACAGCTCCATCAGCCAGGCCAACAGGGAGCAGTGCAGGTCAGGCTGGGCTTATATTATACAGCTTTGCAGTGGCTTTTAGCTCATTCTCCTAATATTGAGATCTTATATATTTTAAGGGCTTCGCAAACTGATCTTGTTCACCGATACTTATGCTATGTGCTGGGTTATCAAATTCTGGTGTTATCAGTTGAAACGTATTTTGGAAACACTTATCACGTGGACTGTGCTTTAATCACTTCATCCTGAAATAAACAATTCGGTGTATTTAAAATTTTGACTAAAGTCAAACCAGATTATCGAGGAAAATCGACACCAACTCCAAATTAAAAACTATTCCATGACAGGGCTGATTTAATATGCCCTGTTGATTTTTCTGTTTCTGTTGGACGACCTTGTTCTGGCCAAATATGGGTTCGCCAGAGA
This sequence comes from Urechis unicinctus, assembly GCA_034190875.2. Classification (NCBI taxonomy): domain Eukaryota; kingdom Metazoa; phylum Annelida; class Polychaeta; order Xenopneusta; family Urechidae; genus Urechis; species Urechis unicinctus. The sequence continues at coordinate 17,944,978 of CM067345.1, read as the reverse complement.
TATTTTCAAGGGATTTTTCGGTCTCCTAGACTATTTGCTTGTGAAACCTTTTTTTGTATGTTTTTTTGTTGTATCCCTGATAATTGTGGTCTAACTCCTTCAGGAGCGCAGTGGCCGAATTAATTTTTACTGAAGTGAACTGTCCGAACACTTTTCTGTGGGCATTAAAAACAATTGTTGGCAACCCAGGAAGTACTGTAAAGCTGCCGCTGGACGCCCATGATGATAACTCTTGGAACATTTGTTGGGTCGATGCAGTCACTTTCACTGCATCCAGGTTTACATGGCTGTCTGTCTCTACAACTGTTCACCTAGCTGGGTTCATATATGTGTCTGCCAAGAATGCTGCAAATGCAATCAATTCCCAAGAAAAAGGCAATGAAGGTGCATCTCGCAGCCACAGTGTCGTAAATACTGGTCCAGGCATCGGTCTCGATAACTAGCTTGTTTTCTTCCGCCACGTAGGCATCACCCTCGATCAAACCTAATGCGTATGTCCTCCTTTCTGCTTGAACATCCACACCTTTTTGACTGACAAGGAGGAGTGCCATTTGTATGTGCGTGCAACCTCCTAGATTGACAGAAGAATCCTTAATTTAGCACCTAAGAATAGAAAGTGTTTTGTTTTAAATATGCCTAGTGGCATTAATTACATTAATATTGAAATATAATTTCAGAAATTAATAAGTATTAGCCGAAAGTTCTCTTTAGGCCACTTAATATGTTAGATACGGGACAGTCACAGATGTAGAGGAGAAGGTTGACCCGCAATGACACGTTTGGCAGCGAATGAGAAGGCAATATGCAAGTGGTATTGGTCTCCCATACTACATTGCTTTCCACCCCTGATTGCAACAGTGCCTCTGTATGTTCTCTGGTGCCCCTGTTGGACCTCCGCAAATTTTACAGACGACCACATCATTGAAGATCTGCCACGTACCTGATAGAATAGTTTTGGGCCCGATTGTTGAAAATTAAACTATCATGATAAGGTACATACCACGGGAATATAAAAAGCACCATTAATTTTAAATCTTGGGCCCTTAACAGTACTGTAGCCTGATTTGATGTAGAGATTCCATTTTAATATAATTTCCTTAGATAATGCAGAGGGGGCCTCTCAAGGTAAATCAATATTGAGGTGCCCTCAGTTAATATTCAGGGTCTTGGACCCCAACATCAATCTGGATTAAGATCAATGTTGAGGATCCTCAGACTGAACTTAATCTTTATGAAAAAATTGTTACGCAGTAGTTGTTTAACATACTTGTCCATTGCGCATTTTCAACCATAAAGATATTGTTACTCACTCAAAATAGTGTTTGACTGAAATTGACAACAGATCATCCACACATCTATTTGCCATTCCTTTTAGGAATTGGTACTTCAGACGCAAGACGAGCCTGCATATTTGATCAAAGTATATGCGTTAAATTCCAATTCGACCAGATGAGCAAAAATCACAACTTCCACACCTTACTTAAAATATTTTTTTAAATATGGCAGGAGGAACTTGCCTTTCACTACTGTTGTTTGTATTACTGTCGTCATGGAAGAACAATCTGCCAAAGTCGGCCCATATTACCCTAATACCCATCCGATTGTCATTCGAGGACTGGCCCAAGCAGAGACTCCTTGCTGTTTTCCAGCTCCTCTTTGAATGCTGGTTTCTATTTGCATTAAATATACACATGAAGATGGTAGAAATCGATATACATCATGAAAGTGGTAAAACAGATTGATTAAATTCTTACAATGAGTCTGGTCTTCAATCTTCTCATGGCGTTGATGACCTCGGTCTCCATCTCTTTGTATGCAGTTCCGCCAAATCCACCCTCTGATGAGGACACAAGCCACCTGTGGACACTCTGTAATACAAAGACAAATCACAATCCAACAGACAGACCTTTTGACGATCAAGCTTATATAACTGTGATATGATGGCTCCGGATTGGTTCTGGAATGGCTGTACAGGTAATGAAATAAATGACTGGCCAGTGGGATGTGTGCATGCATTTGATGATCTTTATCCCCTTTATCCCCTTTATCTTTAACCAAATAACTTTTTGGGGTGTTTCTTAAGTACTGCAACCAGATGTATATTAAAAGTGTAATCACATACCGGCAGTGTACTTTTATATCATTTAAACAACTTAAACTTTACTTGGGATAATTATGTGGACAGGATTTCAGTATTTTACTTCCCCATTATGAAGCTTGCAACAGGCACCCCATGTCCTTATTCATTCCGCTCTTGACTAAGTGGTCTGTGCTAATGGCAACATTAGGATCGTAATGAGTCATAATTCAATGCAAATAATGTCAACAAGCTCACGTTAGGACAACAACACAATCTTAAAAGTACAAAATTCTCTTAAACAGCTTAAATGGGTACCTTAAGAATGATTGCAATATGTTTTTGATGTCGCAAGGCGTTGGGAAATAACGACGGTCATGCTTGTCTAGGTTTCCCCTTTCGTGACACCAGGTGACCACTGCTAGTAGGACCTCTGTATTGGTCTTGCATAAGGAAAGCAAGGTCTCAATATAATCTAAAGTTCCTTGTCCAGTTGTTCAACTTTCTGTGATGCAATTTCCTGGCAGTGGCCTGTATGCTGAATGCATGAATGAATGACACATGCTGGAACACAGAATGTAAATACCATTAAGCAAAATATACAACAGTGCCTTCTTCCCAAAATTAATCAACGTTAGATTATGTCATTCATTTTGACCAGGCTAGCTGATGGTATGAGATTAAATTGATTACACTCAAACATCTCACAAGGACACAGCCCTTCTCTTTTGAATGTCCTGTAGACTTCCCTCTTGCCTTCCTGCAACGATTACGACGATTATATCTGTAGTTCCGCTAACTCCGATTGAATCTTGATCAAAGTAATCAGCGACAATCCGTACATCAACATTCACTGCCTTCTGCGTTGTCCGGTCCTTGTCTCTCAGAATTGCTATGATAGCGTATTTTTGTTTCTCTCAGCCAATACAGAATTCAACAGCAAAGACCACAAAGCTTGGAGTAGGATTCAGGATTCTCAAGATCATTTTCAATAGACCAGGATTTTTTAACGGCACCTAGACCTATAATATCAAATGAGGTGTAGGTGATGTTTAGGGTGTTTGTTTAGTGATTTGAGCTGCCAAGACAATTTGAGAAAATGATACAGGATAGGGATGATGATAATAAAAGCTGGACAAAATTACATTGATCGGTATAATCAGGGTAAATGATACCATTGGCAATGACACAATTTATCTGCTACCACATTGAGTGGAATAATAAATCAAACAACTTGACAATTGAAAACAACAGCTTGACCCTTGCCCCTGCATGCCCCTTGTCATCCCCCACTTAATGTTATGCAACGCTCCTATTAAAGTTAGACCTCACAAATTTTCTTCCTTTTTTCCGAATGAGGTTTTATTGCAGCAACAAAAATGTGAGAAATAGCCTTAGACTTATATTTACAAAGCAAAGATCATTTATGCACGATTAGTTCCGTGCAATTGGGATATGAGATTTTAATGTCATGGGGGATTTAGTACAGTTGAGTATCCCTTATCCAGAATGCCCTGGGGCAAGCTAGTTGCGGATTGCGGAATTTTCGGGATTCCGTGGTCCCCTTCAAAACACCAATTATCATGCATTGCAGAAGTTCAGCTGTGTATAGATCATACCGTTGCGGTTTTCCAAAAGAAAACTGCCTTCTGCACTTCCTTACCATTGTACATATTGACTAGGCAATGGAAATCAGGATTTTATCTTTAAACAAAATGGTGTTTTAACAGTCGCAAGAGAACCTAAACGTTGTTTCAGGATGGGGAATCTAACGAAACAATCAAAACGATGCAACTTTGTGGCGATTAAAATCTCATTAATTTGGTCATTGTGGTAAACATGCTATTACGGTTGTAACAAAGGCATGTGTGTTGCAAGGCTGTGACCCCCTCGCTGAGGGTCTTAGAGCCTCAGAGAATGATGAGGGAACTGGAGCATCAGCACAAGTCTTAATGAACATCGTGGCTCAGGTGAGGGTCCTGGAGCCTCAGCACAAGTGTTATTAAACATATTAAGGCTCAGCTGATGGTCCTGGATTCTCTGAGAATGATGAGGGTCCTGGAGCCTCAGCACAAGTGTTATTGAACAAATTAAGGCAAAGCTCAGGGTCCTGGAGCCTCAGAGAATGATGAGGGTCCTGGAGCCTCATCACAAATCTGAATAAACATCATGGCTCAGCTGAGGGTACTGGAGCCTCAGCACAAGTCGGAATGAACATCATGGCTCAGCTGAGACGTCCTGTAGGGTTAGGTCACATTTTAGCTAGAAACGTTGTGTCAACAATGCGTAGCACATATATAATATAGGTAATCGTATCATAAGGACCTTAGATCAGTTGAAAGAGAAAGCTGTGCATAATCGATGAATGTGTGGGCATTGGGGTCATAACCCACCACAGTACCTACATACATTCATCGAATATGCACGTCTTTCTCTCTTAAACTTACATTCCGATACGTAAAAAGGCAAAGAAACAGCGCCTCTGACAGCGCGCGCTATTTACTACTTTCGATCTCTCACATCTGCCTTGAGGTGGCATCACATCCTCAAAACACCAAAGGCGAGTGCCTTGCCTAATACGTAATATGCGTTTTTTCGTTGATGACATAATAAGCGATAATATGATGTGATGTCGTCAGGTGTAGGGTCGTCTAGTTCAACCTTAGACTCCCTCAAACCACTAAGGCACAAAAACAATGCAAACATCATATGTAAAGAGCATATAAGATATATTTATGATGATCAGTACGGTTAGGTTGCGCACCTCGACTAACAGTCTGTTTCCCTTGTTTTCCCGCTCAAGCAGTGTTTGAAATGGCGCATGTCCTTAAATGTTAGGTGCCTAAGGGCGTGGATTTGGATGGCTTCATCGATTCGTGTGGGCTGTGGGCGGGGCCAAATATGCGGTTTCTCAAATCTCACCAGGGCAGCGCGCGAACAACCGAATAAGATAAATATTTTGTCCTGTTTAAATAATACACAACAATAGCTTTGCTACGGTTATTCCTGGACTACTCGCTTGAGTTTCGAGCAATACCTATCCACATTTATCGTAAGTAATGAATTTCACTTGTCGGAAAATCGACTAGATCTATTATGCTCTTTACCGATGTTTAGGGTATGACACTCGGTTATCGAAATAGGCTTCCAGGCGAAGATCAGCTAGATCAAAGAGAGGAATTCCTGCTTGTCTGTTAAATAATATGGCCAAAATCAATACCTTACGGGAACCACCTATTTGTGCATTAAGTATATTCTCTGATCGACTGGTGGACAATACCCTAACTCTTTGGCTGTCAGTGGTTAGCCACCAACTTGATTCCGGTTGATTTGTAAACTGCGTTTATGTTAATGTTAAGATGGAGTGTCTGCGTGTCTTCCGATTGGTATATAACTGAGCGGTAGTGTTTATCCAGGATCTGTTTCTGCATTGATATACATGTCTTTATTGGATTATTTGCATGTTATATAAAGTGCTTGTTCGGGTCTGGGATTTATGACACCATGTCTTCAGTCGAATCATAAAACGAGGCCAAGAATGTAAACTTTGGAATTTTGATGCGAGGGCTCCTTTTCGCTCAATTTCAACGGTTACGGTATGCCCTCATTTCCTCTTCGAGGCCGACTGTCTCTTGTCAAACAACCTCCGTTGAAACCGATAAACCAATATCACATTGGAAAATATAGTGTCCTTTTTAAATAATACACAACAATAACTACACTGTAGTTGCTACTGTTCTGGGACTACTCGACTGAGTTTGGGACAATACCGTGTCTACGTTTATCGAAAGGAGTGTATTTTTAGCAATAGTTTGTATTGCACCCACTTGATTTCCGTTGACTTTAGCCGTGCACGACGTCTTATTGACGTCGTGCGAAGGTCGCAACCGTGCACGCGGTGAACAATACATGAGTTCCAATTTTACTCTTGGCCTTGTCCTTAGTAGGGGTGTGTCCCGTGACCTCGAAAATCCGTACCCGTCGCACAAAGGGAAAATGGCAAGAGCATAGATTGAAATTATGTATCTTTCTATCTTCAATCACTTTATTCGGGATGTGTATCAAATGAAAAGCCACTGGAATATAGGCTGGCGTGTGCGTGGGGTCACTTGTCATCGGTTATCTTGAAATAGAAAAAGAACACATGCTCACTTTGGAACTCCTGAATGAGTTGACAGAGAAAGATTTCTATAATCGATCTAAAACGCCGGGTAGTGTACTCAGTAGTACCTGGGTTCGTAGATGGATAATATATATCTTTCTATCTTCAATCTACCTTCTGGCACGAATCCCTGTGTTTCAGGTATACTGTAACAGTTTGTTTACCATAGCACGTTTGTCAACATTCTATTTCATATGACGTCAACTGTCTATGTACCTGGAGCCACATTATCTAGTAATCATTAATTCAATTTAAAATGACGCATTCATGTAAAGCTCATTTTCGATGATGTTTCTATGATGCATCGTTTTTGTTTTAGGTTCTGCCAACCTTTGCGGTAGAAATAGACACTCGCTGTCAGAACGCGGCTTCATCCTCAGCTATGGCGTCTGGTGGAATACCGGAAGACCCAGCAGAACCCAAGCTAGGGTCAATCATCTTGAGTTGCGATCGTGATAAAAGATTAAGCGATGGCTCCTTCAAATTTTGAAACAATAAAGTCCATGCTGATATTGACATCTTGTGCAGAGAAGAATGCTTCCCGGCCCACAAAGTACTGCTGGCGAGTCAATCGGGTTATTTCGAGCGCCAATTCGATCCTTCCCAACACAAGGGCAAATCAATCTCCTCACTAACCATCGAGGCTGACCCACGGGTTTTGCAGTCTTGTTTAGAGTTTATGTACGCCGGGAAAATAGAAGTTCATCCAAATCTCCATGAAATATCCCAACTGTCAGAACAGCTCAACATCCAACAGCTTCATCGGATATGTAGCTCAACGGAGTTCAGAGATACAGTGGCTGATCGCAGCAACTGTCTGTCTATGTTGTGCGTAGGACGCGCTATAGGAGATGAAGCTTTGGTAAAAAAAAGCTCAACCTCTTGCTAGAGCTAACTTCGTCATGCTGACAAGTCACAACACCTTCCATAACCTCTGCGTAGAATGTGTGAAGGAATTAGTGAATGATGACAAACTGTTTACGACTTCGCCACAACAAATTCTCACGGCATCGATAGCCTGGGTGCATCATGATTAGCTCTTATGAACCAAGTGCGCTTACGCTCCCTCTTGGTTCTCGACGTGCGCATTACCTAGGTAGAACATTGTATGATAAAACCTTACCTTCACGATGTCGACTTTATTTAACAAGTCAGTTTAAAAAGCAATCAGTATTATGCATCGAGTTTGATTCTCAGGGATCGTAAAAACTTGTTAATATGAATAATTGCCTAAAATGTGCGAGGCGATTCACTTTTCCGACTTATTTCCAATATGGCGGCGAGATTGCACAACATAAGCCGGTTAGAACATAGGCAAGACCGACCGTAATTCCGCGCCACGTGAACCCTATTTAAAGACAATTGCGACAGTTCTTGATTCGTTCATAGATTTTCATGATTTGTTGCAGAGAGTAAGCTCGTATATAAAGCTTACGAAATATAAAATGAAAAAAGTATGGGTCACTGGTGTAAATTTCTGAGTAAGGCGGATTTAAGATCCACATGTTAAGCCAATGGGAATTATGCGTTTTTGATAATATTTTGGTTCTACAGAAAAGTTCATGCAGCGAATTACATTATATTTGACATACAGACAGAACAATATCTGCTTTACACAAAAAAAATCAAGCCATTTATGAATTTATTGTAAATTTTGCTCCAGAATGACGTCAAACCTCCTTAAAAAAATTTGACCACTGAGTTTTGAACTAAACTTGGTAGTATAGTGCAGTAATATTATCCAAGTGATATATGTACTATGAACAGAAATTAACAAATCATAGGTCCGTGTAGTCGATGGGAAGCCACAACGGGTTTTTGGTTGTATTCCCTGGGTGTGGTGTATTACAATATTCAAACCTCCATAAAAAAAAATTGACCGATGATTTTTGAACAAAACTGGGTAATATGATGCAGTGATATATGTATTATGAACAGATATTTTAAAAAATCATAGCCAAATCCTTTAGATTTCTGTTTCTGACAGCGACATCAGCAGTTGTTGTGGTTCCCCTGGGTGCTGCTCAATTTGTGATTAAACCTCCGGTGACTACTTCACACGGCTCTTTTCAGAGCCACCCCCTCCTTTTGGAAGATGCTTATGTTGCTTTGCGGTTCTGTTTTTTGCTCCAATAATACCATATATATTGAACAACCATACAGACCTCAAAATCTATTTACCGACCCCCAATATCTTAAAACATACCCACCTTGCAATTCGTTGAACCCATACCATGCATGGGTAGTACCTAATGAGTTGGTATATGTTGAGTGTACCCATGCAGAAATCCGCAGTGAACTTATTAACACGTGTTACCATCAACATATTTGTCCAATTTCATGTTTGAAGTTATTGCCTTTTAACTACCTAATTTGCAGAAAATGCATAGGCCATAACATGACATTATTGAGGGACACTACTAGCTAGTAGCCACTATTGTACATCTACAGCATTGACAGGCCATATAGTTTTGCCTCAAATCAAAGGCTTGGTAGGAACATAAGTATAGACAATAATAGACACAAATAAAACAGTGCAACAAGCAACATAAGCATCTTACAAAAGGAGGGGGTGGCTCTGAAAAGAGCCGTTTGAAGAGGTGCCGCTGCGTGAGTCAATGCTGTACAAGGTTGTAGCAAGAGCCACTAGAGGTCCAGATGGCTAAAAACACTAGGAGCTCTCAAAAGCTTCCAGTTTCCGGTAATTGTCCATCTGAATGCTCAGCTCTTTCAGCCGTTCTCCAAGATGCACAGGATCTCGAAGTTTTCCAGTTCCCATTGCAAAGTTGGGAAAGGCGGAATGGCTGCGTGGTGGGCAGTAATCAAACAGGCCATCACTGGTGTACTCTCGCAGAAAGCTGGCAATATCCTCACGGTACTTGGGGCCGCCTTTCCTGTGCTGTGCTTCACCCGGACACACCTGGAAAAGCCTCACCAGCTCACGTTTAAAGGGTCCGATCATTTGGCTGCATCTTTGTACCTGAACGGGGGTGTAGCGGCCATGACAATGCTTGATCATCCCTGCACATTGACCAAGAGTATAATGATCAGATAATGTGGGATTGAGTCTATTATCCCATTGCATTAATTTGCTTTGTTGTTATTAATGGAAATTAATTCATACTGTTGTATCGGTGCTTTTCTTGAGTACTTACCTTTGAATTCGTTGTTCAAAAATTCATTCATCTGATCCAGTCCAATGTTTCCAGAATCCCTACCACTGCTGTTAACTGTGCGGTTCCAGGTGATCTCGTGTGCCACAGCAGGAGACAGAAATCCGCGTGTATCTGCATTATCAACACCCTTAATTGACTGCCTACTTCTTTAATGACACCAACAAGATTGATACTCATAAACAAAATAGTCTACACTAACAGGCCAGGAGTGTGTGGCTTATCCGCAGGTATCGTGGGTGGTTTGACTCCCAGAACTGGAGCATGTGTAGTCGCCAGTACGTCAGCATCCGCTCCCCATCTCCTTCTCGCACTGCACTGCGACGTACGGCGAGGTTTAGTCCTGACCAGAGTAATGCCAAGTTGTGTTGCAAAACACCATCATCTTCCTTCTCAGCCAGGCTGCATTGGTCACTGCAGAACCAATTTTCTGTAACATGTCAACCATTCAAGCTGTAAGTGGTGCGACCCATAATCCTATTTGTAATTGTCTTATTCCCATTACAGAAACTTTAAAAATTAGTTACACTGACCAGGAAACACATCCACTCCGTCTTTGCCCAGGCAAGAAGGGTGGTACTACTCATAGCGGTGGCAGCCTTCCTTCAAGGCACATTGCACCATACCAAAGTCAAGAGACAGCCGACTCTGACAGGTGCAGTAGATGTAACCGTCGGCACTCTCGCAAGCCTCACTGCAATACCAGTCCTCGTCCTGTGGTGGGGCACTGACAAGTGGGGGCTCAAGACATGACAAGTGCAACCATACAAATGGACACGATGAGTTGCAGCACTGAACGAGGGTCTCTTCCTTTTCTGTAGCAGATGGAATTACATAAATACCAATGCTTCATGAGCAGTAGAGAAGCATTTATCAATTGTATTGTACTCCTTCAAGTTTCACCAGTATGACATTGGCAGAAAAGGTAAGCAGCAGATGAGTCTCTGTAGGAGCGATGCGCGCGGTAGCTCTCCCTTGCCCGGTGAATATCCTCAGGCGATGTTTCTTGCCAAACCCGGTCCACTATATCGGCTGCCAGATGTTCGATGTACGTGTCAAGTTGACACAAATCATCTGGAAGGTCATCAGGTATGTCGTCTGGATCTGCTATGCCCATAAACTTCATGGCCAGCAGCCCCGTCATACCCTCAGTGGCAAACTGCCACAATACAAATAATAGTATGATCAGCACAGCATTTATGCCAAAAGCTAAATATTATTAGTAGTTCAGTCAAGCATGCATATTCTAGGGCAATAGCAGCACGGGTGGAGCATCTTACCATGAGGAGATCCCAGACATGCTGAAAGTTGCTCATCACTTGGCTGCGAGCTGACTTGTGCTGGTATAGGTCCTTTATGTTGTAGAGGGTGCCACGGTCGGTGCGACTGGCCTGAGTGAAGAACCTGTCCATGACATCCTGCAAACAGTAATGGCTGAGAATGTATGTTGTTGGCAGTAGAAACTGGTAAATAGTAACACCCGGTTGTATTGACGAACAGGCATTGGTTGAAAGAATGATTGAGCTAAATATGATATTCTTACCTGCATTAGCAGTCCCTCTTTGTGGAACTTCTGAGGAACCTCCTTGAGTGGGCGGAACAAATGGCTCCGGGCGCAAGATAGCACCCTTCCCCGCTTCGCCTTGATCACACTTTCAACTGTCCCACCGTCCCCATGGCAAGGAACGGGCATGGCACGATTGCCAACTACTGGGACGTAGGCCATTAGATTGTCAAGCACGTCGATGGTATTTGGGGTTGCGGCTGGGTTGCCCTGGATGACACCTAAACTAACTTCCTCTGACTTGGTCTTCATGACCTCAGTGTAAGCATGGGGAGTCGTGCGAGCGTTCCGATTCTTACACCGAGTGAACGCAGCAAGGTGAAGAACCAGGATCCTTTTCACCGCAGCGCCCAGATCAGCACGCTGGAGCTTAAAATCCGGGTCAGCCGGGAGAAAGACAGACGTGTCCAAATCCGCAGCAAGGGAAGGAGACCATTGGGCCGAGACAAGTGACAGGGGACGCACGCACTCTGTGGCTCGTAGCAAAAGCTAAGGAGCTGATGATAAACTCAGAGGTGGCGTCCTTTCGTTGGTGCTTCCGATGTGATTGAAACTGTACGTTGTCGAAGCAGACGCTGTATCCAGCTGGTGGAGGTGCAGGTTCTGGACCGTAAGAGAGGCGCCGTCGCGTCTGTTGTCCATAACTGGCCTTGATTAACACAGACACAGCACAAAGTTGATAACCTGTGTCTTCGGAACAGCAGCTATAAATCTATGCAGACAAATACTCAAATATTGTGTCCTACTCTATGCAGCAAAGGGCCTCAGGATTTTTTTTTACAACTAGCAAAATTGTGGTATCAGTATCAGTATACACACCTCTGCCTCTAGCCTCCAAGACACTACTTTCTGGTCATAGCCAGCCCTGATGGTTGCGTGCTGCATCCACACTCTGTGACACTCCCAGAAAATTGAGGCTGCGGACAGTTGCATGGGATGCGCCTTGCAACCAGAGGTCAACACTCATCATGGCCTGTATGAAACTATACCGCCGAGGATTGCGGCTGTAAAATATGATGCCCAACATCATAGAAAGCCGAGCGTTCCTCTTTTGGAGCGCCTCCTCCTCGGTTAGAAATCTACACAGTCAAAGAAGGAGCAGACTTTGTTAATATTCACAGCAGCACCATGATCGGTCAGGTTTAAATCCGATGAAAGTGTAAGACAGGAATAGATAGGAACGGAAACAATCAAGTTCATTCAATGATGCACAGAAGACTAAGTAGCAAAGAGAGACAGTACTTGCCTTCTTTCGGTGCGCGGTCCTCTGGTAAAATGCCGAGCCATAACTTTGGTGGATGGCATTGCTACCTCCAGCACTTTGACCAGCAAAGAAAGTGTGCTACTTGCTTCCTCGTGGATGGCATGCCACGAGAAAACATCTAGCCTTTCCTTTGAGACAGGAGACTGCAGGGATGAGAGGGGACTGGCTCCATTGAACCTGGCCTGTACCATCTCCCTTCGTACCTCCTGGGCCGCCAAAGTGTGGAGAGCAGCCTTGGCAGCCGATGAATTTGAAATAAGCGTTCGAAAGGCCTTGATGTATTGACTGCCATCAATATATGATTTTGCCCGATCCTTGAAGGATGACACGGGTGTCGTTGGTGTTGGTGTAGCTGTTGGAGCTTCGGAATGGTCTGATGGCTCAGCACTGGCTCCTGATGATGAGCGCTTGGAAGGTGGTGCCTTTGTTGGGGTGCTGTCTGGGACCAACCTCTTGGGCCGCTTCGGGGTGTGCGTGGGCCATGTCCTCTTTCTTGTGGAACGCTTGAAGACGGTACGAAGGGTCAAGTCATTGCGGCAAGAGCCGCAAATCTTCTGTTTGGTTGGGCTGCTCATACCAGGGAAGGCTTTCCGTGCAGTATATGGGGAGGCAACAGTGAGCACCCTATACTTCTGATGGCTCCCCTCCAGCCAGTCTTCACCACAATTGGCACAGCGCGACATCTGTTACTGTAAAATAAACAAATTCATAAATTAATGTAGAAAATCGTACCCGTCGTATCGAACATCCTGACGTACTATCCTGACGCAGTTATCGTGGAGTAAAAATGCCAGGGTACTTTGAGCACACAAACTATAAATAATAGAATAATACTATAACCATCAATATTTGAAATCAAATTGCGTTATTATTAATAAATTAATACCAATACTCTTCTATCTGACGATAAGGAATGTACAAAACCCCAAAATTGGCAAATATTTACCAAAATTGAAAAGAAACACGATCATAAAATTTTTGCCTATGTCCTCGCCAGCATTTTCCATCTGTATTATCGCTCTTTGGTTCGAAACAGACTTATTATGCAGCTGAATAAAGGAGAGGAAAGGGCAACTGGGTGGGAAAGTTGTAAGGTATGCATCTAGTATAAATTGACTCACATGTGAAAAGTATAATCAGACAGATGATGACAATAATGGTACGATTACAACTCAGCAAATTCCACGCGGTCGTTAACGACAACGAATTGCAGGAGACTGTTTGTTGGCACCGGAAGTTCTAGGGAATTCTTCCCACCAGAATTCGGAGTGGAATTTTGCCGAAAAGTTAGAAAATTATCGATTATCAAGTGTTCTCCCGGATATTGGTAATAAAATAACCCACATGGATTAAATTCAGTCAATACTCTCACTGTTGGTGGCTTTAAATTCTTCGCAGTAAGTATTTTTAACGTGATAAGTTAAGCACGTTTGTCAATCTACCGATAAACGGAGGGTTGTCCTGTTAGACCAAGAAGGGAGTACCCGATCGACCCTTGGTCTGTTGGGCTAATCATGATCTCAGCACAAGACAGCAGAACTTGCTGGATCTCCTCGGGGCATTGCCTTTGATGAGGATGGAACCCTGGATGATAGAGCCATTCATCTCCCACGTTGCCTTACAGGGTCAGCCTGAATGTCAGGCTTTACTAACTGAGGCTATATCAGCGATAGAGGAAGGAGTGGATAAAGGACAGAAAGGTACAGAGAGTACAGACAGCGGAAACAAGCGTCTCTATCTTGTTATAATGGCGCAGCATAGGATGATGGGCGACAGTTACAGTGCTGCCACAAATGAGGTCACAATCACCGACTTGTCCCAGCCAAATGATGCCCGCGAGCTGACGAAGCTACCATCAGCCGTCCCAGCATATGGTCGTATAGCCTGCTGTGTTTCGGGGTCCACTCTCACCGTGAGTGGGACGGGTGATGGACGAGATGAGTGATGGTCATATGATACGGTGCGATCTGTTTGGCGTGAGTGTGGTGTGCTAAATGACAGTCGCCTGGGACACTGTATGGCTGTATGTGAGGGGTTGGTATATGTGCTCGCTGGGCAGCAACCGAATTCATCTGACCGGAATCGTGTGAGTGATGTCGAGGTGCACAACACAGAAAGGGGGGAATGGCAAGTGACAGGAAAATTGCTTGGGGGTTATGATTAGTCATGGAGACACCTATGTCATACCTGTTGAGAGTCTGCTCCAGGGAGATGCTACCAGGCTGACGACATGCTCCATCTACCGCTCCCCTAACATTTTCTGTGTCATGGCCGTTACTGATGATGACGTTCTGTTGTTCGGCGGCGATCCCCGACATGGCAACCCCGACCACTTCTTTTACCGGGCATCTGTCGCCAATCTCCTCAAGAAAAGAGGATCTGGCTGGACGCGGGTCACACCGGACTGGTCTAGGGGGAAACGTTGGCTGTATCCCGACGCATGCTGTACAGCGATGCTCTCTCCGAATTGAACAGAGCTGCTCTTGAACTCGACTCAAATTTTTAATATTGTTGACAGAGGCGATGATAAATAATACTTACCAATAACATGAATATGAGATTTCGGGCTAGAAAGCAATCGCGTGTTTATCCCTTTGTTTTGATGAAACACTGGTAAACATTGGACAAATTGAACCGCTAAATTTTCTTCCTTATTGTTTCTGATCAAGGTTATTTGTGTATGGGTTATGAATGAGTCATGCATAGTATATCAATTTAGGTGCACTGTGTAATAAACCAAGGTTTATTTATGCTTACTAATATGTCATTGAAAAACCCTGCCAGCATAATTTCGATTGCAGCAGGCTGGAGGCTATGCTATATTTAACATTTTGAATTGATATGTCATCATTAAGGAAAAGGTGGTTCGATATAACGCATAGTGAATAATTGATCCATTTAATTGATCTTTTAAAAATGTCATCTGATCCAAAGGATCGTATCTGAAAATGCACTTTCAACTTTTGTCATGGATTACTCGCAAACTAAACAACTTCTATGATGCTGTACTTGGATGCATGTAACTCATTGGGTTGCTGCAGAATCCTTATTGTAATCATTCATCATTCCGATATGTGCAGTTATTGTTCTTTCTGTTGTATTCATGCATTTCAGAAACTGTAATTATCAAAAATAACATTATCATAATATCGTATATTAGTTTTCATTCCGTTAAACATATGGGTTCTTTTAACGGAAACATAGACAGAATTCTTTAGGAATGCAACACTATAGATCCGCGTTAATCTTGCTTATTAAATATTTGCACCGTTAAGCAATAAAGGCGATGTACGGCGATCTGACTCTATTCGGATGTGTGTGTGTGCGTTCGCAGCAGCACAAGGGACGTCCTGTCTTTTTGCATAGCAAAATACGTAGGCTAGACCCCCACTCAGCGGCATGCGTGCCCTTTTTCGGTCATTTTTGACTGTTTTTTGCCTTTTGTTCTCTGTTTTGTGTACGTTTTGGTCTCTCCCTTATGTGTGCACAAAAGCAAAGATTGTACTAAGTGTCCAGGCTCAAACCATTTGCACAAATTTTGACACCCCTTTCCCATGCCATAATGCGCCGCTATCATATATCATTACCAGTGATATAAATACCCTGCACCCGGACATCAGTGGTGGTGACAAGCAATTAAACTAATGCCACTCTAGCTTCTATATTATAAATATGAGAGAGCCTAACGCGTACGTGCCGACATAGAAGCAAAGACTGTGAACCAAAAAAAACCTTCTCCTATTCAAGGACTCGACGCCGGGTGAACTCATCGAAATTACGACCTACACTACAAGTATGCGTATCCAGTGACCGTTGTGGTGTATGGTACGTAAGCTTTGAAGGATGCTTATATTGCAAAGCTGTCCCCATGCGCCATGCGGCGGACGGTACATATACATATATTGCTACAGTTTTTTTATGGCTCACAGCTATGGACCATTGGTTCTGATGATTATAAAAGAATATGTGTTCAATGGAATAAGACTGTTAGGAGAATACTCAACCTTCCAATCGCTTTGCATACTTGGATACGGGGGCCATTAAGTGGCCAACTACACATTAGCGTTTTGTTATGCATAAAAACGTTGAAAATGGTCGTCCAAATGTATCACAGTGAAAATGCAGTAGTTCAGTGTGTGATTAAACATGCTTGTTTTAATGCCCTTTCACCTTTGGGACGCATTATTGCTTATCTCAGACATATATACAACATTAATGTACATAATGATGTGGCGTTTAATATCTCGCAAATTATTAAGAAAGAGTCGTTAACAAATGAACAGAAAGCATTGGTCTGTACTTTAAGTACTTTGTTATGCGTTAAAAACAATGAAATTATGATTGATGAATTCGACGATCAAATGAATGATTTGTTAATGTTATTTTATTCGACGATTTAATTTCTTTTCCGTTGAATGAATAGTTTAAATTGTTATCACAACGAGTTATGTTTAGTATCGTAACAGTTTTATTTTTAATTTCTTTTCCGTTGAATGTTGCACTATAGTTTAAATTGATGTATCACAATTATTGTTTATGTAGGTACCTTTAGTACGAAATAAACATATATATATATAACTGCGAGGCCTTCCGAGGGATCGACCACATCTGCCGCAACGATGGGTCAACCGAAAAGAGAAAGGAAAAGATAGCCAGCTGGGAAGGGAATGTGCACGACACAGGCGCACGAATCGATGACATACAAGCGTTAGAAAGTATTATCTCTCTCAGCATTGTTATTCGTGATATTGCTGGCATAGAGATATACAACAGTTAGAAGTTTCTTGACCATCAGTGTAAGTCTATACGTGTCGTTCTCCACAATGGTCATGCCTGGTCAGCAGATCTATCATTTCCCAAACAGTCATCGTGCGCTTCTACGAGGATGACTTCTGGGAATCCATTCGGGCGAAGTCGGGCTTAGCCTTGTGCCGTCTGGCTACAATGAATGGGCGATGGCCCCCTATCAATTGACCAATACATGCTCAAAGACGGATCACTCTATCGACCCCAGCATATGCACAATTACATGTGCGAAGTATATACATCCCTATGCAGGCCAGTGCTCTCTGACCGAGTAGTAGGTGCCAACCACGCAGCCAGCTCCCACACGCGCGAGTAAACAAAGGGAAACCTACCCTCAGCATTCTTCCTCTCTGACATACAGTCCACATGTGTTGAGTACACGCCCGGTGGTGTCTGGATAGGTATGGACCGCAAGGTGGACAATGTAGTAGAGACATGAAGCACTGTTACCCTGCATCTATCCAAGGCGCATGCGACTGCTCCCCTTGTCTCGCCCGGTTCGGACATCCGCGACACAGGTTCAGACGAGTGGCTATCAACGGTTCTCTATCCTCCGGAAATTGCCCTACTGGGTTTGCAGAAGTGGTGGCATGGGAGTTTGCCCCAAGTCAACACCCCGTAATAGTCCACAGGCTGGGCACCCACTTGGAACACAGGAAATGGGTTCAACTGGCACTGCTCACGTTCCGGACAGAACAACTCATCATCCAGGCCGATCCAGCGCTCCACCTACGAGAAGCCATCATATCACATGAGAAGCAGACTGACGTATGGATGCTTCAGTACAGAAACCTAGAAGGTATCCTTATTGGAAAGCTTACACAGGCATGATAGAGGTGTAACTATCCCATAGGGCACACCCTCTTACATCTGATAGAGTACACATCTATGACTGTTTTACTATGCCGATGGCTCTCTTTGGTGCTGCATAGCCCTTGGTCTTTTGTTCTGCGGGTTTGTTTGCCTCTGCGGGTTTGTGTGCCTCTGCAGGTTTCTCTGCCTTCGTAGGTGGCTTTATATCTGTGTGGGTTTCTTTGGCCCTAGCGTCCCCAATGCGCCACTTACATCTGGCCTCACGGAAAAATCTACTTTCCCGTATACCTTTTATGTCATCTTCGGATAGTACAGTTTTCCCCCCATTGTATGAGTATGCAATACATATAGTACCAAGGCACCACTTCAACAGTGTCACCGCAGCCCTGTGCAAGGAAGCAGATATAAGGCGCGCCCCAAAGGCTACCGCCGGTAGTGACCTAAGGAGGCACTACACCTTTCGTGGTTTGATAGAGGTGCAGCACCTTATTGCCATGGAGAGGGGGTGTCACCATTTGTGCAGATGGTTTGTGCCTCAGTACACGCAAGGGAGGAACCAAAACGTACACAAATCAGAGACAAAAGGCCCAAAACAGGCAAAAATTACCTGAAAAAGGGCGCGCATGTCGCTGACTGGGGGTCGAGTCTACACACTTTGCTATGCGAAAAAGACAGGACGTCCCCTGTGCTGCTGTGTGTGTGTGTCGAAGTACAGTCGTTTGTGGTAACCAGGCTATGCACAAGCTTCCTCTCTTCAGCTCCACCAAACAATGCAAAGGAAATGCTTTCATGCGGCTCAAGTATCGCTCATCTTCCAATCTGAAATCCTTCATTATTATCCTGAACCAGGCCATGTTACACTCAATCGCCTTCACACATAGTTAATAGCAAGGGTATGTATCAAGGGGGAATATGCGATCCAATCAGCGAGGCTGGTGAGGGGACACAAACAATAGGTGTATGTAACGAGGTCGATGGTGTGACAAAAACAGCAGGTGTATGTAGCGAGGCGGGTGTGTTGACACAAACAGCAGGTGTACATAGCAAGGACAGTTGGGTGACACAAACAGCAGGTGTATGTAGCGAGGTCTAGAGGGGAGACAAAGACAACAAGTGTATGTAGGAAGGCCGGCGAAGTGGCACAAACAGCAAGTGTATGTAGCGAGGTCGGTGAGGTGGCACTAACAGCAAGTGTATGTAGCGAGGCTGGTAAGGTGGCACAAACAGCAAGCGTATGTAGTGAGGCCGGCGAGGTGGCACAAACAGCAAGTGTAAGTAGCGAGGTCGGTGAGGTGGCACAAACAGCAAGTGTATGTAGCGAGGCTGGTAAGGTGGCACAAACAGCAAGCGTATGTAGTGAGGTCGGCGAGGTGGCACAAACAGCAAGTGTATGTAGCGAGGTCGGTGAGGTGGCACAAACAGCAGGTGTATGTAAATGGGATGGTGAGGTGAGCCAGTTCAGTGGTGATCATGCTAACGTCCAAGAACTCTACAATGTGGTTTCTGAGATGCTCGAACACAAACAAAAATATTCTTCATTAAAAAGATTAGAGCGGTGGCATCATTCCAAAGAAATTGGAAGTTAAATTCCGTCTGAAACAGGATATTTATTCACTTCCTTCAGACCAATGAGTCAATTAATTCATGGATGCAAACCAGCGTGGCGCTGTTGCTAATTAACAATTCAATGCCATTTCCGAATCTCAGCATATTCCCAGGTTTTGAAAATGTAATTCATGTTTGGCTCTCGCATTTCGTTTCCACGAGGCCATGACAATTGGTCTCTGGTTAGATGTTCGTCCAACATAAATTCTTCGCCTGTGTTTGCTCCCATTGACAGCAAAGTAATCAATTTTAAAGGACCATTAGAACTCCAAACATTGCAAAAGCAGGCAGATTCATTGACAATCTTCGCTTGGTTTTCTAGAGCGATAACAGGAACGTGGACTAATCGCAATTATTACAATCTTTGTTCACGTGAACCGACATATCGCCTTACATCGGTTGAAAATGTCTCTTTGTGTACTTAATGGCCAATAAATATAATTGTAAATAATTACAAATTGGCGGTGGAGTGTGTCGCATTAAAACACTCACTCTCCCTTGGTTAAAGATTGTGTTTTATTCAACATCATCATTCAATGATTATGGCTCTAGTTGTGTCAACAAAGCTGACAGTAATTAGCACATTTGTGTGTCTTACAGGAATAGCCACAGCAATAGACACTATCTTGGGATGCATCTTCTCACAAACGATCATTGCATGAATCACACATTTATTTTTCCTAATATGACTAGATTTCTGGGCCTAGTAAATACAATTTAAATGTGACTTTGCTGAAGTTAACCACCTTTTAACTTCTACAACAACCTATTATTTCGATTTTTAAAAGGCACAACTAACTTAATGATATTCAAGCTGACTGAAGATTAGGCTAGGAAGAGCTAACTCAACTTTGACATTACCCAATCTGCCCTGCCTTTATGTATACAGCTGCAATACTCGACATGTGATGCTGATCTACAAGTAGCTACATAGCTCCTAACTGGACTGAAATGAGAAATGATTTGTCGATTTAATGTTGTCCTGTGAGTATACATTACGTGTCTTCAATTTGTTGCTATAGCCTCGTCCATCATTGCTCTTTATGGATGTGTGTATATACAACAAGTGAATTGTTGTTGACGATAATGGTGTTTGTCTGTTGGTGCATAATAAAAACGTTGTCATACAGCTGTGTTGATTATTTATTACACAGAGTTGTGCGCTTTGTTATTCAGGAAAAAAACTTCTTGGATTTCTAATCTGATGGTCAGGGGTTTGTGTTAGCTCTGAGACGGTACTAGGTTGGCAATGTCATTTAAGGACATAATAGTAAAATAATTTCCCCCACTGTGGTCCATTCAATTGAAGATATAACAATCAATATCATAATATAACCATCATCGCCATGATAAAGTCACCAATGCTGTGATACATTCACCCAGGATATTAAATAACCATCAATGTCAGATGTTTCCTCAAAGAATTCAATCACAATGTTCTTGCATAATTTCAAACGACACTGTCTCAGTACGTCCACATAATCCACGCGCGGGACTTGTATTATCGCCCAATACGATCAGGTTTTGTTTCGCATGTTATATTATTATTATATGACCAAATGTGTAAATACAATAGTTAATCAGTGTATTAGTTCTATCTACTATGTTCTGTATAATCACTTTATTTGGGATGCGTATCATGTGAAAAGCGACTGGAATAAAGGCTGGCTGGGGAGCGGGTAGCTCGGACTTGTAATCGGTAATCATATAAATAGAAAAAGAACATGTGCTCACTTTGGAACACCAGAATAAGTAGCATTTTGACGGATGACTTACTGCACACTGTTACTAGTAAACAACGTGCTACAGGCATTAAGTTTCATGTTTATACAATAAACTATTAGAGAATTTAGAAAGTGTAACTTTGACCATATTCTAATCCAAACCATTCCATAGATGATACCGTGACAATTTCTTCTTGGTGCCAATAGTGGAGGCATGTGTGGAAGGATTCGACAGATGTATTCACATTAGTTTTATTATGCGCAATGAAGCCAGAACGCAAAGTGATCCCAGTCTACAAATATATAATGGAAAAGTGTCAATTAGTTCACTGCAATGAGAATTTAGCATCTAGCATGTCTTTCGGCAAACATCATTGTAATCCATTTTCACGCGCATGACACACACATCTATCCCGAACTCTGGGATATTTTTGACACCATGTCTTCGGTCGAAAAAATGTAAACCAACTTTGAAATCTTGGCTCGAACGCCCCTTTTCAATAAATGTCAACAGTTACGGTATGAACTCACTTCCTTTTCGAGACCTGCGAGGGCTGTCAACAACCACCGTTGAAACCCCAAAATAGTTTGATAACATATAAGAACATATTTTGTCCTGTTTAAATAATAAACGACAATAGTTTTGCTAAGGTTATTCCTGGACTGCTCGCTTGAGTTTCGGGCAATATTTATCTACATTTATCGTAAGTAGTTAATTTTCACTTGGTCGAAAACGAAAGCAACATCGACCAGATATATTATGCTAATTACCTCTGTAGAGGATATGGCACAAGGTTAACGAAATAGACTTCAAGGCAAAGATCAGCTAGATCAGAGGGAGGAATAACTGCTTGTCTTTCAAATTACATGGCCAAAATCAATACCCTACAGTAGCTCTTTCGAATTAAGTATGGATAATGCTGCATGCGTCCAACGGTATCTAACCTGCGTAATACACCGGGTTTTATCTAGTTTTTTTCTAATAAAAAACATTTATCGGCACAGAGGTAGATTTTCAGCAACAGAAGTATCCTGTAAATTAGTTATTTGGCCTAAAATCCCACCAAGCGGTAATATCTGGGCCCGACTTGGCAACATGGCGGCGAGGTGGCACATAGTTTTTGCCTATGTTCTCACCGCCTTATTTACAAGTTTCTGAGGCTGTCTGGATATCGTCCTCCACGCTTGTATTTCGGAGGAAAATATCACCGGTAAATTTGGAAAGCTATCGAAAATATACTTTTCCGCAGACAACAGGAATATGAATCATTATCATGAACCGAAAATAATAACTTTCGACACTGATCACCTGAAACTCGTCAATGAGTATATAACAAAAGTAAAATCGCGGTCCTTAGATTCGCTTAATGTTGTGTGTCCCTTTAAATTTGATTGCCTTCTAACTGATTGACATCCGAGTAGAAAATGTTGATCCCAATACATTATGGTAAAGGGTGACCAAGGGAAAAATACCGTAACAAAACTTAGTCATCAACAGTATATTTCTTATTATGTAAAGTAAACATATTCATTTATACAATTATTCTAAACATATATATCAAGCTGATGCTTACAAGATTAGTGAACTAGCTTGGCTGGTTAACTATCTCATGGATTCACAACGCGATTGGAAAAGCTATTTCTAGCCATGGGTTTTGTCACGTTGCACACGAATGTCCTCGAAGTCTTGCTTGTTACGTTTTGCCTTTCGAACACAACCAAATAATATGCAAACCAATGGCAAAGGAATCATTGCCAAAAATATATCAATCTGTAGTGCATGATTTACGAGGCAACACTATTTTATATCCCCACTCTCAGGGCGGGAATATATTAAAATATGAATACGATTGTTATTCTTGCCACCATGCTCGTACAATTGAGCTTCTTATATTGACATGTATATTCCAAGCAGGGTGCTGGTTACATACATCCTCTTTCACTGCAGATTTAACTTATCAGGGGATAAGACTGCTTCACATATTAAAGATAAACCAAAGCTAGGTATGTAGCAATGTCCCTACGGCAAAAGCCGTCTCTAATGGCCCATAACGTCTTTATTGCCTGTAGTTTATGGAACACCCTGCGGAATAAGAATGTCTGGTCAAGGTAATAAAACTGACATGATACTTAATAGCGCATCAGGTTATAACAAAACCCTTTAGTTTCCGTAATGCAATTTCAGAAGGCAGAATAATATCGATATATCCGACGTATGTCATTATGTATGATACCGACACCACGAGTGAAAAATTATGAATCATGAATCAATGGGAACGCGATTGGCAAGGTTAAAGCCACCCCACGGAATCGTTATTATTATCTTCACACCAAAACAACACACACAATAACGCAATGATAATATATTCAACCTATCAATTAATCTCAATTACTTAATTAAGTTTATGGTTTTTAAACCATGGTTGCATGTGCTATTTTTAAGCCCATCGCATTCTGCCAAGCTGCTTACATAAATAATAACACTTGCATCTATTATATTAATGCAGCCTTATCCGCGTTATAACATAACAATTACGAGCTTCTTTGTGCACAAGATTAAAGATATAATTGCATTATGTAATCTAATGAACCCTTCTGGCGCAGTCAAATGGACACTTAACACAGGCTCTGAGAATCTTTTATAACCTCACCCCAACAACCGGAAACTATTTAACACAACAGGTAAGCAAAAACGAGTAATGTATGCTTGCTAAAACAACGCTGCTAAAATTAACTCCCCAACTGTTGTATATATCATAAACGATGAAATGAATTACATTTTCTGAATTAAAACAAGTTTAACAGCAGGTTCATGGTGCACATGGTTTTAAGACAATTAGGGATTGGTTAATACATGGAACGCGCTTATATGCAGATGTGTAAACCGGCCATCAACGTGATGGTTGGGATGCTACAGAATGCTACGTGCTATTCTCAGCAGGTGTACTTTACGTGAGTAAGGAATGTCTGCTAACCAAGGCAACACCGAAAACTTTGCTCTTTTAACGAGCAGATCACCTTAATGTTCTGACAATGTCTAGACCTAAAGCTACAAATGGCTAATCAGATCCGCCTAACTAGCATACCTTAATACTCCTTGTGTGTATATGACTATATAACATTGTACCCACACATACGCATATATTGCCAACTGCCCCGCTTGACACATCACAGCAATTCAACGTTTGCAATTGTTCATCGAGCTGCGTAATGCATTGCACTTTGAAACGATCTCTATGCCAAACACATTGTGTTAACATTTCATAATAACGACACCACAAGGATGTATTAGCATCCATTGTCCATTAACAGGGCCGCTGCCGTTCTAGCGCACGAAGCGATTACTGTCATTTATTAAAGTCCTACAGCCTTATAGAATTATACACTGTGTTCAGATATATTGATATTTGAAATGCTTGTTTACCTGCACATTTGGCGGTTCAACTGCAAATATGGTTTACGATGTCATTTGACGTTCGCAATGAATCCCATACGGTTAAAATTACCGTCATGCTGGATACTCTTAGTCAATAGGCTGTCCATTCATTGCAAGCTTGTGTCTGCGCAACCCATTAATTGTATCAGCAACGTCGCAATGCTGTACATATGTTCTGTTTATAATTAGCTTTCCCTTGAATAACGATCTAAACATCGAAGAAGGAAACTAAATAGAATAAAACGGCAAGCTGTCTGCAATGCAATTCATTGAAGTGTGCAAAGAGCTCTTGTGTGTTCCCGTTTTTTTTTGGAAGAGGGCATTTGTATGACCATACAATGAGCATAATATCAACGGTAAGTGTAGTGCACCGCATAGAATGCGAAAAGCTCGTTCATCTTCAAGCCGTACATTAGTTCAATTCATAGAATGTCGGTGCACAAAACAAATGCAGGCGTTATGCAGGTGCTTCAAACAGTTTGATAAACAATATAATCATAATAGTCATTGGCATATAAGCGCGCGAGCAATGACTGTTGGTGGCTATTATATTTATGTTACACAGCCTTAATTTGCTCAACCTGCTCTTAGCTATCACAATATAACTTGCCAGGAAAGCTTGGGCAGATGCAGATGCAAATCACACAGATTTCCCGAAGGATAAGCAAATTCTTACACATTCATGTTCTACGTGCATAAAGATATATGTCATCTACGGCATTTGCATAGATAGTTATGAAGGGTGATGCACCGTAATTTTTATCCGAATCGAAAAAAAGCCATCACCACAAAGATATTCGATCTTATTGTTTTAAATCAACATACCAGTTCATTGACTGTTTGCCGGTCATCATAACCACCATACTTAAAACGTAAAATCGTAATGTATTGTCATTCTCATCAAGCCTTGACACTGATACAATTAATTTCTGCCGGACTTAAGAAGCAGTGTTCCCTTAACTGAAAACATCATGGGAGGGTTAGTCTGACTCGCAGTGCCGCATTGCCAAAATATAACACGTGTTCCATGTCATTTTCTTCAGATGCTGCCATCATTCCGACAGAACTCCCTTATGCATTTGTATTTTGTGAATATTGTTGCTAAATGCAGTGCGGTAAAGAAATTCATTCTATAAACGCATCGCTACAAGCTCTTTGAGTTTGGGTAGGCTGTGTGCGATGATTTCAGCCGAATTGCTGCAGTCGTTAATGTCCTGTGTAATAGCACAATCGTTACTATATGTTTACCGTACACCCATTAGTCAAATGCGAATTCAGTTGATTAATGGATCGCAATTCATCTCCTGACGGTCTGAATATGAAGTTGCAGCAAGAATGAGTGTTTCATGAGTTTTGTAAGGCTAGCAACTACTTCAGTAGCCACACATTCTGTTTGGTCACATTTGTGAAGTTAACAATTTCCACTCCGAATGAGATAATGATAGGTATAAATATACGTTGATAATCGCTGCATTAAAACGAAATTGTTAAGGTCTGCTTTCGCTAAACTAATTCCCAGCTGAGTGAACGAGTGATTGATGTTTTGTAAGAACGACTGATGGATATATTCATCACGCAGTGTTTCAAACTGCATCAAATACTTCTTATAATCCCATCCCGGTGTAATTCGACAGTTTATCGATTACGCTAGCAAAATACCCAAAGGCATTCGCGTCAATAACAACACATTCGCGGTAAGTCTTAAGATGAGCTCATGGTCAATAACAATTTGATTTGCTTAATATAATATACGTTGTCTCATGCAGCCAGGGATGATATATTCGCTCCTAAAAGTAACAACGTGTGGGGTATACACAAATTAAGAGAGAAATACTAAAGAGTTTGACAGCAACTTAGCGAATAAAAACGAAACTGTCATTATCATAATATCAAACTCATTCAAGTGGAAATTGATGGTTAAATGAGGGAATGACCAGTTCTCGACATATTGTGTATGCACATGCGCCTGCTATAATATCAAAACAATGTGTTTGTGAAATTCCTAGTTGCTTCTTCGGTGCATCACCAGTTGAGCAAATACCGAATTGGCTCGTTATGCGCTATTGCCCTGCTTTATTCTGCCATATTAATATGTACAGTCTGTCTTCTGTCATCTCGTTAAAGAATCAACATGAGTAAGTGTGACTTAAATTCATAATATACGTCTGACTGGTTATGAAGCGATTCAGCCTGCAAATCCTCGTATGTAATAGATGTCACCTAGGTTCACTAACAGTGGACTGCCGCGCTCACCGTTCAAGAGCACGTAATAAGTTGAGTCAATAGATTTTTAGGTTGATATACCAGTAGAATATATTCAGTGTGCGCTCTTGCATTTACTGTGGTTTTTGACATTCTAGTGCGCATGCATTCAAGGCAATTATATGCGACACGTACTATTTCAATTATATTCTAGGTTCTAACCGCTCTAAATGTATCGAACCACATCGAGTAGTGGAACATTCCGAGCATAAACTTTACATGTCTTTACTGGTTATTTACTACTCAACGTCTCACAGAAAAATCCTATACAATTTATCTGCCGGGAACAACCTATCCCACCAGTTCAGAGCATGTTCTACCGGTACAAAAACAAGTATATAGTTATGGGCATTAGACCGCGGATCGAAACATAATACAATTCGATGGAAAATTTGACATATTTCGCCAAGTATATCATTTAGCATCAATCCAGTCTGTTATATATGTTGATAAGCATTTGCTTATGTTATATTAGCGCAGTGCAACAGTTCCTAGTAGACAAAGCTATGCAATATTTGAGTAGAAAGGTGTTGTTTGCTATCGTTCGAACACGGCCTGGATTATCGCTTCTTATGGGCAACATTGCCTGAGTCCGCAGTGTCTCTGCGAGATGTTCGTGGCTTGCGAATATCCTGCTTGTAATCACTGTGGGGGCTATCAATGATGGATGCCACTCGCATATAATAAAAAAAGTCAACAAATTTGATTGAATACAACTAAAAGCACCTTATATGAATACGCTAAGGTGGTTTTTATTCTGGTATATTTCAAGCAAAATAGGGCACATGTCAATATGCCAATGCAAGAAACGTAACAATTCCGCACCGCAATGAAACGCTTTACGTGTGATCGCTACTTTGGCACGACCCAGTGAGTCTACTTAAAGGATAGAACGACGATTTGGTCATTTTGGCTGTTTTGTAGCAATAGCGCATCTATTGATATCGTTCAGTATGTCCCTTGTCAGTACACGGAATAGATAATGGCGCTGTTGAAACGTCGAAATGTATCACTAACAAAACACGGTCCTCCACTGGTAATCAACTCACTCTTTGACAAACCCGACATAGCGTGACGTCAGCGTTGAGGAGTTTACTCGTAGAACGAGACACATCAACACGTACGTTTGACTGTCACATTATACATTCAACAGAAAAGAAACTGCGTTTTGGGTGAAATTTCATTATTGCATTAAATGTATGCAGTGGCGTTTTATCCCTTTTTCAACGCTTTACTTGTCAATTCCATGTAACGTTCGCACGCTACCATCAACACATTTATAACCATGAGAGCGTGGCTCTATTTACACTCAATTCACCTCTTAAAACTGTGTCACTAATGCATAAAGCACATGTTGAAGTATCATTGACGTGCGCCATTAATATAATCCTGAGTAATAGATGAACTTACGATGATAAACTTTTGAATCACCATCAATGTCTTTTTGATCAAAAGCAAACAATCATATACCTCATACGCGATGCTCGACCGGCCTTATTTAAACTGTGCTACAAGGACACTTAAGGAGCGTGACATAACATCATATGAATTATATAGTATTAAATCAATCAAATGTAACTTTTATCGATTTATTTTCACCAGCTATACACCATCATAGAAATTTGTTGTGTTATAAATCTGATTTTATTTGGATCTATCACGAACGAAATAAATGTAATAACGTTTCAGGTAATCCACACTGAGCTCTGCGATTACCTTGATGCCAATCGATTAAACATTTGGCATCATACAAACTATTCCAGAAACGATTTTTAGCGCCGTCAAACAACAATCAAAATCGCACAGAAACAATGCACATAGTCGAAAGATTGCGACTATGTAATGCTCATTGCATGCGGTTGGAACACATCTGATCCTCATCACATCTGTTTACTACGAATTAAGTCGTAGTGCGAGAGGTTGGAGAAGGGATCTCTTCTTCCACAATACATTAAATCTCTTTTTGCGTCAATCCCCTCTTTGATATCACACTGAAGGTTAGGTTCAACTGCAAATAAACTTCAATAAATAGACTTCATACTCGGCATCCATTTGGCTTTAGTGCTAGACTATGGTGCGCTGCCTGATCGTGCTAAAACGCCCTTCTCATTTACCGCTTGTGGGGCTGTTTAAGAATGCATCGTGTTAAAAAGTAAACAGAGACTAACATTTATATAGAGATAATAAGGACTAACATCAGCTTTTTATGTGTCATGGAGTACGCATAAATTGTACAAACCACATAACTCGATAAATCGCACAGAAAATTACGCGCTGTACTGCTCTTAAAGGGATAAGGTCCCCTAGAATGGTATACATAAGACATTTAGTCATCATTTGACGTCGAGGAGTGTGCTGAAATCGTCTTTTGAACAGCAACTGACAAACTGTTTGATAATATGTTGGATTGTAAGCAGTACAACCTGATATTTCGAACTTTTACATGACGTCATGGTCAGTTGAGCTTTAATCAACCTACGTCCGATTAAGGCGATGTCTATTGGGCTGCCTCTTAGGCAAACGTCGATCGCCACGGTTTGTTGCGTTCTCAAAAGTTCTTTGCTAAACTGCTTAGGTGACATACAACATTTTTGCTTGAGGATGACGTCACGTATTTCAGCATATATGTATCCACAGGGATCAAGGCGCTTAATCATGGTCATTGCTCGCCTATTTTAGTAACTCAAAACCCGATGTCTGGGAACACCAAACCGCCCAATACGCTGCATATACATGGAATATACATAACAATCTCTTAAGTATCCCACACACACACTTGCACACACATACAACTTATTATTTGGCATCACAGTGTAATCCATGTTGCTGTGTAGAGTTATTATTGATTGAAAAATATGACTCTTGTTACTATCGCCACAAATGCTACCCGATCTAAAACATGCAGGTATTGAATAAATAATATCAAGCTTAATCAATTTTATTGGCAAAATATAACTTCGTGAAATAATGACATATTTGCAATAGCCATAAATGCCCAAGCCTAACCCAGCCCCAGCCGACAAGGTCGGAATTGCAATATAACAGAATATCACAACTGTAGCACTTTGTGACGGTCATAATGATCCGCTATTTACTCCAACTAAATGGACATTCAATTGATCGCCCTTTATGTTCATCACGGCTTGTTGTTCGTTTACGTCATTGGATATCTATGGATTATCAACTTGCTACTAGCACAGAATTATGTTGGAATAGATCAAATGGGATTCGGCATCAATGGAATCATCTAAAGAGAAGCCATTCCTTTCTCATATAATCTTATTCACGTTGGAAAAGGATCTTTGTAACATGAGCCAAACTTACTTAGCTATAAAATAAACAATATCCTTGTTTATTCACTTAAACAACGAGAGCTACGAAGTTGGGGGTAAGAACGGTATCATAAATCAAGAGTTTTATTTTAATCCTTCGGGGGCTTATGACATGTCGGCTCTTAAATCAAATTTCGGCGATAGGCTTCTTTTAAAAGCGCCAAACCAATAGAAAAAAACGTTTGCTTGCTTTAAACACATTACTCAAGAACAAATGATGGCCCCGCTGAACGTCTTTTTAACCCAGGGGCGATTTAATATGGTAGGATTGACCAAATCACCTGCTACTGCATGGCATCTAAGTTAATTCATCCGTGCTCTTTGATAAATTCAACATTATCGTCTCAAGACCTGAGTTTTGTTAATGATACAAAATGATACCTAGCCCTTCAAATATTCGTGAATGACCGCAATATATGACCCAAATAATTTGCAATGTAGATTTTGCCGATTCGTGGATCGGGCATCAACAACATTGTAGCTTGACTTTGCACCTTGACGAAATGCCAGGCAAACTGTTAAGTGATCCTTAAAATTATGCTACTCACCTTCGAGACTATTAATTATTTATAAACCGCACTAAGCTACTAAAAGGAATTGATTGCTACAAACATATGGTGCCAAAGCTTTTGGAATTCGGCACCAATATTGTAGAATCCACTACCTACCGCTGTCCACCAGTCGCGCAAACTTAACTCTTGTCTCGAGAAATTTCTTTTGATGAGCACTTCTCTCTACATTATACAGAAACGAATCGAATTTCTTCGCCGTAATCAGGGATGGTTTGTGTTAGCCAACACATGGAGACCATAAACCATCGTCCGAAAATGTAGCAAGAAAGTATTTGCCTAGCAAACAATTTCTGCAATAACGTTTGCAAAATTGAATAGAACAAAATAATTACTGAACACTGTTTGTTAATATGCAAACGTTAATACACTCGTCTATCTCTTAGCTTGCACCGATCCAGCCTACAGGATATCATGTTACTTGTCTCTATCTGCTTCGTAATTGTCTGTTGCATCCGTCATGATATACGATGTCTGGGTCTTCCAGACAGTCAACAGCTATATATGCACAGGTTCCAGTTAACCTGATTGTCTTTGGACTTACAAGGCTGCTTTGGTACGTCGCTTGAATATTGAGTTGTTGATGCGTAATTGATCTCTAGTTAGCTAGAGGCAAAGCATTTAAGTATGTTAGTACACAAGAAACAAACGTTCCAATAATGCATACGGTATCCTGTTTGCCTTTTTCGTTGGCACATTTCCTCTCTGCTGTTCAAAAATCAATATGTAACCAAAGAGAATAGATAATTGAATAAATTCAAGTTTCCTCGGACTTTGAGAAAGGAAAATAACCTGCTATATATAGCTATAATAACTAAGCAAATAGTCTCAGACGGTTACGAGTAATTACCCCCCGCTGGAGTCGGCAACTCTTCAACAGATATAATGTTTCAATACCACTCGAGTTAATATCAATGAAGTGGCAAACATTGTAAAACCGATTTGCTATCGGTTAAAATACACAGCTTAACTCACATATAAGGAGAAGTAAACATAAACTTGATTTATTTTTTGAACGTTTGTCCAATTGTTCTCATTTCACATTGCATAAGCTACAATATGACATTACTTCGAATTAGATTTCGGGAAGAATTAACAGTAAAACGTTCCCTAACAATGGCAAAAGGAGGCGTGACTACAGCAAATAAAATGATAAATAATTTCAAACTAAAGCGATATATCAAGCGATCGTTTTTGCAAATATGTAACTGTTGTGAATCTGTTATACCATAATCTGAGCCACATGATTCATAATTTTCTTAGAACCAACCCTACGAGTTTACGTCGCACAGATGAAGCTTATATTGGTATTATCCACTATTAAAATTGTCATTCCAAACACCAGATGGATGCAGAGCGAGCCAATGCGTTTTAGAAGTTCGAAAATGACAGCCGAATAATAATTTATTAATGCTATCGGTAAATTGATATATAACTAATGTTAACTGAGTGGTATATTGAAAACAGTTGCAATGCTGCTTTGTAACATTCTGTTTATCGGCAGCTCTTTCTCCACTACCGGTGCAGCAACCGGTGTAATCGATAGTACACGCGGACGATGATTCATTATTTAGTATGATCCCCATAATTCAAGTTGCAATTTACGAAATAGTGGCATTTATGCTAAGCCAGTTTATTAACGGCTACTTAATGTGCGATGTAATGTCAGGATCGTTCGCACCAAGCGACCATTTAGAATGATCTTGTAGCTTAATACCGCGCTATGGTCTCGTAAGTTATTGGATCCGCCAAAACATGATCGTCGGGAGTGCATGGTTGGAATCTGAAATGAACATGGAGACGAGAAAGGGGGGCTGAGGAGAAGGAGTATTTTTCGCTGCTAATCCTATATCTGCTGACCTTTCAATAGTCGAATAACAAACGGTGCCACACAATACTGTTTATTAGATAACAGTGAGGATGGATATAATAAACAACTTTATTACATATATTGTCATTCCTTTGGCCATATGACAACACCTGTAGGATTGCACATTAATTAAGCAACCATAGCGAGATAACCATATTCAGGCACTAGGGTTAATGTCAAGCAAATAGATTTCTACAGTGAGAACCATGGGCACCATAGAAAAAAATTGCTGTTACCTGGAAACCTACCCACACGAATAGACAGGTTATGTTAATATAAACCATGTTAAAATAAGCATCGGTGAAAAGGACGTAGAATATTTGAGAAACTATGAGGTATCGCTATCATTGTCTTGGCAAGTCTCGGATGTTGGAATTAATTGTACAATATCAATCATAGTAAACCCATATATTTAACCCTGCGGTTATGATGGGCAGAAATGTCATGCAGTTACCACATGCAACGGGATGTGCATATTTGTGAGGGTCAGTTAACATCAGCATGCGAGAATAAGGCTTTCTATCAATTTAACTTTTTTAAAGGGCAATTCGAATGCCCTGAAGGTGAATAAAGATTTGCGTGGAGGTGCACACGATACGCACTTGAAATAATGAAGACTCGAAATCAATGTGTAGGGAACTTGAGCTTTATTAGCTGACTTACAATTTCGAAATTTAGATGTAACTTAGCCTAAATTTCAGTGAGAGATGTGTTGAGCTCGGAGGCCAGGAGATAATTGATTTTTGAATATAAAGTGCTTTCCTCAACGGCCCAGTCACGCCATCCCAATTGTGATGGAAAAAGCAGAAGCCAGGTTTGAGGGTTGGGGCCTTCGGGCAGGATGGCCATGTGGCTCTGGAATATCTGGTATAAATTAGTAGAGGGGGACGGGGGAAGGCAGGTGACATGTAGGTCACTCATGGATCTGGAAAGCTGGGGTTTATAATTTATATCAGCTGTAGGGGGCTACTCTATCAATTAATGACTGAGAGGGTATGTTATGATAGAGGGTAGGTTTTGTATCAATTTGGCACTCAACATATCCCTCTCCTTTTAAGTGGACGAATATCCACAAAAGAAACTAGGAATCTTCATGCTACTGCATGTCCCATGAGAATTTGGATGGCGTACCTTAGTCGTTGGGGGAAGCACTTTATATTTAAAAATCAGTTGTAGGGGTTACTCCATCAAATGATGACTGAGAGGATACGTTATGATTAAGGTAGTTTGGTTATCAATTTTAGGCACTCAACAGCTATCATCAAAATATCGTCCTTGAACTGGGTACCTACGAATTCTAATTCAATGTTCGTCAACGATCTATATTCGTCGACATTACGTAATCTCGAACATCCTTTAATAAGCACACACCTATTCATGCAAGGGTGATACTCAGCTGGACCATTGCAAAGGATATAAACTATTGTTACAGATTTAAAGCCAGACCTACAAAAAAATTTGTATATGCAAAACACTCAAAATGATATTTAGCTTATTTAATGATTTCACGACACCAATGTTTTGAGTGCTCCTTCGCTCGTTACCAAGATGCATCATACATTCTAAACTATATATGTATGTGCTTCGGACAAATGTGGAACTGATCATTTACGTCTTCATTTAATATTATATGACGTTAATTTCAACTACCATTGACAACCAAACTGCAAATTGGCTTGACATTAAAAGTTTTTATTGCATACCGTAACAATTAATCAGACTGGTATAAGTTTACTCTAATATTAGCATTCGAGATAGGATTCACCACAATGGGCACTCAGGGGTAGGCTAATGACGGAGTCTTGTTACATGACTGCTTGAAAGGTGTATAATATGGCAGCTGTTATCTCACACACGGGCCCCGATGTTATAATGTAGGCTGCTACAACTCCTTTAACAACGCTTTTGAAGAAGAGGAAAAATGGCTTATATCGGGCGTGAATGATGATATGCGTAACGAGCCGGTTGACATCCGACAACAACCCTACGATGGAGTCATGTGATATTAGAACATTATTATTGCAACGAATATGAGGAATTTGACGAAACTTCAAGACAGGTTATATATCAGATTGTATCGTAACTGGGGTTGTGCTTGTGTTTCAAGGCAATTTGTATTGCTGTCCAATGCTGCACAATCATCAAATTGTCAAGTAACATTCTTGAAATTGCACACTGCTTTTTGTCAAGCTCGAATCGAGGCTTGTATCTGTTACATTA
This sequence comes from Urechis unicinctus, assembly GCA_034190875.2. Lineage (NCBI taxonomy): Eukaryota > Metazoa > Annelida > Polychaeta > Xenopneusta > Urechidae > Urechis > Urechis unicinctus. The sequence goes on along the minus strand of CM067345.1, from coordinate 17,910,101 downwards.
GCAGTTGATATGGGTGGTGGCTAGTTTGTCCGTAATGATACATTTTATTAATTACTCCTACTTCTACTTCATGGTGGAAATTGCTTTCATTGCACGGATTGAAACAAATAAAGCTATGTTCCTTCAGCAAATATATGCGAGCATTGCTCTGTGACTCACGATATACATACAAATGACTATTTGCAGTCTTTATAGATGGTCGGTTAATAAACCGGTCCTTTCTCTTGCTTAGTATGTCGCACAGTTGCATATTATGTACACGCGAACTAAATGACCTAGAACAAATATATTCTTTACAGCATCATTTGTACACCATGAAAATGTCATTACAAGCTTCCGGCAATGATTTTCATAATACTTACCACGTTATAAAGACATTAAAGTTAAACCTTACTAAATGACGTTGAATGTAAGTGTTGCCTCATAATACTCTATATGCGAAGAATTTGTATAATATACCAACCCGTTTTAAGAGAGATTTCGTTGCACACAATGAATAATGTTGTGGCTCATTAGTCGTTCGTTGATATTGGATCCGCTGATAGCGCAACTCGAATGAAAACTACAGAATAATACGTAACAGCCTGGTTAAAAAATACATTTGCTTATAGCCGACACAGACTATGTGCGTATAACTTTAACAACAGTTATGATGCAGGTTTATTTTGGCGTGATGCCGATGTGATAATAAGCGTCGTGATAGCAAAGTTAGTTTGATGATAAAGATGACGATGTGGAGGATAATGATGGTGATTATAATGATGACGACGACTAATATTCCCGAAAATAGTGTGTCTTCTTAAGCATTCTTATGCGATTTAGAAGAAGCGTCACTACAGTAATTCATTTATCAATTAACACATCAAGCGTCAACATCAATTATAACACCTAAGGCCAAGTAGGACTTATGTAGCATGTGTATGTTTCTCACATGGTTTTGATTCAAATGATCTAGACAGGCAGGAGGGAATATTCAAATTTTAGTTAATACTTTCGAATGCTTTAAATAAAGCGAGCGGAATTAATAGTAATATGATCACGCAGCCTTATCATCACAGCCAAGCCGGTTGGTTTTAAATATTAGAGAGAAACATCGAACGTATAAGAAGAAACATTCATTGAGCGATATGTAGGTTGGTAGCCTGATTGCAAGCTTGTTGCCGCACGAATATCCATTGGCTATAAAACTGAAAAATTTAGTGTGTGCGGATGAATATTCAGTGAGGATTTAAGTCACATTCTATATAACTATGCAGCTCAAGTCCCCTAACTTCTTCCACTTGTTTTAACTGTGGATTCGATCAACTCCAGTTCCAGCATTAACCCTCATTATAGACGTGTGCGCTCATGATGACTATTCTTTGCGAATCATGCATTCAAAATTACCCTAGACTCTACTACCCTTTCTGGCGTCAGTAACCCTAGTACTCTATCGTCAATTATGTCCTTAGCCATATCAATGCCAGTCAATGCCTTCCAATATTACTGTTTCAGTGACGTTACCTCCCTTAAACGCTGGTTGTAGCGAATTGCAGAGACCATTTGTTTTATTATTGGGTCAGTTATATCATTGTGGAGGAATGGTAAACCCTAAAAACGTCAAAATGTTCCACAAGCCAACGTCAACATTTTTAGTACCATAACATTATTAGGTCACATTTCATATGCATAGGCGTGGTGTGTCAAAGCATAGCGACTTCCCCCTAATCAAAGTGTTGATGAATTGCCTGGCAGAGTGTTAACACATCTGTTTGCGTGCCTTTGTAAACGGGATCAATTCCTCGTACGAATTGCCAATTCAGCTTAGTGAGCGCCAAATCCTCTTTGGGCACAATAGTGTAATTAGCACTGTCCGAAATGCAGCTGGTAGGATGGAAATTAGTTCGTCGCCTCTACTATTAGAACGTAGTGGATGGTTGTCTGGTAAGTTCTATCATGCGAGCGGTGTAAAAGGATGGGTCTTTGAAGCCAAAATACTAACAACAGAAAAAGGTAGACAGATTGACGCAAGTGGCTGCCAGCTTCTATCACGGTCGAAAGCAATTTAAATGTTCGCCACTGCTAAAATCCGCTAGGTATGTAGTTTGTCTTGGAAAATTTAGAGGCATAAGGTGAAAACAATATGTTTTAACTCCTACGGTTTTTGACCCGTTAACGGGCGTCAACTAAACTGGAACAAAGTGCACAGTATTCTAATTCTAGTCTCAATTACAAAAATGCGCCACTACAATTAAGTCTTCGGATAACTTCAATAATATTTACAAGCCGTCTGCTGAGTGGGAGTGTTTTGGATTTTGTCCCAGCTTTTCTTGCAGACAAATGGCATCGCTTGTGCTTTTCTAACTTGAATAATCTCAACATCAATGTAAATTATGTGCTGTGCGATAGCCTCTATTAATCACGCGAGGCACATTGGGTATTACATTGAAGCACTTGATTATAAATTATTCATCTCTCGATACTTGTTACCGTAATATTTAATATTTTGCAGAATGAATTTATTATTCTTAGTGAAACACATAGAAAAGCCTTATGTGCACCTACTTAAACAATGACTGAGGCTACTTAAGCAGAGCGTAATAAAATTCTGCTTTGAAATTATAATGATGCCCTGGCCATTAAATGGGAACACGTTCTGAGCCATAGAGCACATTGCGTGTCTGTCTATATAGACATTATCTAGTTATTTACATTTAATTTTTTAACTGGGGTACATCATGCTTATGTGTCGAGCATTTCTAGTACGCCTGTTGTTCGGCGCTACCACTACATCACTTGAACTATACAAGACTGTTGGTGGTGTATAAGATTGGCCTTAGGCTGCTGAGCGCGCAGTCAACTAGCACACCAAAACATTATGTTTGGTAACACTGTCCACTTCGCCATATGATGCAAAGGCTATGGGTTCGACTCGGTGGTGTTACAACCTGGCTGGGTAATTGTGACTCGGCTGAATACGGGAAAATGGCGGGACCATATATAAAAGGAGATGCAAAAGAACATCAGGGGACGACGTGCTCCCTGGCTGTTACCAAACTCAGAGATGCACACCCTGCAAGTCGTACAGAGCCTTAAAAAGAATATAATGCGACACACACATAAGCACACCCACTAACTGCACAGAACATTATGCGGAAGGCTATGATTAGAAGGGATTGTACGTTATCGCAAAATAGATAAAGACCATGAATCTGTTAAACATACATTACTTCATCAGCTCGATGCCGGGGTATATATACTTATATATATTTGTGTACAAATACATATATCTACATTATAAATATATATATATATATATATATATATATATATATATATATATATATATATATATATATATATATATATATATATATATATATATATATATATATATATATATATATATATATATATATATATATATATATCTATATATATATATATATATATATATATATATGAGAACGATATATATATATGAGAACGATTTGATTTATCATGAAAAGTTGGATATGTCGCTAGCACAAGTATAGTATAATTACCTTACGGATATACGCTGTGCGAGAATGTTTGAATATTACCATGTAATACAACTCATATAGTTTGTTATCCGCTATCATTCAAACTGCTAACTTTTACGAATTGGAAAAATTGGATATGTCGCTAGCACAAGTACAGTATAATTAACTTACGGATATATGCTGATGTGACCTTCTAGTGCAGTCGCGCTGTGGTAAGTATTAATAAACTTACGCATTATTAGTATTTAACAACATGGATAATTATGCGTTTGTTATCAGCAGATTGTGCTATTTGCGCGAGAATGTTTGAATATTACCATGTAATACAACTCATATAGTTTGTTATCTGCTTTACACTCACAACACTGATTATCGCTTAGCCTATGTCCATTTTGTGTATTACATCGCCATGTGAAGAATAGAAGTAAGGTGAGCGTTGTGTTTGTACCTAGAAGATGACACATTGTTTGCTTAAGGATGAAAAAAGAAAAACTACACCACGACTGACGCTCATATTAAAACATTCACTCTCACCTATTGCTGATCTATCAATGCGAATCTTATCATTGTGATTTGGATCATCTGTTCGCCAGCTCGATTCTAGACACCGTTTATCATACATGGAGAGGATGCTAATTGATCGTTCTTGAGACGATTGAGCCATAAGATTACTTGATTGGTTGTCAGGTCGTTATATGGCTATTAAGGTGGCAATTATTTAGAATGTTCTCTGAAACTGTTGTTAATGGCCCATGGGGTGATTGCGATATGAATTGTTTTATTTGATATCCTCGTATCCTGATATTGTGAATACTAATTTGCTCCGGCGGGTTACAAGTCACTGGAGGCTTTCCGTACTCCAGTATCGCGATGTCGTGCATGACCTGGGGAAGTGCCTTGGTATAAGATGATGAAGGGGTTGTCAAAAGTGTAGTTGTCATACTAGCTGTATTTGATAATTGAGGATATTTAACAATGAATATATATATATATATATATATATATATATATATATATATATATATATATATATAGAAAATTTATATATATATATATATATATATAATATAGATACATATATACATTTATATATACACATATATACATATATATATATATACACACACACACACATATATATATATATATATATATATATATATATATATATATATATATATATATATATATATATATATATATATATATATATATATATATATATATATATATATATAGTATTCAAAAATTCTAAGAAACCATTCGTTAACGGTTATCTTTGTACGCTATCAAGACCAGTCTATCATATTAAAATGGTAAAACCAAAATACTTTTAAACATTTTGAGAGAAAAAGTGCCATGACTTTATGTGAACATAGTAGAACATTCTTTCGTAAATATATATGTATATATATATATTTATATGAATATCTACATATGACAACACTTATGTTAAAGAGACTGATCAGCCTCACATTTGTAACTAGGCTGCATATCAAGCTGCTTGGCAACCGTATACTTTAAACCATAAGCTGAACGTTTTCAGTCTTTAAGGCGCTAGACGGCTTTGGAATCTCGATGACATATCCTTACTGGGGTTGTCGCCATTGTTTGATTCGAAAGTTATCCTTCTTGCTTGTCGGGTTAACTTTTTGCGCATTGATGCACACATCTTATATAGGTGAAGATTTTGTTTCAATCTACATTTTGGAAGTATACACGTCGATAGCGAGGTATTTATAGAGCGCTTAACCATTCAAAACTAACAATCATGCGGTTCATGCTTTTAGGGCGGCGATGGAACGACACAACTAAAATAAACATACTTCTACGACATCATGAATACTTCCAGCAAAATTATAATGTTGAAAATCTATCAGCATCATTTTTGATCAGGTATGAATTCAAAGGTCGAATCATTTATGTATGCATTAAATGTAGTAATGTCTTATCAAACTTATCCCTGAGTGCCTGATATAGGGCAGAAAAGCCCCTTTATGTTGCGTGTGTTGACTCGTGGCAAACTGCCAGTCGGTGACAGAAAAAATATCGTCGGTGCAGGAGTTCATATCAGAACGCCGCTTCCAGTGGAAAGATAACGACGGTACAAGCTTCATTATACAAAGAAAATTGTCCATGGTAACCTATTTGTGTTACCAAATAGTTATGTCTGTGTTGTCGCTCATGTTACCAAATTGACTGCATGGCATCATCGTGTGGTACGTAAAGTTAAACTGCTATCCTCTATTTATTGTTTAAGTTGTTGTATGCATTTGGTGAACTTTTACAATTACAGTGTTTATGTTTAATTGCTAATGTAAATTTATCGAATTAATATGCGGCATGTATCTTAGTTGAAGTTAGCGAAATGTGACTTTCACCTAGCATTAATCTATAGACAGACGGGATTACGAATTCGAACAATACTGACAAAAGTTTAACCAATACGCAATGCAATGACTTGCGCAATAATGAACTCCCCGAAGAATTTCCGGGGTATGTTTTATTGATGCTCATGCATGCATTCATCGCACGCAGTACCCATAACACTGAGTGATGTTATCTCCCATAGTGCTCTCTTTGGCAATTACAGTAAACTTACACCATGAACAAGAACGAAGAGCGCCAACAAACGTAATGCGTCTGTTCCTTTCGTACTCAGCGTTAATGGCCTGGGGCATTCAATTGATCAAGTTATCATGTATATATATTTATATGTTTATATATATATATATATATATATATATATATATATATATATATATATATAGATATATATATATATATATATATATATATATATATATATACATTTTTAACATATATATATGTGTGTATATATATGTATATATATAAACATATAAATATATATATATATATATATTTATATATATATGTATATATATATATGCATATATATACATAAATATATGCATATATATGTATATGTATATCAATTTTCATGTATATATATATGTATATGTACATATCTACATATATTCATCTAAATATATATATATATATACATATATCAATATATATGTATATATATATTAATATATTTAATATAT